>OU015503.1:50876309-50918809 GCA_907164885.2 Dolomedes plantarius | reverse complement strand
GCGTTGTATGTCAGTCAGTCAGTGAATGAATGAATGAATGAGTGAATGAGTCAGTTACGGAACTGTTTTATATATATAGATTATATAATTTAAATAAATACCATATTATCCGTAATAATATTATCTGATAGCATAGACATGTATTTTTATCGTATTATCTCTTTATGGTCGTATATTATCTATATAGAAACAATAAATTAAAAATATAAGGTGTCGCTTAATTTTTTGACACCAGGCAGTAACTCAAAACTTTAACCGTATAACCATCTTTACTGTTATAAATAATTTTACGTTTCTGGAATACTTCCCGCGAATCTTACTTTTGGCGCGTGTATTTGTTTGGGAAAAAAGAAAGATTGAAATAACTAAACATCATGACTCTCATGTTTTATACGTGCACAGTTTTATAACTTTACCAAAGGTTGTCAAATTTTTTCCCTTTCTTTTCTCTCTCTGTTTGTTCTTTCTATTACTGTACCCTGGGATTTAGAAGAGATTTCTTCGTGTACTCGTATATTTGACGTGTAAAAATCGGAGGGAGAAATTTCTCGCACTTTCGTGTTCCCTTATTTTTTCCTGACTCTGACTCACTGATTATTATTATTATTATTATTATTATTATTATTATTATTATTATTTTGAAAGGTTATGCAACCTTTTCCCATTTTTACTAGAATTTCTTTCTTTGTGTTGGCACAAGTTTATAATTTAATATACCATTCATATTAACATTGCGATATACAACATAGAGTCTTTTTTTAATATTATTTCCAATGGCAAGCAATAAAGTAAAACATCAGGATAAAAGTTATCCGAAGAAGGAATCAGGACATATATTCATTGCTCAATTCTCTCGACTCCCAATATCAGTTACAGATATGCAGAGCTTACAGTCCATCACAGTTCTGGAGGTAGGAAATATCCATAACCTGCGGTATATTTCAAATTGTGTAGAAAGGGCTCTGTAGAATTTTCAAACGGCTCAGATTTTTTCTAAGCTGTCATGAACAATTAAAAGTCTGATCATGGCTACCGAATCCTTCCTTGCAAATTCTGAAGTGGATACACTATTATCAACTCATAACTTATTAAATCTATATGAAACAGGTCCTCCAATTTCGTGGCAAGTTAAAAGACGGATCATGGCTACCGAATCCTTCCTTGGAAAATCTGAAGTGGATACAGTATTACCAACTCATAACTTATTAATTCAATATGAAACAGTTCCTTCTATTTCTTGACCAGTTAAAAGCCGGAATATGGCTACCGAATCCTTCCTTACAAAATCTGGAGTGGATACAATATTAACAACCCATAACTTATTAATTCTATATGAAACAGTTCCTTCTATTTCTTGACCAGTTAAAAGCCGGAATATGGCTACCGAATCCTTCCTTACAAAATCTGGAGTGGATACAATATTAACAACCCATAACTTATTAATTCTATATGAAACAGTTCCTTCTATTTCTTGACCAGTTAAAAGCCGGAATATGGCTACCGAATCCTTCCTTACAAAATCTGGAGTGGATACAATATTAACAACCCATAACTTATTAATTCTATATGAAACAGTTCCTTCTATTTCTTGACCAGTTAAAAGCCGGAATATGGCTACCGAATCCTTCCTTACAAAATCTGGAGTGGATACAATATTAACAACCCATAACTTATTAATTCTATATGAAACAGTTCCTTCTATTTCTTGACCAGTTAAAAGCCGGAATATGGCTACCGAATGCTTCCTTACAAAATCTGGAGTGGATACAATATTAACAACCCATAACTTATTAATTCTATATGAAACAGTTCCTTCTATTTCTTGACCAGTTAAAAGCCGGAATATGGCTACCGAATCCTTCCTTACAAAATCTGGAGTGGATACAATATTAACAACCCATAACTTATTAATTCTATATGAAACAGTTCCTTCTATTTCTTGACCAGTTAAAAGCCGGAATATGGCTACCGAATCCTTCCTTACAAAATCTGGAGTGGATACAATATTAACAACCCATAACTTATTAATTCTATATGAAACAGTTCCTTCTATTTCTTGACCAGTTAAAAGCCGGAATATGGCTACCGAATCCTTCCTTACAAAATCTGGAGTGGATACAATATTAACAACCCATAACTTATTAATTCTATATGAAACAGTTCCTTCTATTTCTTGACCAGTTAAAAGCCGGAATATGGCTACCGAATCCTTCCTTACAAAATCTGGAGTGGATACAATATTAACAACCCATAACTTATTAATTCTATATGAAACAGTTCCTTCTATTTCTTGACCAGTTAAAAGCCGGAATATGGCTACCGAATCCTTCCTTACAAAATCTGGAGTGGATACAATATTAACAACCCATAACTTATTAATTCTATATGAAACAGTTCCTTCTATTTCTTGACCAGTTAAAAGCCGGAATATGGCTACCGAATCCTTCCTTGCAAAATCTGGAGTGGATACAATATTAACAACCCATAACTTATTAATTCTATATGAAACAGGTCCTTCAATTTTTTTAACTTTATATACAGTCGAACCCCGTTATAGCGAACCCGGTATATAACGAACTCATGGATATAACGAACGAAAATTTTGGTCCCGCCGTTTTACTTTTGTATGTAATTTAATTAGTATTTTGTCAGTTTAATGTAATCGATTTTACTCAATTTAATTAATTAATGATCATTTTTAATAGATTTTATCATTTTTTTAGTACATCATTATTGAATACACATTGCAACTAATGAGCTATACATTTTATGCACTCTAACATTTTTCTTAACGATTCGGATATAGCGAACAAAGTCTTTGGTCCCTTGAAGTTCGTTATAACGGGGTTCGACTGTGTTAGGAAAGTGCGGCATTCTAGCTGCACGTATTTATAAAAATCTTAATTAACTGTAATAGTGAAAAAAATTACATTAATTTATATATTATATTATAAATTACATTATATAATTAACATTACAGTATATAAATTAATATATATATATATATATATATATATATATAAAAGTTGCAAATGCATAAAGAGATTAAAATAAGCAAATCGATAAGAGTAATCATTATTTACTGCGCAGAGCTGCTCGTAAAAAATGCACTATATAAGCAATTAAATATAGTAATAAAGGAGTTAGATTGATAAAGCATGACTGCACAGAAAGCAAGTACCGGTATTATAGCAAAAGTGCAACAGAACATGAAGGCCTTGTAGTTAATGACCGGGGGCAGTTGTGACCCCCCTCTCCAGTTAAAACATGTTTTCAAGCCATGGCAACACTCCCGTAGGTCACTACAATTCCAGAAACCTCACAAGAGTTAAAAACATACATAAAAGTAAAAATTAGAAATGAACAGCAAAAGAAAGCATAACTGCCAAACCCGTCAAAACCCTAATGCAAACTCTCATCAAATGAACAACTCACAAAAACTACAAATATAAAAGTCAACATATTCCTCAAGCACCAGCCTCCGCCAATTTTCAATCACGGTCACAGTCATTTGCTCTCAAAAGCTTATTCAAAATATCTTTTAGAAATACACGTGCAAACCCTCTTTCACATGCCCTTTTCATGAAATTGTCAATATTGATGTTAAAATCTACAATATTTGAGTGTAACCTTTTACTTCTAATTATGTGATTTATAATAATATTCCGTTTTATATTTTTATGTATATTGTTGTCCCATGACATGATTCTTACTGTCTCAAATGCATAATCATCACGTTTGTCATGCATACTATAAATTAAGTTATTCTGATCATCGATGTTTAAACTCAAGTTCAGAAAGACCAGATTACCATTATTGTCACATTTAGACTCCACAAGCTCTAAACCTTCAGGGTAAAAACACAAACTCAGTGATGTAGTATTTTCATTAAATACAATCAGTACATCATCAACATATCGGAAATATAGGAGTTCATTTAAGAGAGTTACTTTTCTTTCATAAAAATGTAGATAAATGGTGGCAAATGCAGAGGAGAAAGTGGCCGATTCGAGGTGTGGCCGTCGAAAGAGGTTTCTTCAATAACATTGGCTCTATGAAATGTTTTTTCGTTCCTGAACAAAATATCATCGTTTATAGGGGTGGCTGGCTATATAAATATATATATATAATATATAAATAGTAAATTTATTCTGTATGTGTGTATAACTTAAAGTAACATATTGTACAATATGATTTGTATGAGGCTTTATCAACCGCTCTTCATCACCTGCATGCAGTTATACCAGACTGCTCAAGTGATAGTTATCTCGCATTTAACATCCTTGGAAGAACTAGTCATAAAAGTCGCCTGGAGTCTCTGCTCTAGCTCCCAAAAGAGTTAGGAATATCTTTATAGCTTTGTAAGAAACATCTTAAGTGTCGGAAGTTTTCCACTGAAGGAGACACGTTCAGGTTTTATATATGTAATTTTAGAGAGACTTCCATTTTGTGTCTTTACTTCACCTAAATGATATTAAATTTATCCACTTTTAACGTCTATATATAGCGGTGGAAGTGTGTGACGTTATTTCGCTTTATCATCAACTCTTGGAAAAAGATTTTCTTCTTTCTTTCAGTTCATGGATTTATTCGTATAGGTTTTCTAAGCACCTATATGAAATAATATATTTCTTTCGAAATTTTTCTTTAGAAAACATTTCGTTATTACCATGATAATAATATTTGTCGTAGGCTAATTTCTATATGCACATAGAGTTGGGGGTAAGGATTGTTTCTCATAGATTTCTCTACATATACTGCTGTATTAAATACAAGTTACGCATTTCATTAAAAAAATTTATGAGTTTCTTTTTAGATCGGGCCATAGCTAAGCAAATAAATGCAAAACTTAAAGCTAATTGCTATATTTGTATAGATATCAAGGTGTAGATTGTTTCTCATAGATTTGTCTACTTGTATTGCTATATTATATACCAGTTACTCATTTCATTTAAAAAATTTGTAATGAGTTTCTTTTTAGATCGGGCCATAGCTAAGCAAATAAATGCAAAACTTAAAGCTAATTGCTATATTTGTATAGATATCAAGGTATAGATTGTTTCTCATAGATTTGTCTACATGTACTGCTGTATTAGGTACAAATTACTCATTTCATTTTAAAAATTTGTAAAGTTATGAGTTGCTTTTTAGATCGTGCCATAACCCGGCAAATACATGCAAAACATTAAGTCTAGTTGCTGTATGTAGTATATAGAGATGAGGGTACAGAATTTTTCTCATAGATTTGTTTACATGTACTGCTGTATTAGATACCAATTACGCATTTCATTTAAAAAAATTGTAAAGTTATGAGTTTTTTAGATCATGCCATAGCTAGGCAAATACATGCAAAACTTAAGACTAGTTGCTATACGTATATAGAGATGAGAGTATAGAATGTTTCTCATAGAGTTGTCTACATGTACTGCTGTATTAGATAGCAATTACGCATTTCATTTAAAAAATTCGTAAAGTTATGAGTTACTTTTTATCGTGCCATAGCTAGGCAAGTACATGCAAAACTTAAGACTAGATGCTATAAGTATATAGAAATGAGGGTACAGAATGTTTCTCATAGATTTGTTTACAAGTACTGCTGTATTAGATACCCGTTACGCATTTCATTTAAAAAATTGTAAAGTTATGATTTTCTTTCTAGATCGTGCAATAGCTAGGCTAATACATCGTGCCATGCATGACCTGGCTTTTTGGCAAGGGAAAGCTAAAAAAACCCTCTTTTTTGTAATTTTCACTGGCTGCTATTCAATATTAAATAGCATGAACAAAAGCTAATTTATTTTTCATCAGTATTTAGTTTTTAAAATGGTGTCTTTGGCTTATGATCGGAAACATTGTTTAATCGTTTAGACCCTCGTATAGACAGATACGTATGTATAGGTGAGAGAAGTTGGACCACTTATAAATTTATTACTTACACAGCAAAGCATGAACTCTATTTTTACTGAACGGTTTAAAATAAATAACCCATCACGGAAAGCTTGCATGCTCACCCACCGGAATTACATTTTTCCCGAAAGTAGAGCGCGGCCACCTCCATTATTTTCCACCGGGGGCTGTAAAGTTTTCTGGCAGATAAGAGCTTCCACTACCCCTCTCGGCTAACAAGGCGTGTAATCGCTAGCCCTCCTCTCCACACGGCTAAAAGCTATATTTCCGCAGCCATTTGTTGTGATATGTGGCTCGCTGGACTCTGAAGTAACAAGGGGGAATTACGCTACCCAAGCATTTATTATTATATCTGCTTGAGAAGAATTAAAGTGTATCATAGGGGCAGGCGCTTAGAGGTTGTCAGAAAATGCCAGCAACATTTTTTGTAAGGCTTAATGGGTGAAAAAAAATTAAATGTAATCTTCCGGGGTGTAATTAATCTTGATGATGTTAAGAAAAACTTGATGACAGAGTAGTTATTATTTACGTGAAAATCTACCGTTTGATTACTGTAATTTTTGGCCAGTTTCCCTTATGTTACGTCTCGTGGCTACGTTTGGCCATTTTTATCTGACTGTAATTGACCCAAAAAGGTTCATATAAGCTTTTAATCGTTTGGATAAATACTTTATACAGCTTACAGACGACTTATCATGCATGTGTCATTTACGATGATTTCATGTAAATAATCAATAGTGGAAACTGAGTGACAGTCCATGAACTGAGTTCCAGAAAGCAGTATGGCATATTTAACTAACAGAGATTTAAGGCTGCTGTGCTCTCACATCGTTTTTGGATAACGGAGTATGCATATTTCTCTTCGGAAAGAGCATAAATGTAGCCTTCGAACCACTGCTTTGTTAAAAACGCCATTTTGAATAAAAACAGAACTTTCAAGCCGCAGACGATAATTTTGACTTTTAAAAACATAGTACAATTGCAATTATTTCTTTTGCAGGAAACGATTTTTTATTACTGCTTACCAAAATCGTCTAAAAAATGTGCGAACAGCTTCTGTATATATATATATATATATGTTATATATATATATACACACATACACATACACACACACACACACGCACGCACGCACACACACACACATCAGAAAAAACCCATGTACAGCTCAGATTCAAAATATTAGAATAATTGAGAAAAAGTAATAAGAAAGAAATTATTTTCCATTTATTTATTTTTGATACTAAGTAAATGCAATTAAGTTTCTTATAAATTAAATCTGGAATGTTTAGATAAGATTTCAACATTTACAAAATATAAAATACAATAAATTAGGTATACAACAGCTTTCTGAAACACATCAAAATATTAGAATAAAATTTAGATTGGTTCAAAATATTAGAATATTTTATTTTACGCAAAAATATTACCTTATGAATATGAAGTAAATGGTAATTAATATTTTGTAGCATCCCCTTTAGCTTTAATAACAGCGTACAATCGATCTTACATACTATATACAAGGTGTTTACAAACATTTCTATCAATATTAGCCCAAATAGACTTTATATGTGCCACTAACTCAGTTTTACTTTAAGGAGAATTTTCTTGGAGTTTTTCTTCATTATACCCCATAAGTTTTCGATGGGATTAATGTCTGGTGAGTTTGGTGGCCAAGGAAGTACCTTAATTTTACGTTGATGGAACCAATTCTAATGACACCGAGGTATGTGGTGACGCTAAATCTTGTTGAAAGATGAAGTCATCTTCAAATAAATCTTCTGATGATGGAATCATGTAATATTCCAAAATTTCTTGATATATCTGAGAGTTAACCTTTTCGTAGACTATGCATAACTTTCCAGGTCCTTCTGCGCTCATGCAACCCCAAACCATGACACTAGCAGCAAATTTTACCGAACGTTTAAGGCATTCTTTATCAAATGCTTCTTGCTTCATTCTACAAACTCGAATACCTAGATTACCATATGAAACACAAAACATACTTTCATCGCTAAATAATATTTTTTTCCAATCTTCTTCGCTCCATAAACGTCTTGATTTACACCAATTCAATCTTATACGCTTTTGTTTTGCAGTCATGAGAGGTTTTGTTTTCGGTACACGAGATTCAAACTTAAATTTATGGAGACGTCTTAATGTTGTCGATTTAGAAACTGCAACTCCTTCTTCTTTCCATTTTCAGTGCAAGAATCGCACACTTAGCACAAGCGTATAGTTAAGAAAACGGTTTTTCTTAACTATACGCTTCAGTTTCCTGTCATCTCTAGCAGATGTTTTTGGTTTTCGGCCGCCATTTCGGCGATTATTTTGTAATTTTCCATTTTTTGAATATTGTGTTAGTATTTTACTAAAGCTTGATTGCGAACAATGTAAATAATTCGCTATATAACATTGATTTTTACCGTGCCGATACAAATCAACCATACGAAGTTTAATAGATTCAGGAATATCACTCACACGACCCATTTTAAGACGAAAAAGCAAACAAACTGCAAAAAGAATACTGATTTTAAATAAAATCGTCTGAATTTAATCAATGATGCCACCAGTTATGAATTTGTGATAATTAAAGGAGAATTAATGTGAAATATTCTAATATTTTGAACCACTTGAATAAATATTCTAATATTTTGACTTTTCAAAATAATTTTTTTTTCAATTAATCTTTTCAAAAATGATATTAATTTTAAGATAATAAATAAGTTTAATCAACAATAAGTTCTTAATAAAAATATCGTTTGCATATTTGCATTAAAAGACATTACATTACCAAATGATATTTTCAATTTGTAAAAAAATGTAATTATTCTAATATTTTGAATATGAGCTGTAGTAGCCTTTGAATTTGATTTCAATCAGATGTACGGCTATGCAGTAGTTATTCTGTAAATTGTACATCATTAAGGCT
The DNA here is from genome assembly GCA_907164885.2 of Dolomedes plantarius. Taxonomy (NCBI): domain Eukaryota; kingdom Metazoa; phylum Arthropoda; class Arachnida; order Araneae; family Dolomedidae; genus Dolomedes; species Dolomedes plantarius. Next base: position 50,909,970 of record OU015503.1, on the reverse strand, counting down.
GCTGTATACTAACCCTATTGGATTCGCTCACCTCAATGTTAACCTATGGAGAAAATTTGTCCAAGGACTGCCGACTTGGATTTAAAGATTTCTCTTTAAAAATTGTACTGCGTAGTACATAAAGAAATTTTACATCTTTGGGCATTTTTCGTTTTTACACTAACATCTATACTAACATCTGTATGAAATTTTTTTGAGGATAGTATCTAAATTTCAATGGAATGAGGTAGGAAATTTTTTATAAGTATCTCTACTTCTTAAAACCGTAATATGACAGTATTCCAGCTTTATAAACACTATAAAAGCTTTATCATCTACTTAGATTCGTAGCTAAACGAACATCTGTTTGTATATATGATCGTCTGTTAAGGCTGCTGTGGACTAACCCTATTGGATTCGTTCACCTCAATGTTAACCTAAGGAGAAAATGTGACCAATAATTACCGACTTGAATTGAAAGATTCTTCTTTAAAAATTGTACTCCTTAATAGAGAAAGAAATTTTACACCTAGGGACATTTTTCATTTTTTTAATGCAAATATTTTAAAATTTAAATTATTCTAGGAAAAAAATCTGGTATAGTGTGTTTTAACCGTCCCTAAATTCCTTTGGTGGACGAAATTTATCAAATGAATCCTGTAGCAAGGTGCAGAAAAATTCAGGCTATCTGAAAATACCATTTTTATTGGATTATCAGCATTTATGTAGTTATAAATAGCAGACGAATTTTCTTCTTAGGTTAACACTATGGTGAGCGAATCCAGCATGGTTAGTACACAGCAGCCTTAAGCTACCGAAAAACTAGTCTTATTGCTATAGATTAAAGATGGAAAATAATTGAATTTCTTATAGACCTTATTGTCGCAAAGTCATACTAATTTTTAACTGATTCAGAACCATGTAAATAGCAGTGAATCCAATAGGGTTAGTACGCAGCATCCTTAATATCTTCCTAAAAAAATACGATCTCGCTTATTCTAAATCACGAGGCAAAATCGCGCTGCTTTTAATAAATTATTCAACGGTTAACCGAGACAGTGAGTGCAAGGCCAAAAATCACAGCTCTGACTAGAGTGAACGTAAAAAGAAGCAAACAAATCGTTTGCTCTCTTCTTCCGTTTCCTCCAGCGTAACACCATATTTCGGAGTGGGTCTCGTGTGACAGGAAGCTACCTAGCGCAGGCAATGTTATAGATCATGAGTTGGCATCACTAACTGGGGGAAAAAAAGTAACATTTTTTTTTCTTTCTTTCTTGCTGTGGTGGAATCAAAAGCAGATGAATACTGTTTATTTTTATCCGTGTTTATTGTTCTTTAGGATCAGTGAGAAAGGCAAAATAATTGCGGCGCTTTTAACTTCCACATTTAATTAATATATATATATATATCAGTACTTTATCGGAAAAATAGAATAGTGTTGACTAAAATTGAAATTCCTCTCATTGTCATAATTAAAATTGATTCAATAATTTTAAAAATGATTTTTTTTGCATTAATATTTATTCTACGTCCATTGCTATAAGTTTACTAGCGATATATACATACATATATATATATATATATATATATATATATATATATATATATATATATATATATATATTCTGAACAGTTACTTTTATAAATTTATCATTTCATTAATATTTTTCCTATTCTATATTGAAAAATAAAATAATTTTAAAATAACAAAATATATATATGTGTATATATATATATATGTGTGTATATATATATATGTGTGTATATATATATATATATATATATATATATATATATATATATATATGTGTGTGTGTATATATATATGTGATATATATATGTGTGTGTGTGCTGTATTTTTCGGACCACAAGATGCACCTTTTTACATAAAACAATCGACAATGAAATTGGGGTGCGTCTTATGATCCGAAGGTAACATTAGAATAAAATGAATATTTTATTATATACAGTCCAGTCACATTAATGTGATCACCTGTCAAAATCCAGAATAATAACCTTTCGCAGAGCGGACCGCTGCGAGACGTGCGGGAAGAGAGTCAATTAGGTTCCTGAAGGTGTTCGCTGTGATGTTGAGCCATGCCGACTTCAGTGTCGTGGCCAGCTGCGCTAGGTTACGCGGGTGAGGATCCATGGTGCGAATAAACCGATCGAGTTGATCCCACAGATTCTCGATTAGGTTCAAGTCCGGGGAATTTGCTGCCCAAGGGAGTATGGTACACTCATCCTGGTGCTCTTCGAACCACGCACGCACACTGCGAGCTGTATGACGCGTCGCATTGTCCTGCTGGTAGATGCCATCATCCTGAGAAAAACAATTCGCATGTAGGGGTGAACATCGTCCTCAAGGATAGATACATACTTGTGTTGATCCATCGTGCCTTCCACAATGAGGAGTGAACCCATCAGAGAATACCACGAAAACATTCCCCAGAGCATAATGCTCCCTACTCCAGCTTGGACCCTTCCGGCAATTGTTGCGGGGTGTTTGCTTTCACACGTGTCACGCCGTATACGCCAACGTGCATCTGTCCGATGGAGCATAAAACGTGATTCAACGGAAAAAGCCACCTGTCTCCACTCAGTGGAAGTCCAGTTGCGGTACTGGCGTGCAAATTCCAGCCTTCGTCGCCGATGAACAGCAGTCAGCATAGGTGCATTAAACAGGCGTCTGCTGCGGAGGCCCATACGCAGCAACGATCGCTGAACCGTCGTTGTGGAGACACTGTTGGTGGCCCCTTGGTTCATCTGGACGGTTAGTTGCTCAACGGTTGCACGTCTATTCGCGGAACGCATCTCCGCAGGCGTCGTTCACCTCTGCCATCTATGGCCCGTGGTGCACCACATTCGCCACGTCGCTGATTTTGGATAGTGCCATTTTGCCATGCACGGTATACTTTTACCACGGCGGCCTGCGAACAGTTTACAAAATTAGCCGTTTCGGAAATGCTTCCACCCTTGGCCCGAAAGCCAATGATCATGCCCTTTTGGACGTCGGATAAATCGCTCCGTTTCTGCATGACTGCAAGAACTGAAATGTTTTCCGAATGCCTACAACACACTTTATATATCCACCAAATTTGCTGATGACACGTGCCTTCTGTGATTGGTTATTTAACGTTGACGTCAAAAGTAGGTGGTGGTCACATTAATACGACTGGACTGTGTGTGTGTGTATATATAAATATATATATATATATATATATATATATATATATATATATATATATATATATATATATATATATAAAACAGTTCCGTAACTGACTCATTCATTCATTCATTCATTCATTCATTCACTGACTGACTGACATACAACGCACAGACCAAACCGCTGGACCTAAAGGGCTGAAATTTTGCATGGCGATTCTTCTAATAGTGTAGGGGTGCACTAAGAAAGATTTTTCAAAACTTCTTCTTAGATTTTTTTAAATTAAATTTTTAAGCTGTTTTTTAAACTTTTTTTACGTTTGCATTTAAAATAATACATTGAGGGTTATAAAATTTATATCACGAGAAAGATCATACAATTTCCTTTAAAATGAAATCTTTTTCGAATCTTTACCTCCATTTCCTGATTTTTGGTGAATTTTTAAAGATTAATTTTTAGAATTTAATTTATTAAATGCTGATCACGTGATTTCTTTTTCTGGTACTTTAAATAAATTTATCGTCACGTGCATAACAACTAAATAAACACAAAATATTTTTTTTCCTTGCTAATGCGGCAGACGATTGGACATTATCCAAAAAAATATTAAAATACAGTAAAAGAAATGTTCTAAAAACTGAACTATATTAACTGTACTATATTCTTTAGTATTCTTTATATTAGATTTAATTTTAATATTTTCTTCTACATTATTTTGTCTATAAAATTATCCTTTACGATTTTCTTATAAATATATATATATATATATATATATATATTTTACATCAATTGTATACATTGATCGTATTTATCATATAATATATATTTATATTTGGCATGAATTGCATACATTGACCGTTGTATTTAATTTGAATGTACTCCGTAGCGAAGTACGGGTTTTCAGCTAGTATATATATATATATATATATATATATACATACAGTGGAACCTCGATCTATCGTTTTTCAAGGTACCGATTGCACTTGACGATAAATGCAGGAATCTGGATGCGGGAACATAACAAGAAAATATTATCATCGGGACTAGATGAAATAAAAGACACATACGGGAAAACAATGATTCGGGGAACGATCCATCGAGGTTGCACTGTGTGTGTGTATGTATATATATATATATATATATATATATATATATATATATATATATATATATATATATATATATATATATATATATATATACACTCAAGAGCCAAAACATTATGAACACCTGTCAATAACGAGTTGGCCCACCTTTGGCGCGCAACACAGCTTCAACCCGCCTTGGCATGGATGCCACAAGTCCTTGGTAGATGGCCGGAGACAGATTGTACCAGATTTTTAAGCAACGGTCACGCCAATCCGAGATATTGCGAATTGGTGGTCTTTGAACTCTGAGCTGCCGTCCCATGACATCCCAAATGTGTTCTATCGGATTGAGATCTGGTGAGTTAGGCGGCCAGGACATTAACTGGAATTCAGCATCATGATCCTGGAACCACTCCAACACAATTTTAGCCTTGTGACACGGGGCGTTGTCCTGTTGGAACATTCCATTTCCAGCTGGGAAAACAGAGGCCATGTAAGGGTGCAACTGGTCCGCAATGCTGTTCAGATACCCTGTAGCATTCATGGTCTGCTCACCACAATCACGGGTCCCAGAGACGCCCAAGAGAACGTCCCCCAAAGTGTAATACCGCCACCACCGGCCTGTGTATGACCTACTGTACATTGAGGGAGCAACAGTTCGCCTGGAAGATGGCGTATCCTGACACGGCCATCGGCGTGATGAATGACAAACCGTGATTCATCTGACCAGGCAACTCTCTCCCACTGATCCATGGACCAGTCGCGATGTTCCCGGGCCCAGCGCAGGCGCAGTTGGCGATGACGCTTGGTCAGAAAAGGCACACGAGTGGGACGTTTGCTGCGTAGCCCCATATCCAACAGTGTCCGCTGAACAGTGTGCTGCGATACTATTCTACTTGGCCCTGCATTGTATTGGGCTGTCAGCTGAGCCACTGTCTGGCTCCGGTTTTGCTTCACCATGCGAGACAGTCTCCGACGACCTTTTTCTTTGATAGCGTGTGGACGTCCAACACCATGTCGTCTACTGCTGGTTTCACCGTCATTCATCCACTTTGCATAAGTACTAACAACTTTAGGTCGCGAACAACCCACGAGTCGTGCAGTTTCGGAAATACTTGTTCCGAGCCTTCGAGCCATTACAATCTGTCCTCTATCAAAGTCAATTAGATCCGCAGCCTTTCCCATCACACACAGAAGTAAGTGAAAGAATGATTCTTCAGACTCTCCAGCAGCAGTTAAATACCACTTCCACCTGATTACGTGCCTTCCACGTCATCCAGGCGAATTCATTGCAAAATGTAGGGGTGGTCATAATGTTTTGGCTCTTGAGTGTATATATATATATAACACAAATTTTACAAAAAAGAAATACTTCTAGTTTCCTGGCCAGCGTATGTATTCAAATGAGAAACATTAATAAAAATTACTACTATCTCTAAAGATCTGTTGTTGATATAATAACACTTAACAAAAATAATATTCTATATAAATCTTTTTTATTCAAAATCTTTAGAACTTCTATCAAGCAATAATCTTTCTCTTAACGTAAATATTATCTTAGATTCAAATATTTGTCTAAATGATGCCAAGAGTTAGTGTATAATTTGCATGATAAAGGTCTGTTTATAGTTTTAAGATATAGTTTATAGATTAGATTCAACAAGAGTTAGTATTTAATTTAAATCATAAAGGTCTGTTTATAGTTTTTAGGTATAGTTTAGATTAGTTTAGATTCAACGCCTTTGTTATCGAAAAGTGTTTGAAAACATTTTTTTTTTAAAAATCAGACTGTGCAGATAATTAGATTATGCTTTGTAAAGTAATAGAATTAAACACTTTAAAATATCCTGGAAAAAGGCTTAAAAGAAGTGCTTAAGAAAAATAACTTCCGTGTTAGTTTTATCAGCAACACAATTGACAATTTTAGAATTTGCAGATGTGAATTGTTTTCATTCTTGTCGAAATTAAATTAATTTTCGTGTCGCGAAGGTAGTTGGTTATAAAATAATTTGTTTTTAACGTACATTTAATTCAACATATGTGTACAAATCGATTAGTATTATTTTTATTTCTCATTTAGCGGTCTGTCCTACGAATTTTATGCATGTATACACAAACGCATATATTCTGTTTGGTGTTCGAATAAATACATTTAATTAAATTTTGACTAATTGCTCTTATTGTTATTACTCATTAATTAGTAATAAAATATTGTCAGTGTTTTTTTTAATAATAAAATCTGTCGTTTAAAAAATGTTATTCAGGCAGGCGCACTCACGCACACACTATATATACAGGGTGGTTGTAATTAAAGTTCCACTTTGAAATGGTCATAAAAGGGAAACTACTGGACCAAATGTTATGAAACTTGGTAATAGTTTAAAGAAGGTCATGGGAATTTCTTTTCCGCCCAGGACCCGATTATGAACGCTGGGGGCCCCTAGGCAGATGCTATTTGGGCCCCCCCCCCCTTAGGAACATTTATAAAAATAAGAACTATCCATGGGCTATACATACTATTAGAAGTACTAGGTGCATACACCAAGGGGGTTTGGGGCCCCCCTAGCATCAGGGGGCCCTGGGCAAAGTCCCGATTTGCCCATGCGATAAAAAGGCCCTGTTTCCGCCAAAAAAAAAGTTATAAATATATATAAATATTTATATGGTGCCTGGTATAAAGGGCTTAAGTCAAAAGAAGTGATTATTAAATATGTGTTAGCATTGATAAAAAAAACAAAATTCTTTTGACTTGTATAAAAGACTTAATATATATACAGTGGCTCCCAAAAGTGTTCTTACACTTACGAATTTCAATGAAATAGAAGTCTATCCATTAATTAAAATGAATATTTCAGAATGGGTATTTAATAATAAGATCTATAATCTATTCTTAACAAAACTTCATGAAATATTTTGAAAACATAGTAAAACTTTATTTTTAAGAAACGCGTAATCAAAAAGTAACAAAAACTTTATCTCACAAAAGTCATCGTACACTGAAATATTTTCGGATAAATTCATAATTAAAATTATCGTCTGGCTCTTTATTTTTTATTTTTGAATTGTGGTGGCATTTAAAATATCGTTTGGCTTTAATTTTTGCTTGCCTACTCCGTAATATTCTATTTATTATTTAAAAATGGCTCGTAGTCGTAAAGAAACAACAAACATCATTCAAAAATTGATTATTTTTCATCATAGTACTGGTAAATCAGTTCGGAATATTGCTAAATTACTTAATTTATCCCATTCTGCTGTGCAGTATGTGAAAAAACGCTTTAAACAAGAAAATTGATCGAAAACAAGGTAAGAAAAGGCCGTCCGGCAAAGTTAACAAAACGTGATCAGAGATTTATAATTAGAAAATTTGTGAAAAATTCACGTTTGAGTGCTGTAAAAGTTTCTGCAGAATTCAGTGAAACATTTTCTACTTCAATTTCACCTGAAATTTTTTGACGAGTTCTCAGAACAGCTGGATTACATGGGCGTTCTGCCCATAGAAAATTTTTTGTGAGAAAAACAGAAAGTTTAGGCTTCCCTTCGCACTATCAATGATAAATAAGCCCCAAACCTATTGAAATAATGTCTTATTTGCCGATGAACATTTTTGGTGCTAATGGGCGTATAATTGTATGGAGAAGAAAATAATGAGGAACTTAATCCCAAGAACTTAGTAGGAACAGTTAAGCATGCCGGTGGAGGTATCCTTGTGTGGGGGTGCATGTCAGCATCAGGACTAGGAAATTTGGTATTTATTGATGGCATAATGAATCATGCTGTTTTTATAAATATTTTAAGAGACAATTTAAAAGTATCAGCTCAAAATTTGGGTATTGGAAACAACTTCGTTTTTTTATCAAGATAACGATCCTAAGCACACGGATCTCAACGTTCGCATCTGGTGTCTCTATAATTTTCCACAAGTTTTGAAAACACCACCTCAATCGCCAGATTTAAACCCAATAGAACATATTTGGAGAGAACTGGAGGTTCGAGTACGAAAACACGACATTCACACGAAAAGCGAACTAAAAACAATTATGATGGAAGAATGGATGAACATTCATGCAAAAATTACAAAAGAACTAAAGCAATCTGTTCCCAGACGTTTAAAAGCTGTTGTGGATGCTAAAGGATATCCTACTAAATATTGATTTAACGAAAAATTAGAATATTTACTAATATGTAGAGAGTTTTTACAAGTATACGATGACTTTTGTGAGATAAATTTTTTGTTACTTATGGATTATTGGTTTCTTAAAAATAAAGTTTTACTATGTTTTCAAAATATTTCATGTAGTTTTGTTAAGAATAGATTATAGATCTTATTATTAAATATCCATTCTGAAATATTCATTTTAATCAATGGATAGACCCCTATTTCATTGAAAATCGTAAGTGTACGAACACTTTTGGGAGCCACTGTATATATATATATATATATATATATATATATATATATATAATATAATTTTATATATAACATTTATTATATATATTTTTTATGTCTATTAAGTCAGAAATTAAAAATATCTTCATATACCTAGCAAAATAGAAAATACTCTTTTCTAAAAATCCTGCCATAAATTTGAGGTGCGTCTTATGGTGCGAAAAATACGGTAGTTTTTTTCTTTTGTTTAATATATTCATTGCGAATTACTTAACAGACGGAAGATAATAAGAATACAAAAAATAATGCTGCATGTTCAATTACTGATTTTAATCTGACATTCAATAAACTATATTGAATGTCGCAGATTAAATTAAAAATAATTACAAGATAAAAAGAACTTTTTATATATCACGTTTTTAAATTTTCTGTTGAATTATATAAACTTGACAATTCTCTCTTAATTGCTCAAAACTTTACTTAATTATTCTTTTTCACTTTCTTTTATTTAATTTTAATCACTTTTTAATCGTTTCCACTATCCACAGACTTTATAAACTTTAATTTTTATAATTTTTTAAAAATTTTTTGCGCAATATTTTTGTAAACAAATTAAATTCACATGTATTCTGTTTTCAAAATCGTCAAACGCCGTTACGCAAAAGTGCAAGTATTGAATTTGATCGAAGCGCCACCTTGCGGATTTTTTCGGCTAAAAGTATTAAAAGAATGCATTGTCATCGTGTTCTGAGCTATTCTAAAAGTTTCAAAAGTCTAGCTAGTCGGGAAGTTAGTTAAAAATCGATTGCAAGATTTGTACTAGACAAACACACACATAAACACACACACAAACACACAAGAAAGCAAGTTAATAAAAACATGGTAAAAAAAGTAAAATACTTTAATATTTAAAAGTAAAATTGGAATGAAAGTAAAGTATTTTACATGGTAAAATACTTTACTTTCATTCCAATTACAGTGAAAAGTCGATTTCATGAAAAGATATGTCTGCTATTTATCGCTACGTAAATGTTGATAATCCACTAATAATTACAAGATAAAAATAACTTTTTATATACCATGTTTTTAAATTTTCTGTTGAATCATATAAACTTGACAATTCTATGTATTAATAAATACTTTATTTTTTTGATGAATTATCCCTTGAACTTGAAAGAAAATGAAGTTAATTGGAAGTTAACTTGCGTTTAACTTTTTGTTCCCGTCCCGGCCGATAGATGGATGCACCATACTACAAAACAAAATTAACTGATAATGAGTTCAATACTGCTTAAAGGTGGCTAAAAGTATTAAAAGAATGCATTGTCATCGTGTTCTGAGCTGTTCTAAAAGTTTCAAATGTCTAGGTAGTCGGGAAGTTAGTTAAAAATCGATTGCAAGATTTGTACTGGACAAACACACAAACACACAAACAAGAAAGCGAGTTAATAAAAACATGGTAATAAACTACATTTCTTTAAGATTGTGTCTAATCTACAGGGCATCTCTTTGTTCTGAATAGTTTTTCTCCCCCTTCCCCTGACATACTAAAATTTCCCCCTCCCTTGTTGAGAACTCCTGACCTAGTATTTCTGTTACCATATGTGTAGAACTCTAATAATTAACTACTCAGAGGAAGAAAATTCTTATCCACAAGTGACCGTTCAAGTTGAAATGACATAGTTAAGAGAGCTGCACTTTTTATCCCATATCAGCAGCTGCCGTTCGTTTTCAATGTCAGTGGGAGTACGAAATTTCCGAGCGAGGGTGCTCTGTATCCATTACAAATATGAGATCAAAGGTTGCGCAGTGAGGGTGAAGTTTGGGGCATAAGATACCCCCTGCATTCCGAGGATTTTTCCCTTGAGTTTGTTCCGTTCGGGGACTTACTCAGTAAATAGGAATATTTAAATCGTTCTCACGAAGTTTTTTAAGATATCTGTCTACATTCGGAGCATTTTTTTTCGAAAATATACAGTACTGATAATTATACTGATAATTTTGGTAAAAATTTCATAACAATTTAAAATACAGTCGAACCTCGCTTAATGAGCACCTCGCATAACGAGTATTTCGCATAACGAGCAAAATAATTCATAAAAAAATGGATCGCTTAGCGAGGAACATTTTGCATAACGAGTGACGTGGAAGGAAGTCCCCTCTTCACGTCACTCGGATCTTCACGTCACCAGGATCATCAACGGCCGAAAAATAAATATTTAAGAGTAGTCATGGATGGTTCGAGAAGCAAATATCATGGGACTGGAGGATAACAATGATATTGAGGAGCTTGTGGAAGAGCACAACCAAGAACTGACCACCGAACAGCTAATGGAATTGCAGTGTCTTTCACAACAAGTAGTTGTAAAGGAGAGTTTGTCAGTGGAGAAGGTTCGAGAAGAAAATATCATGGGACTGGAGGATAACAATGATATTGAGGAGCTTGTGGAAGAGCACAACCAAGAACTGACCACTGAACAGCTAATAGAATTGCAGTGTCTTTCACAACAAGTAGTTGTAAAGGAGAGTTTGTCAGTGTAGAAGGACGAAGAAACAGCAAAGAAACAATCTTTTGGCGCAATAAAAGAAATGATGAAAGCATGGGAAACTGTTGCATCGTAAGTTACAAAGCATCACACTGTTAAGACGGTGGCTATGCGTGCTGTAAATTTATTCAATGACAATGCGGTGACACATTTTCACCAAATTTTGAAGCTCCGAGAAAAAGAAATGTCTCTAGATAGCTTTCCAGTAAAAAAATTAGACATGTGTCATAAATTCGTAAATAATAAACTACATATGGATGATTTTGCTCCTTAAGAATTTATGTATAAGTAATTTTCTTTAAATAATAAACGTTACATCTAAAAAAATTTGAGTATTTTTTGGCATGGAACGCATTTTCGTATTTTACATAAATTTATATGGGAAAAATTGTTTCGCTTAACGAGTGTTTCGCATTACGAGTAAGACTTTAGAACGAATTATGCTCGTTATGCGAGGTTCCACTGTATAGGGAATTTTTTATGAATTTTTAGTACTATTGAGTGCTTATTCAAGAGACCCTAGACTCAATTCAACTTCATATGTTTTAACATACTTTGTACTGTATACTATTGTAACACTTACTTGTGTTTTGTGAAGTTAAAGTTTTACAATATAGTAAAACCTTGTTTATCCGGCCCACGTTGATCCTGATCTTCGGATAATCCGGATCAGATTTGTAGACATTTTTATTTAATGTTCATATTAGATAATAATTTTTAACTATGATAGCAAGAACGTAACTACAAGTACGCCAAATATTCGCCTTTTAGTTTGATTCAATGTACAGTTCCTGCATAAATTGCAGAATAAATTATGGTAATAAAATACTTTTTGTTGAGTTTAAGAAAGCTTTACTACCAATTCTTTGTCAAGAAATGATGTGAAAAGTTATTTTTATATTTTTTTAATGTCTTGTAAACAATACTACATAATTTTGTTACAAAACATAGTTTTTATCGTAATAAACGGTAAGTCTGCTTAGTGAAGGATTTTGTTTTGCTTATTACCAATATTACCAGGATTATTATTACCAATATTACCAGGATTGCTTATTACCAATATTATCCGGATTGCCTATAGTCCCAGTTACTCCGGATAAACGAGGTTTTACTGTATTTCCAAAAATCTCTGAAATATACCAAAAAATGCGAAAAAACACTAATTTTTTAATTGACTTTTTATAAATACAGGTACCCGTAGAATGATTAAATTAACACATATAGTTTAGATTTTAGGGCAAAACATAGTTAGTAACATGGAAAAAAAATTGCAAAATTGTATTGAAATATATAGAAAACTGTTTAAATTAAAAGCTTTCTCGTTTTCAAAAGTAACAGAATTATTAGTTTTCTAGAAAATGCATTTAAAGATGGTACTTCCGTTCTTTTTGTACAGCTTTCGGTTTGTTAAATTGGCCATAAATTCTGATTCAATGATCGTACGAATAAAATAAATGCAGTCTTAGATTCCTGAAAGATAAGCCTTTGAAATAAAGCAATAAAAAATATTTCGAAATCTTACACCAAAACAGCCATATCAACGTAGGCAGATAGATACCTTAAGAAAATATTGTGGATGATTAATTTTACGGTCCTAAACATATGATTTCGTAACATATGCTTTTACATATGCTTTTTGCCTAAGATATACTTTTTGGGGATTGCGTAATTTTTTGAAGTCTACGCTTGTTAAACCTAATACAGTTACTATTATACAAAGGTATTATAAGATGTAAGCATACCTGTCCTTTGAAGATATAGCTGTATTTCGGTACCAGAGTCTGTGGGTTCGAATCCCACTCTTGACATGGACGGTTTGGTCGTTCGGAATCGGCTTTAAGCAGTAGGTTTCTGTCTAATTAGCCCTTGTGTAGCAAAAAGTCGACCGTAGTGCAAAACCAAACCAAACCAACCCAATCCTCGAAGATAGGGATTATGACCTTAGAGATGAATAGACCCCGGGTGTATACGAAAAATAAATTTATGAAGTATTTTTGGTGACGTCCAAGACTGTCATTATTAAAATTATTAAAATACAAAGAATTAAAAGGGCTGGTCATTTGATCGGATTGCCTCAAGAGGACAACACTAAGGAAATTTCTATTGCTAAGCCAACTGGCTGTCGACCGAGAGTCACCCCAAAACCAAAATTGTGCCATTTTATTCATCATATTATTTGTAATTTGTATTCTAATTGTGTTTCTGGTCAATAGATGGCATCACTATGCAACTTTTTATGAAATTAAGTAATTAATTAATTATTATTTTTTAAAGTTCAAGCACTTTAAAAAAAAACCTTCAAGCTTTTTTTTTTTTGGCTTCAAGCTTTTTTTTTAAAAAAAAACTTCAAGATAAAAGGTTTTCTATTCTGTTGTGGTGTATATTCTATTCTAAGCAATGTGAGAATTCAAGACTCGCCATGTTGGATGCGTTTTTCTTTTTTTGTTAAAGATTCTATGTAGATTATTGTTCAAACTGTTGAAATTTTGCAGTCAATTATTCATTTTGTAAAACCTAATTCCGAAGGGTTATTCAGTGTGTCAGGAATTCAACAGTTATGTGTTAAAATGAAGTCAATTATTAAATGCATTTGAAGGATACATACATGGAACTAAATTTTTTAGTGTTGACTTATTATTCAAGTATTATTTAGATGATGTTAAAGGTGAGCCATTCCAGTATTACCTTTATTAAAAGAAGTAAGAAGATTAATTAGTTGCACTTAAACAAGAACATTAAATATTTTTGTTAATGGAGTCTTATGCAGTCCACTAAGATATAGTTGTATTAATAAATGAACTGACCCCGCAGACAGTATGTTTTCAAATTTGTTAACGAACTCTTCAGCATGGCATAGCAAAAGGATTCGACTTTAGGGTGCAAAGGTTTGCGTTGGCTAATTATTTTAGGATTACAGTTGAACCCCGTTATAACGAACTGCAGGGGACCAAAGGTTTTGTTTGCTTTATCCGGTGGTTCGTTATATCCGAACCGTTAAGAAAAATGTTAGAGTTCATAAAATGTATAACTCATTAGTTGCTATGTGTATTCAATAATTATGTATTGAAAATCTGATAAAATCTATTATACATGATCATTAATGATTGATTGTTCTGATATAGATATAATCGGTAATCTTCTGCTGACGCGATGCCGATTCCAAAAACATTTTATGAAATTCTTTGTCCAATACATCAAATGACTCCAACACTCTTTTCCCACTGTTTGTGTAAACAAAATGTTATTAATGGCACGCATCGCTGCTGTAGTATCTGAGATGGTGGGAATTTCGTCATTTATGTGCTCTTCTTCATCAGCATCAGATTCAGAATCTTCGATTTCAGAATGAGTCATTTTAATTTCTTCTCTAATATCTTCATCAGTCGGATTTTCACACGTAATGACTTCATCATCACGTTTCGAACAATTGCATGTCACAATCTGAGAATGATGAAATTTTGTGCTTTTCTATCCACATCGCGATAGGTAAATCTTCATAATCTTCTTCTTCAACATTCGTTGTATCTTCAACATTCTTAAAAAGTTTAAAAATTTAAAAAAATTCAGTAGTCTACTGAAAAAAAAAAGTTCGTTATAGCCGATACTTAAGATTTCGGAGGTTCGCTATAAAAGGATAAATTAGCATTAAATTCAATAGGAAAACAGCGGGACCAAAATTTTTGCTCGTTATATCTGGGAGTTCGTTATATACCAGGTTCGCTATAACGGGGTTCATCTGTATATATATACTTTAGGGCTGAAAATATATATTTTACATCGCAGATTACATATACTTTCAAATGTCATATGCATTGCGTTGCCACATATTTCGGTTCAGTTATTGACTGAAAAAAATGTTCGTTATAGCCGATTCTTAAGATTTCGGAGGTTCGCTATAAAAGGATAAATTAGCATTAAATACAATAGGAAAACGTCGGGACCAAAATTTTCGTTCGTTATATTCGTGAGTCCATTTTATACTGGGTTCGCTATAACGGGATTCGATTGTATTTAGTCGAAAGTATACTTTAATCTTTATTTGCAATTTGATCCCTGTCATCGTAAATATTCCTTGGGTATTTTCTGGATAAGAAGCTATAAATTTGTACATCCGACAAATGAAATTGCTGTATAACTGGTAAACATCACGAAAGGAACCTTTTAGGTCATTGAATAACTATAATAGCTGGTCTGTTATTCGTCGAGAGTACGACTTTACTGTTTTCGTTCAAAAAATAAAAATAACCAAAGAAAGATCTACAATGACAGGTATATTTGAAAGCTAAGTAAAAAAAGTATAGCGCACATAAAACTTCCCTAAATAGTTATCTGTTCTTCGAGAAGTAGAGCACCATCTCTCATAACGCTATCAAGATTAACTGCTTGCTCTTTATCAAAGGAAGTGTCATATCGCATGCACTATTCGTACAAGATGTAATATGATCTCCGAGGAGATTTATTGCATGCAATCTGCGTAGCAAACACTCAAAGGAATTAAGACGAAATCCTTACGTATAATCTCCCAGAGACTTTTGTCTCAATATATGGATCTTTTTTTTTTTTTTTTTTTTTTTTTTTTTTTTTTTTTTTTTTTTTTTTTTTTTTTTTTGTACAAGGCTAGGTTATTTCTCGGAAACGGTCTTGCCAAAGTGATATATAAGTAATTTCCTACGATTATAAATATTCTTAATTGGCATTTCGGCCAGAATTAACAGTAAAACAAGTTGAAAAAGCTATCATGTATTCACGGATGTATGCTAAAAAAAATTCTCATTTATATTAATTCTATGGTGCCCGGTATAACAATCTTAAGTAAAAAAAAAAGTGATTTTTAGATATTTGTTAGTATTTAAAAAAAGAAAAAAAATCTTTTGTTTTGTATAAATGGCTTAGGTCTATAAATTTTGTATACAAAAGTACATTTCTTTGTACAAAGGATTCAAGTTGAAAATATTGTTCTGCGATTGGTATAAAAGCCAATAACTTGGTATATTTAAATCACTGTTTTTGACTTAAGTCCTTTATACCGGACACCACAGAATTGTTAGCAGTGCTTACCATACATTTAAAGTTCAAAATCAAAATTTCACTGAAAACTCACTGAAAGATATTCAAATTATGGGAAGAAATAACATTTTTTCCTGGAATAAATCACGAAAATACTTCAATAGTAATATATATATATATATATATATATATATATATATATATATATATATATATATATATATATATATATGAGTGAGACCCTGTATTTATAAACCATATTATTAAAATTCTGTCTTCGTGTACCAACAAGTTTACAAAAATCACTTTGTCTACATGGTGCAGCTAATAAGTTCAGATCCAACGTAAGGATATGAGAAATAGTCTCCACTCCAATAGAAAAGTCCAGGCTTTGAAATCTATTAGCGTAAATGCCATGGAACTAATGGAATAATGGCAAGTAATGGCATTCGGTACAGTAGTTACAAAAAGTCGTGTAAAATTCATGGAGTAAATTAAGGCTAATGCATAGCCAAGAATGAGATTTAGTACACTCGTAAGACTACTATAAAAATCATTGGGACGAACGTAAACAAATCCGTAGTAGAAAAAAAAAGATTTAATGTAGCCGAGATAAACAATGGAAAATTAACAAGGACAGATAAAGGCAAAATGTACGATAGCAAATGGGGTTTACTTTAGGTGAAATGGATTGTTGTATAAAATCCATTGGTATTAATACTAAACAAAAACATGGTAGGGAAGGTGATTAAGTGGTGCCGTAACGAATAATGTTGAAATATTTCTTTTGGAGACTTATCTACCAGCTATTCTGACACGCTTTTGTGAGTCTTGTTGTAACCCATATATATTCTTACTTACTCATTGTGAGGAGTTGAATAAAGAAAAAGTAAAGTATATTTCTTCAATTGGACAGTGTTATGCAAGAAAGAACCAACCATACTACACTCAAACTGAGAAAGGTGAATTTTTATATGGCAATTACCGTATTATATATATATATATATATATATATATATATATATATATATATATATATATATATATATATATATATATATATATAAACAGTTCCGTAACTGACTGACTGACTGACTGTCTGAATCACTGACATACAACGCACAGACCAAACCGCTGGACCTAAGGGGCTGAAATTTTGCATGGCGATTCTTCTTATAGTGTAGGGGTGCACTAAGAAATATTTTTGAAAAATTCTTCTTAGATTTTTTTAAATAAAATTTTTAAGCTGTTTTAAGTTAAGTTTGCATTTAAAATAATAATCGCAGAGTTATAAAATTTATATCACGAGAAATATCATAAAACTTCCTTTAAAATTAAACCTTTTTCGAATATTTACCTCCATTTTCTGATTTTTGGTGAATTTTTTTAAGATTAATTTTTAGAATTTAATTTAGTAAATGCTGATCACGTGATTTCTTTTTCTGGTACTTTAAATTAATTTATCGTCACGTGCATAACAACGAAATAGACAAAAAAATATTTTTTTTCTTCTTGCTAATGCGGCAGACGATTGGACATTATCCAAAAAAATATTAAAATACAGTAAAAGATGTTCCTTAAACTGTACTATATTATCTGTACTATATTCTTTAGTATGTTCTATTAGATTTAATTTGAATATTTTCTTCTACATTATTTTGTCTATAAAAATATCCGTTACGATTTTTTTATAATTTTTTTTTCTTTTTTTTTTTCTTTTCGCCAATTGCATACATTGATCGTTGTATTTAATTTGAATGTATTCCGTAGCGAAGTACGGGTATTCAGCTAGTATATACTCAATAAAATTTTCAATTTATTTTAATGTTACCTTCGCACCATAAGACTCACTCCAATTTTAAGTCGATGTTTTTATGTAAAAAGGTGCTTCTCTTGGTCCGAAAAATACGGTATTTAAATATGCTGATGGTCGGAT
This sequence comes from Dolomedes plantarius, assembly GCA_907164885.2. NCBI lineage: Eukaryota > Metazoa > Arthropoda > Arachnida > Araneae > Dolomedidae > Dolomedes > Dolomedes plantarius. The sequence goes on along the minus strand of OU015503.1, from coordinate 50,891,855 downwards.
CTCCAGTTAATATAAAGACTATTATGTGGCTTATAATAATATTTTTATCCCAGATAGCTAAACACGTGGCGCACCTTACCAGCTCTTTAACTCAACTTTTAAACTTTTTTGGGTCGGTTCCTTGTTGCGTTTCACTGTGTAGTTCGCCGGGATAGTTTAGTGGATTCCAGGTTCAGCCCAAGGTTTTGGCAGACGGTCTTCATAGAGGTATCCAATCTATGGGAAAATAACTATGGAGCGGTTGTCAAAGGGTAAAAATACATGGTGGTAAATAATTAGCATAGTCCGAATAATTTAATGAGTTTATGTACAGACTAACATCTTGTACCGTTGGGGTCAAGAAAGAAAGGAAATGCGGGAGGAATGGGATTCGAAAAATCAGAGTTCCTCGCATCGTTGGGATGAATTCATAGCTTTCGAGATTAAAAATTCAGATTCATCAACTGTGCCCAGACAGCTTTTATAACCTTTTTTATATTGCTGCGAATCTTATAAAAATGCGCATAGAGACAGTTATAATTATATATTGGCGACAAATCTCGTTACTTCTAACAAATTACACGAGAATTATTACAACCTTGGCTTACGCAAGCAATTCATTTACGTATCAGTGAATAAATAGTTCATTACACCATATGAACAGTACGTATTATAGTGGTTTGTTACATAAAACATACGTATTATAGTGGTCTGTTATATAGAACATACGTATGACAGTGGTCTGTTGTATAGATCATACGTATTACATTGGTATGTTATATATAACATACGTATTATAGTTATATGTTATACATAACATACGTATGTTATACATAAGTGTGTATGTTATACATAACATACGTATTATAGTGGTATGTTATACAGAACATACGTATTATAGTAGTCTGTTATATAGAACATACGTATTATAGTGGTCTGTTATATAGAACATACGTATTATAGTGGTCTGTTATATAGAACATACGTATTATAGTGGTCTGTTATATAGAACATACGTATGACAATGGCCTGTTGTATAGAACATACGTATTACATTGGTCTGTTATATATAACATACGTATTATAGTGGTATGTTATGCAGAACATACGTATTATAGTGGTATGTTATACAGAACATACGTATTATAGTAGTCTGTTATATAGAACATACGTATTATAGTGTTGTGTTTTAAAGGACATACATATTTTCGTGGTCTCTTAAATATAAAACATACGTATTATATTGTTCTGTTATATATAACATACGTATTATAGTGGTATGTTATACAAAAAAATATTACGTTAAGTTTACTCGATTTAAAATTATTTCATTTGACTTATTGATTTCGAGTGATCTGTGACTTGTTTTCATTTTTATACAAATGCTATTCTCTGATAAAGACGAGAGAGAAACCTGCTCTTCCAACATAAATTTGAGATTTGCAATTTTTATAATTCAAGTACATTATATAAATTTACAATAATAATATACAAACCACTATGACGTAAACCTTGTGCACTATTATAAACTACGATTAAGATAAAACTAGTTTTAATTAAAGTGAATTCAATTGAACTTTTCAGAAAAAAAATTAATAGCTTTCAAATAAAATTAAACCTAAATAAATGTACCGTATTTTTCAGATCATAAAACATACCTTTTTACATAAAAAAAATCGATTTAAAATTGGGGATTAAAATAAAAGGAATATTTTATTATATTTATTATGTCTATTTATTATAGATATTTATATATATATATATATTACTTATATATATATATATATATATATATATATATATATATATGAAATTCGACATTTTTACCATTTTTCATCAAAATGAGAGGTACTGAATCCCCTTATTATAGATACAGTAACCACCGCTTATAGTGATCAGTGGTTATAAGAATCAACCGTTTATAAGAATCAATATCACGAAAACGAAAACTAATGTATTATTTCCATGTTAAAATTTTCGCTTTAAAGAATCAATCCACCGGTTTTAAGAATCAGTTTACACTCTTCGCCTTCCTTTCATTTATCCAAAAAAGTCACTTAAACCCATCATAAGGCACGAAGTTCTTTCTTTTTTTCCTAAAAAAGAAAGATTGATAAGATGGGATGGAATATAGTCATAAAATTCATCCCTTTCTTTGTTAGACATAACATAATAGTTTCCCCCTAAACGCTTTAGCACAACATTGCCCTATTAGCTTGACCCAGGGACATCTTTACCCGTCCGGGTCCGATTTCACTTTTCTCCACTGACAAACAAAAATAGGGACTCTTTTTTCCCAACTCCCACATCCTGGTTGCGGCTTCCTGGACCCTGAAACACATAAATATCAAAGTGGCGAAGTATCCACTATCACTTAGGCAAACGTGACATTAGTAGATTCAGCACGTTATCAAACCGTGAAACGTAAGATAGAAGGTGAATCTTCGTCTAAGACTATTAGTATTGAAAGAGGTATAAACAGCCTCCTGAAAACTTCATTACGTCAAACTACCATAGAAAACTTTTTCTTGCTCCCTTCCTGTAGTTGAAATGTTAAAACTGTTAAGCAGGTATGTTGTAACAAATATTGGATTTTTTATTCTCTTACTATAATCATGTGTATCTACTTATAGGTCTAAAAATTAAGTTGTATTTTTAAAATTATAAAAAATAATTTTAATAAGAGATTATTAACGTAAATTAAAGAGTATTTTATGGTAAATTATCTCATATACGCATATATAGGTGTGTGTGTGCCTGCCCAAAAAGCTAAATTTCTGCTATAAGAATCAAAAATAGTAATAACAAACGTGATTCTTATAAGCGGAAATCACTGTATATATATTATCTTAATTAATCAAGAAATTGAAAGAATCTTTATATACCTAATGAAATATAAAATATTCTTTTCTAAAAATCACCCATAAGTTTGAGGGGCGTCTTACAGTCAGAAAAATATGATTATTGTATTTCAATGCGCGAAAATTATCTTAGATCGAGATGTTAAGAGAATACAGTAAATTTCAAAAATTTTATTTCTTTAATAGTTTTCTTCCTTTCATGATTTCTTTAATTTTACTTAAAAGGATTAAGTAAAGTCCCCCTCCCTTTGTTAAAGTTTTGTAAAAGTTTATGGTTGTTTTCCGTGTTTCAGAGGCATCTTCCTTTGAATAATTTCCCCGTTTCTTTTTCTTCCAGAACTTTCGAGAGCTCAAAGAAATGTAGCCAACACTCTAAGCAATTTCAAGCTGGAATGCATAGGGAGTAGCCAGACCGATGATGAACTTGTCATAGGTAAGTGACTTTTATTTACGTTTTTGCGTGTGTTAACACTTTTCAAAAGGATCTGTGCGGTGGAAAACATTTCTAGTGCTTGCTTTTGTGTATGTATGTGTGTGTGTGTGTATTTCACGATATAGGAGTTCATGTCGTGTTTTCGTACAATATCGGTTTTCGTACAAATTTTATGGTAATTAAAAATTCCTTAATACAGCAAAACCTCGTTTATCCAGCCCTAATTCACGCGGATTTCCGGATCAGATTTGTCGACATTAATTTTATTCAATGTTCATATTAGATAATAATTTTTCTAGCAAGAGCGTAACTACAAGTACGTCAAATATTCGCTTTTTAGTTTGATTCATTGTACAGTTCCTGCATAGAATGTGCAATAAATTATGGTAATAAAATTCTTTTTCTTGAGTTTAAGAAAGTTCTACTAGACTTACCAATTCTTTGTTAATAAATGATGTGAAAAGTTATTTTTATATTTTTTAATGTCTTGTAAACAATAATATGTAATGTTATTACAAAACATAGTTTTTATCGTAATAAACGGTAAGCCTGCTTAATTAAGGATTTTGTTTTGCTTATTACCCATATTACCCGGATTATCCAGATTTTCGGTTGTCTGGATTGCCTATGGTCCCGGATAAACGAAGTTTTACTGTATAAAGATTTGTAAGAATGCTTAAAGTTCATGTTTTTTCTACTCATTCCCTAAAGACTTCAATTTTTTATAGAAACTGTTATACTGAAAATTAAATACCACGAGACGCTTTTTTCAGATCCGATATTATCTTTAAACTAGCTTGAAAACGCACGACGCATTCCTATACAGTTATTTGATTTATTTAAATTATTCCTTTTTTTTTAAGTTGAATTAGACGTATTTTTTAGGTGATAATGCCAGTGAATTGGTGATAATTATGAGTATCAGCCAAAAAAATTATAAAACTTCGACGCTTTTAAATATTATTGGGCTTTAACTGGTGCTTAATGTACTACAGGAAATCGCCAAAAATAGATTACAGAAGATCGTTCGCACTTTATGGGAACGATTTTGATAGCTGTTTTATGTATAAATGCCGAATTTTTTACGGTGATTTCCTTCTATCTGATAGCCAGGGTTCTTGACAATAGCTCTAGCTTGTCAAATTTTCCATGAAAGTAAATTTTTTCTTAGTACTGTCATGTTAATTTTACCCCATCCCTCTTGGACCGTTTTCCAAAGTCCGTTCAGTCTTCTTGGATGCCGTTTTCCTAAGGCTCCTTTTAATAAACCGAAAGTGCAAAAGTCCATTGGAGAAGTGTCAGATGATCTTACAGGTATTTCATTAAATGGGATACACTTTATTCCTGTTTCTGATTATTTCTTTGCTAAATAAGCGGTAGTTGATTTGAACGTGTGACTAGAGGCTTAGTCCATATGAAGGTCAACTTTATCACCGTCCTTTCCATATAAGGCTGGAATTTCTTCTTCGAAAATTAGTTCTAAAATATTCTGATGATAGTAGCGTGAATTAATTGTGGCTTTTCTTTAGACGTTTTTGATTTTTAATTTACCTTTGTAACAAAATCTTGCAACTATCATGAATCCCTTTGGAAACTTTTCTGTACACTGACAAAGCCATTTCGGACGGTCATTCCCGTCAGTCGAGCAAAAAAAATGATCATTTTTTATTACAGTCACTTAAATACACCTATGCCTCATCGAGTGTTACCACAAATTTCCTTTTTTCAGCAGCTAGGTTTTTTCCATATAATTTTCTACAATTTGTTTTTCTTTCAGCAATATGCTTTGGCAAAAGCAGATGAACTTCAGTTTTAATGAATATTTTTAATTACAGTGCCAAAAGGCATTCCTAGTTTCGAAGCAATGGATCTTTGAGTCGGCGGATTTTTTTTTAGGATCAGATAGTTCACATCCTTGATATTTACCCGCTTTCGGACAGCGTTAGCGATTTTTACACGGCTTTATAATTTGTTGATACGAATAATTCTCCGCGGAAAGCGCAATTACGTAACCGTCGAGCCATCTATCAATTTATTGAAAGATCCATTTTCAAAATGAATCTTTTATTTTACATTCTAATCAAAACAAAACAGTAGCAGACGATTATTGGGAAGTTGCTATATTTTTATCTCAAAGTTCAAACAACAAAAATAAATTACAAAATTGTTTCCGTAAAGTGTGCCTTCTGTATAAAGATGTGCCGTAAAAGGTGGTAAAAAGTGTAGAAGAATACGTATGGTCAACGCAATGCATGACTAATCCTGTGTAATTAATTAATTATTATTTTTATTAAAAGGAAAACCCGATTTTTTGACCCGATTTCTTATTCAGCGTGTTAGATAAAATTCGATTTCTGACCCTGATTGCTCTAAATAGATCAACAATTTTTTTTCGGGATTAAGAATCTGCAAATAAAGGTTATAAAACACTTTCAAAGTTTTAAAATTTTTATGACCTGCAAAATATTTTTAATGTGATGCTCTCTATATAGTAGCTCTTCATCAGACATAGATCCGGAAATTAGAGTACATTTATGAGACGTCTTGTTTGACTTATTAGTGTTATTAGTTGAAAAATTTGAGGACAGTGGAGTTATTTGAAGTGGGAATATATTTTTAAAAAAACTTTTTTTTGTGTGTGTGTTCACAGATTTAGACAAATATGGCATTCTTTAGTCACCTAAGTGTATTATTTTAAGAATGATATATATAATTCTGAACATTTTAAATTAAATAAGAAATACGTTAAATACGAATTGGAGTAGAAAATAATTTTTCAAATTCATTTCTAATCACATTTTGAATGGTCTACCTAATCGATCGTTTAGTGAAGAAAAATTGCAGTTTGTAAATTTTTACCTCCAGTTTTTTTCCCTAAATTTCTACTTATATATACCTCATTTTCAACAATATACATTAAATTAGAGAAATATTAACTTCGAATTGGAGTGGAAGATAATTTTTCTAATTTATTTCTAATCTCATTTTGAATTGCTTACCTAATCGATCGTTTAGTGAAGAAAAGTTACAGTTTTCTTTTTTTTAAATTCCAGTTTTTACCCCTAAATCTCTTCTCTTCTTACATATACTTAATTTTTAACAGTCTACATTAAAGTAGGAAAACATTAACTGTGAATTGGAGGGGAAGATTATTTTTCTAATTCTTTTCGTGTTACATTTTGAATTACCAACCTAATCGACCGTTTAGTGAAGAAAAATTGCAGTTTTCTGTCAATTTTTCCTCCAGATTTTATCCCTAAATTTCTACTTATATATACACCTAATACTGTACCATTACCTATTTATATGTACCTAATTTTCGAAGTAGAAAAATTTTAACTATGAATTTGAGGGTAAGATTATTTTTCTAATTCTTTTCTTATCACATTTTGAATAACCTACCTAATCGATCGTTTAGTGAAGAAAAGTTGCAGTTTTCTGTCAATTTTTCCTCCAGTTTTTATCCCTAAATTTCTACTTATATATACCTAATACTGTACCATTACCTATTTATATGTACCTAATTTTCGAAGTAGAAAAATGTTAACTATGAATTTGAGGTTAAGATTATTTTTCTAATTCTTTTCTTATCACATTTTGAATAACCTACCTAATCGATCGTTTAGTGAAGAAAAATTGCAGTTTTCTGTCAATTTTTCCTCCAGTTTTTATCCCTAAATTTCTACTTATATATACCTAATACTGTACCATTACCTATTTATATGTACCTAATTTTCGAAGTAGAAAAATGTTAACTATGAATTTGAGATTAAGATTATTTTTCTAATTCTTTTCTTATCACATTTTGAATAACCTACCTAATCGATCGTTTAGTGAAGAAAAATTGCAGTTTTCTGTGTATTTTTACCTTCATTTTGTAACCCTAGATCTCTACTCATAGAATAGAATTACTTCAGTGCATAAAAATATATTTTCTTTCCGAAATAAGAGTAGCCAAAACATTTATGTCACCGCTTTGAAACTTTTTCTAATAAGAAACCTCGGCGTTCCGTTTCATTTATATTCTTATACATTTTCATCTGGTAGGGAAAAAATGGGAAAAGCTTTAGGAATGCTCGCAATCTTTCTACAATAGAGAAATGTTTAAATAAATCCATCATCCTTGTCGTTGTCGTCAAATTTTTATACGAAATTCTTCCACTGCCATTCCCTGTAGTTTGCGTGCCATTTTCAGGGATAAAAATAGAACATCATATATTTAAGAAAATGCGATAACTCTAAAAATGGAGAAAAGGGATTGAAAAATGGTCCAGGGAGAGAATGGAGTATTTTTTCGGTTCTTTCACCTGTTATGGTATTTCGAAATTTTTGGGAAGGGAGCAACAGAGTTATAAATATGAAAAGGTAGAAACAGATAAAATGTTTGTTGAAGACTTCAGGGGGAATCTGTTTACATTTCTGGATATCTTGGTTAGCGAAGTGGCTGGTTTTTGAAAGTGAAAGTTGAAGTTATTTTGGGAAGATATTGTATTGATTTTAATGAAAAATGGATTTTAAAGTTCCGTTAGTTTAATCGATAATTTTATGTGATTGTGTTACGCTGGACATTGAAAAATGCAAGATTAAATAATCAAGTCTCCATTCCGTCAAATAATGATGATAGTATTTTTTTTCTGGCATTTTTGTGTTATTTTGAGTAGCATTATATAGCCACGGTTTTTCACAGTATGTTTTTTTTTACATTTTGTGGGAACGATTCGCAAAAGTTTCAGTTACTTTTTCGCAGCAAATCTTTAGGGTACTGATAATTGCTTAGGATTATGGACCCAGATTTTTTTTTATGCATTTTTTCAACATTTTGTGTGCTTTACTCGTGAACATAGTTATTTTGTCATAATATCACTGTTCTATAGGTAGTTACTGGGTATTGCAGTACGATGCATTTTTTTATTTACGTTTTGTGAGAACAACTCGTGTACTTCATATTGGTTTCTCGTGCCAGTGTCGCTATTTTGCTCATAATTGCTTATGATTATAGAACCGGTGTTTGTGCATTTTTTAACGTTTTCTATGAGTTACGTTGTTGTTTTCTCGCGCAATTGTCACTGTTCTATTTATAGCTTTCATGATTATTATAGAACTAAAGTTTTTCATGCTTTTTCTATTTTTTTTCCTTTTTTGAACGTATTGTGAATTTCATGGTTAATTCCTCGCGACACTGTTCTACTTGTATATTTTAAGGATATTGAACCGGAGGTTTTCACTCAAATGTTTTGAGCACTTTATACGAATGACACGTAAACTTCAATGCTATCTTATCCTCTCCCTGCAACTTTTGCACTGTTCTACTTGTATATTTTTAGGATTTAGAACCGGAGGTTTTCACTCAAATTTTTTTAACACTTTATACGAATGACACGTAAACTTCAGTGCTATCTTATCCTCTCCCTTCAACTTTTGCACTGTTCTACTTGTATATTTTTAGGATTTAGAACCGGAGGAATTCACTCAAATTTTTTGAACACTTTGTACGAATGGCACGTAAACTTTATTGCTATCTTGTCCTCTCCCTGCAATTTTTTATTGTGCCTTTTACAGCAATGGATTTTTTTGGCTGTAGTTAACTGTTTGCGATTTCTTTCTGACAGCCAAAACTGACTGAGGACATTAAAAATTTTTCTTACGTCAATTCTTACCTACAATCTTACGTCATCCTTTAGAACTATCAATTTTGATTTTATAATTAAGTTTTTAAGCAATTTTTTAAAAATATTTTTACATATTTATATACATTTTTACTTATAAATACTTATATATTTTTACTTATATATATTACTTATATATATTACTATTTTGATTTTATAATTAAATTTTTCAAGCAATTTTTTAAATATTTTTACATATTTATATACATTTTTACTTACAAATACTTATATATATATATATATATATATATATATATATATATATATATATATATATTTACATATTTTATATATATTTTTACTAGGTGAGGTTATTTAAGGTTGCTGTGTACTAATCGTACTGGATCCTCTCACCTCAATGTTAACCTCAATGTTAATGTTATGAAAATGTGTCCAAGGATAGCCGACTTGGATTGAATAATTAAAAAAAAATGTACTTCGTAATAGAGAAAGAAATTTTACACCTTGGGGATTTTCCGTTTTTTTTAAATGCAAATAATATTTTAAAATTTGAATTCCGGAAAAACATCTGGTAGAGTGTGTTTTAAACGCTCCTAAATTCCTTTGGTGAGCGAAATTTCTAAAATGAATCCTATCGCAAGGTGTAGAATAGTTCAGGCTATCTGGAAATACTATTTTTATTGGATTATCAGCATTTATGTATCTGTCAATAATAGACACATTTTCTCCATAGGCTAACATTGAGGTAAGCGAATCCAGTAGGGTTAATACATAGCAGCCTTAAGATTTAACTTTTTTTTAAAAGTAGCACATTGGTGTGAAGTTAAAATATCCTAACATTTTTTTAAATACTAGGGGCTTTGCCCCTAGGCTCGCTACGCTCGCTCCTCTGGTGAATGAAGTGAATGAATGACTCAATAGTTGTTTACAGCGATTGAGTCATTCATTTGTTTACAGTTGAAGCTTCCCCCCCCCCCTCCCGGCGAAATGGATGAAGCCCGCCTATGGGTGAAAAATTGGATCTTCTTTCATGTCCTTCTGCAAAGGAAGCGAATGAGAAGATTTTTTTGAAGTATTTCTTTAAAATTCAATTAAAAATCGAAATTTTAAGATAGAGACTTGAAATGAAGTTTATATGAATGAGAAAGCTTTCATCTTCCAGTTGATATAAATATTTTATTTGTAACATAATAAGTCTGAGAGCATCGAATTTATATATCTCGAAACGCATAAATTTTTCCAAAAAGTGGGTTTTCAATTTAATAAAAATATCAGTCTGTTTTAAATTATTTTTAAACAAATGAGGTCTTGTTTGAAGGAGAAATGTCTGTAGTCTTAGATTGTAAAAAAAAAAAATTCTACGATCCTTTTTTGGCGAGTTATCGTAATCTGAACATGAAAAAGTCAATATTTCCCACAAAACATAAAATAAAAAAAAAACTTAAAGTCCGACGAATATGAGACATGTCTTACTTTCTTCCCCACATTGTTCTGCATCGATTGTTATCGGTCTCGACCCCATACCCCCAGCGGTTTCGGAGGAGATAGCGTGACAAGCTTTTGACAGCGGCGTTGCCGGCAGCGGCAGCGCCAGTTACTTTTTTTTAGAATAGAGAGATTTGTAACCCATATTTCTCTAATTTTATCCTCAGATGAAGGAAAAACTGTTGAGGACCTTTTAAACACAATTTGATTGCTTTCGACTCAACTTTTTTGCATGTTTTTCCTTGCCTTTTTGTACTGGCCTAGCAAATTCTAAATTGTCTTTTAAGTTGTGTTGGATTATTTAAGATTAGAATTTTTAAATAATCGCATTTTCTTATTTTTGGGGGGAACCAAAATATTATGAAATATATACTAAAGGTAATTTGATTGGTCACTTTGAAAGTCATGTAATCATTTTTGAAATTTGGATTTTTTTTACTTCTTGGCAAATTCAGAGGGTTCTCTTACAATAGAATCAGCTGATTCGAATCTTAACCATATTTGATAGCATAGTTTTATATATTCAGACCAAATTTTGTGAAAATGTATTAAACGCAATCTGATTACCCAAAATATAAATGTAAATTATCGTTTATGAATTTCTTGGTGTCTTTTTTCGTTGCTAGTTATTTCTTGTTCGCCAGGTAAATTCAGTTTGGCTTCGTCAAAAGAATAAAATTATTTTAGACTTGAAGATTTCAGATAATGCCATTTCTTATCCAGAGCTAAATTCTGTAAAAAATATGTAAAATAAAATCGGATTTGGCCTCTAGTGATGATTACATTTCCAATTTTTTAAATCATCTTTAATTATTTTTATCGTCCTTGCCAGAAATACTATTCTAACCTTTGTTCCTCGCCTTTTTTATTTATTTAACTAGCTGAAAACCCGCGCTTCTCTACGGAGTACATTGAAATTAAATACAACGGTCAATGTATGCAATTAATTCCAAAAAAAAAATATATATATATATATTTATAATAAATACTACGATCAATGTATACAATTGATGTAAAAAAAACATATTTATAAAAAAATCGTAAGGGATATTTTTATAGACAAAATAAAGTCCAATCGTCTGCCGCATTAGCAAGAAAAAAATATTTTTTGTCTATTTTTTTTTTTTTTTTGCACGTGGCGATAAATTTATTTAAAGTACCAGAAAAGGAAATCACGTGATCAGCATTTAATAAATTAAATTCTAAAAATCAATCTTAAAAAATTCACCAAAAATCAGGAAATGGAGGTAAAAATTCGAGAAAAATTTCATTTTGAAGGAATTTTTATGATCTTTCTCGTGATATAAATTTTATAACCCTCAATGTATTATTTTAAATACAAACGTAAAAAAAGTTTAAAAAACAGCTTAAAAATTTAATTAAAAAAAATCTAAGAAGAAATTTTTGAAAAATCTTTCTTAGTGCACCCCTACATTATTAGAAGAATCGCCATGCAAAATTTCAGCCCAGCGGTTTGGTCTGTGCGTTGTATGTCAGTCAGTCAGTCAGTCAGTGAATGAATGAGTCAGTTACGGAACTGTTTTATATATATAGATTATCCTTTTCCCCCAAAAAAAGTATAATTAAATAAAAAAAAAGGATTGATAGTAAAATTTTATTGATAATAAAATCTTTCTTTTACTTTGCCAGTAACGGTTTTACGCATTCCCTAATCCCCGAACTGCTTCAGATTCGAACTGGGTAAAAATAATCCGCACAAAGGGGAAGATTTAAATATTACATAGTTACTCTTTGTTTCCAATCGCTTGTCTTTCACTTTCATCTTGCTATTTCTCGATAAACATTCTTTGTAAAACCTTACATAGCCCTCACCTAGTAAAATCGCAGATATTTTATTCTTTTAACCTTGGTAGTGTTCTCAAGTCAAATAAACGTTTGAGTTTTTTTTTTTTAATTTAATGCTTTTTAAATTTCTTAATGCCACTTTTCGTATGAGAATGTTGTTGATGTATGATGAGTTGTTTTAGTTGTTTCTAATGTTTTAGTTGTTTCTAAAAGTATTCCATACCAGGTCTATATAGGCTAACCCGCCAACATGTGCGGTTCCGGTTTATAATGGCACCACAAGGAGCCCGATTTAGCCAGGTGCCACCTCAATTTTGACCGAGCACACCTAGGGGCGTCATCTGGGGAATCGTACCCCCTCCCACCTTCTCTGACCTCATAGAGGGACTTTTCGGTGTACGGATTTAACCTTTTAACCGTCAAGTTATTTTGGTATGGAAAATGTCAAACTTTTATTGCAAAAATCAAGTTTAATACAAAATAATATACATAAACTGCCATCTACTGAATAAAGCAAAAATTCACCTCCCAAGATATGGTATAGACTACTGGTGCTGCCATCTATTGAATAAGCCCAAACCAACACGTCCCGCGATATATTCGGGTTGACAATAAGATGCAAGAATAAAAAAATGTACACCGAATGGGATATTTTGGAACGCAAGTGCCGCGAACGAAACTCTCGGATACGACAGTTAAAAGGTTAACGTGTCCATATCCAACTTACACACGTAGGTATTTCATGGCGCTAGTCGGGATTCGATCCGAGCACCCTCAGCACTGAAAGCTGACACGCTACCACTAGGCTACCTCGAGCCCTTTATTAGAATAAAATAATTTTAATGATTACTGATAGATCCACCTTGTCAGGACCAAGGTGCCCTAAATTGCTACTCAGGACTTCCTTGATACTTCTCATTCCTTGATACTTCTCATTAACACTCCTCCAAGAAGTGTTTCTTTAAAGCCCATTTCTTTGCTACGTGCTAAAATAGTTATGCAGGAGCAAAAAATTTTAGACCTTTTCCACACTATCGGGAAAACAATGTTTCTATTCGTCTCATAAGTTCTTCCTCATTCCTTGATCCTTTTCATTAACACTAAGAAAAGTTTCTTTAAAGTCCATTTCTCTTCTACGTGCCAAAATAGTTATGCAGGAGCAAAAATTTTTAAACCTTTTCCACACTATTTTCACTTTAAAATGATCGCGTCAGTCTTGCATTTATCTCTTCATTCCGAAGGAAATTCCTTTCAAGCCATCCATTTCACTTTCGCGTGGCTAAAAATAGAACATAGTAAACTTAAAAAAATTCTAGTGAATGGAGAAAAATGGAAAACAAAAATGGACCTTGCGGAATTTTTTTTTGACCCGAGTATCTGGTTTACACTACAGTTTGAAAGAAGGAATAGTTAATGAACGAGGGAATGAATAGTGGCTTTGTTGTTGTGAAATGGTAGTGTTCATTATGTTTGAAGGTCGTTATATATTGTATCTCTCTGCCTCGGGACATACGTCCGCTATGCCGTTATGCTGCATTTAAAATTGAAAAAAATTGTCTTTGAAAGACAGCTGTAGTGTACCTGCCATAGTGGATCGACGGAGCCCCCTTTTTTTGAACCTATACCAGTTGTAGGATTTAGGAATAAATTTATAAGAAACTAGCTGAATACCCGTGCTCCGCTACGGAGTACATTCAAATTAAATGCTATAAATTCAAATTAATTGTCGATCTGAAGTGTTATCCTGGTTGAATTAGATGATTTAAGATTTGGGCTATTAATGATTTTAAATTTCCGACTGTATGTATTCACATTTAGCCGACTTTCATTAATTAAATCTTTCACTCATTGTCAAATTAATTTGGAGATGTTATCTTGGTTGAATCAAATGACTTAAGATTTGGGCTAGTAATCTTAAATTTCAGACTGTATGTATTCAAATTTAGCCGACATTCATTAATTAAATCTTTCACCCATTGTCAAATTAATTCGGAAGTGTTATGTTGGTTGAATCAAATGATTTAATATTTGGGCTAATAATCTTATATTTCAGACTACAGTACTGGGCAAATTAATTGGGACGTTTCATTTTTCATTAAATTCGTCCTTTCCCAGGGATTTCCTGCCTGAAACCAGTTTCAACTGCATTTTGTTAGAAAGGGAGGTTGACCTTGGCTAGTCTAACTTGGTTTGACCATGTAATCATCCCACGTAGAGCATTTTCGCGTCTGTTGCGCTTCAGCTGCTGTAAGAAGTGGTCGATTGTGTGAGTTGTCTGGTTCTCACGTGTATGAACAAAATTATATCACTCCCAGGAAAAGGACTAGAATTGTTACCCTTAGTCAGCATACCTCCATGACTGTGAGGGATATTGCTGCAGCAGTTGGAGTTGCAAAATCAAGTGTTTCCAGGATTATTAATCGGCAGAATAAGTTTGGGGCAGTTTCTCCAAAATGGAAGAGTAAATGGGGACGCAAACGTAAGACAACACCTCGGACAGACAAATTTCTTGTACGAAATAGTAAAACGCATCCTCGCAAGACAAGATCAGATCTTCAGCGAGAATTATTGGCTACTAGTGTGAGCATTGATTCATCGACAGCACGACGAAAGCTTATTGAAGCAGGTAGATAGGCAAAAACACCATTCAAAAACTTATTATCACATACAATGAAGAGAAAACGTTTGTATTGGACCAGGAAATATCAATCCTGGACTACACAAGACTGGAATAAGGTTCCGTTTAGCGGCGAAACTCATTTTTTTTGTGTGCAAGGGTTTCGATCAACATTTTCCAGGCGAAGCGCTGGAGAACCCATCAGGGAACAACATCTTAATCAAACAGTTAAGCACCCTCAAAAGCAGATGTTTTGGGGTTGTTTTACATCTAGAGGAACTGGCAGCTTAGCACCAGTTGAAGGAATCATGAACTCCAAAAAAATACATTTCAATACTAGATGACAAAATTGTGCTTTTTATGCAAACGTTCGCTGCTGGCGGTGTTGGTGTGTTTCAACAAGATCTTGCTGCATGCCATAATTCTAAGCAAGTAAATATTTTTTTTTCAAGAAAAGAAATTAACAGTTTTGGATTGCCCTGGTATTTCTCCAGACGTAAATCTCGTCGAAAATTCGTGGAGCATTGTGAAGAGACGTGTGAGTAAGATGGACTGCTCAACCAAGATAAAAATGATTGAGAATGTCATAAAAGTTTGATTTCGTGATGACGACGTCAAAAATTTATGTTCTAAATTAATGTAATCCATGCCAAAGCGTGCACAGGATATCATTAAAGCTAGAGGAGGACTATTTGTTACCAGAGTGCTATAATATGCATGTAAGTGAACTTATACTAA
>OU015503.1:50736309-50871309 GCA_907164885.2 Dolomedes plantarius | reverse complement strand
CCTCTCGCATTTTCACGCATGATGTCCCCCACAAACATTGTTTTAAGCCACAACTGCAGGGACGAAGCGAAATATTCCAGTTGTTGTTGTTATTTTTTTCTCTCACCCTAACAGAATCCTATCTGCCTCCCATCTCTCCTGCGTCTTACCAGATATGCCCCTCGCAGCCTCCACTTTTACCTACCTTTTCCTTGCGGCTAAAAATAGAACTACGATTTTCGGGAAGCGTAGCCACTTCAAAGATGGAGAGATATGGAATAAAAAGAATACCGATGGCTCAGAATGTTTTCCCCGGAGATTTGGCTTTTTTGTTTTCAGTGCTGTTTTGAGTCAGTTCTCGTAAAGGGATGGTCAGCTTGCATGAATTGTGTGCCCAGAAGAGGATTGGGATGGGTTTAAATAAATATTTTTGAAAAATTAAAATTGAAAGATTTTTTTTCAAAGCATTTAAGTGTCTGTCGGCATTTGCAGTGTGTGATAGGAAAGTACTAACATAAAATGCTCCGTAGAGCTTAATGATCGTATGAAATAATATTTTATATCCATAAAACTCGGTTTTTCGAGGTCCAGGTTTGGAGAAACGTGATAGATTCTGTTTAGTTGCATAATAAGTGTGCAGTTATTGTACAAATAGGTTGTATGCCGTTTTTACATTCACACACACACACACACACACACACACACATATATATATATATATATATATATATATATATATATATATATATATATATTTATATATATATATATATATATATATATATATATATATATATATATATGTATATATATATATATATATTTGTAAATATATATATATATTTATATATATTTATAACAGTTCCGTAACTGACTGACTCACTGACTGACATACAACGCACAGGACAAACCGCTGGACCTAAAGGACTGAAATTTTGCATGGCAATTCTTCTTATAGTGTAGGGGTGCACTAGGAAAGATTTTTGAAAAATTCTTCTTAGAGTTTTTTAAATTGAATTTTTAACCTGTTTTAGTAATTTTTTTAAAATTTGCATTTAAAATAATAATTTGAGGGTTATAAAATTTATATGACGCGAAAGATCATAAAAATTCTTTTAAAATGAGATCATTTTCGAACCTCTACCTCCATTTTCTGATTTTTGGTGAATTTTTAAAGATAAATTTTTAGAATTTAATTTATTAAATGCTGATCACGTGATTTCTTTTTCTGGTACTTTAAATAAATTTATTGACGTCCATAATAATGAAATAGACAAAAAAATATTTTTTCCCTTGCGGCAGACAATTGGACATTATCAAAAAAAATATTAAAATACAATAAAAGATATGTTCCTCAAACTGTACTATATTAACTGTACTTTATTCTGTAGTATGTCCTATTAGATTTAATTTTAATATTTTCTTCTACATTATTTTGTTTATAAAAATCTCATCCGATTTTTTATAAATATATTTCTTTTGTTTTTTTTACATCAATTGATCGTCGTATTTATTATACACACACACACACACACACACACATATATATATATATATATATATATATATATATATATATATGTATGATTTTTTTGGGGCATTAATTGCATACATTGGCCGTTGTGTTTAATTTGAATGTACTCCGTAGCGAAGTGCAGGTTTTCAGCTAGTGTATATATATATATACACTGCTCAAAACAATTAGGGGAGCACATGGTTTTAACGAAATTACGCGAATACTTACACCAATAAGTAACATAAAATAAATCATCCATAATTTAAAGCCTAGCAGGTAACAGAAGAAGAAAACTTCATATGCAAATCAAAGTTCATGACGTCAAAAACCAGAAAAAAACATAAGGGTGGAAATCGGGATGTTGCAGAAACATCTGTTTCACTGCCTTTACTGTGAAATTCGATTGTTTAGTTATTCTTTTTGAGAAAAGGTGACTTTAAAATGTCTCAACAACGTGATTTGCCGGCATGGCAAAATCAATGGCATGGCGTATTATAGGCAGACTTGAATCCGGGCAAACACAACGTAGTATCGCGGACGCTGTTGGAGTCGTGAGAAGTGTCGTTGCAAGGCTGTGGAATCGATTCCAAGAAACAGGGAATGTTAGACGTGGACCAGGGCAAGGTCGGCCACGCGCCACTACAGTAACTGATAACCGGTATATACTGTTAACAACTCGTCGAAACAGAACAGACAATGCTACTCAGCTGCAAAGACAGTTGCTCTTGGCAACAGGACGAAGGGTGTCCAGCCAAACAGTACGGAATAGGCTTCATCAGGGAGGTCTCTATGCACGTAGGCCAATGGTCTGCATTCCGTTGACCTCACTCCACCGTGCGGCCCGAAGAAGATGGACTGCTGAACATCGAGATTTGGAGCAACATTATTGGAGCCAAGTGCTGTTTACAGACGAGTCCCGATTCAGTCTTGAGTGTGACACCCGACGTGTTTTGGTATGGAGGGAAAGGGGCACTCGAAATAACCCCACATTCGTTCGTGAAAGGTCACAATACAGACGAGCTGGTTTTATGGTACGGGGTGGAATCAGCATAGGTGGACGTACGGACCTGCATATCATTCGGAATGGCACTTTGACGGCCCGAAGGTATGCAGACGAGATACTGAGACCTCATGTCATACCTTACGCTGCAGCCATTGGAGATTCCTTTGTTTTCCAGCATGATTATGCTAGACCGCATACATCTCGTCTTCTGGAGAACATGCTTGAAACTGAAACAATACAGCGTATGGAATGGCCAGCGTGCTCTCCTGATCTGAATCCAATCGAGCATGTTTGGGACATGCTCGGACGACGCATTTCTGCGAGACCAAGGCCTCCTTTTACTCTCCGAGACTTGGAGATTGCCCTTCTTGAAGAGTGGAACAGTATTCCCCTCTTACCGATAAAACCTCTCTACCGTGTTTAAGTCTTATCGATAACATCATCGCATCCATGGAAAATAGGTGTGCAGCAGTCTTAGCTGTTCGAGGAGACCACACGCCATATTAAAAATCTTGCATCATTTCTAAACAATACTTTTTTTTTATCGTTTACATGTAACCAAATTGTTGCCCTAAATCATCTTTTCACGTTTTTCCTATATTTTCAAAGAATTAAAGCTTAATTACAAATTTTTTTACGTCTTTTTTTCTGTATTGCGCATTGATACGCGTGTACTATCCATTTTATGCCAATACGTGACTGTATCGCACGGTTTTCTTAACTTCTTTGCTTGCTCCCCTAATTTTTTTTAGCATTGTGTATATATATATATATATATATATATATATATATATATATATATATATATATATATATATATATATATATATATATATATATATATATATATATATATATATATATGTATGTATGTATATGTGTATATATATGTATGTATATGTGTATATATATATGTATGTATATGTGTATATATATATGTATGTATATGTGTATATATATATATATGTATATGTGTATATATATATATATATATATGTATATGTGTATATATATATATGTATATGTGTATATATATATATATATATATATATATGTATATATATATATATGTGTATGTATATATATATATATATATATATATATATATATATATATATATATATATATATATATATATATATATATATATATGATAAACATAATAAGCTGTTACGCAGTGTATACTCGTCGAAATGTTTCATGTGTAGTGCGTGTATATTAACTAAGGACGTTTTATCGCTTTTTTTTCCATTAAAGTAATGTCTATTTTAATACTATTTACTTCCGATACTCGAATATCTGATAAACAGGATATCCCGTGGAAGC
The DNA here is from genome assembly GCA_907164885.2 of Dolomedes plantarius. Classification (NCBI taxonomy): domain Eukaryota; kingdom Metazoa; phylum Arthropoda; class Arachnida; order Araneae; family Dolomedidae; genus Dolomedes; species Dolomedes plantarius. The sequence goes on along the minus strand of OU015503.1, from coordinate 50,867,485 downwards.
TCAACCATTGTCGCGACATTCAGAAGGGTTAGGCCGAAATCGTGTTTTATAGTATGTAGCAATTTTATTTTTTTAGTTCTTATCTATCTAAATAATAGTAACACGTAGCTTGCTTGTCTGTTATTGTATACAGAATAAAATTGGCGCTCAAGAAATGACCAATGGAAGTATAATTGCAAGGTCGAAAAAGTTTATGTAAAAATTATCGAAACATTAAATATTCATATTAAAATATTAATATCAAATTATTTATTGTTTTCTAAATTTGAAGGTTAGTTTTCGAGAGATAAAAGTAAATAAATAAGTGAGCGAGTGCTTGCTATATAGCAAAAGAAAATATTTTCATATCTCACGCACATTTTCCCATAGAGTTTACATAAGAAATTTGCCGATCCGCTATGCACCAACCGTTTCCCTATGTCATTTCTTTTCTTCGACTTTCACATCTACTATTTGAAAGACATTTATTTTGATTATCCTTTAATTATCACACAGATTAGAAGCTTTCACTTGATAGCTTGGTAGAATTTTGTCATAGGCAATTTGAATGTGTATATAGAAATGAATAAATAAAATTAAACTCTAAAAAGGCATACCAAAGAAAAATATTACTCATAAAATGTTTTTCAGGTGGAAGGAAATAGATTTTAATCCAAAAAAAACTGGTTTTCCATGCAAAAAGAATAATGTGCACGAGTGCGGATTGATTAGAGTTTATTTAATGACTTTTTAGCATTTTCTACTGTTATACAGTGTCTCGTATATATTATTCCCTTCCAGACAATTCAGGAAAATACTGCTTGTAGAAACTTTAAGCCTGTGTTATCCCATAATAATTTCTTCAATTTGAACGGCAAGTTGCCGGCACTTCACCACTCATAGAGCTGTTCTTTCAATTAATTCAAAGTCTAGCCAAAAAATACGGTTGTTATGGGAAAATACCTTCTGTAAATTTATAAGAAAATATACTATAATCGAAGTTGTCGAGACACTCGCAATTCTTGTGTTTTTGAATACGATAAATATAGAAAAAGAAGTCTCTACTTTTGAAAGAAAAAAATCATATTGGGAATTGTAATTAATCCTTTACCATATTTTTGAGAAAAAATTATGATTCACGAAGTCATTTAACCCTTAGTGGTGTAATGCTTAGATATTAAAATTAGTACATGTGCATTCAAAAAAATGATGTTTGCAAATCTCTCTAAACTTGTTCCTCTGTATGTCCTGATAAATATTTATCTTGCATTAAGGTGAAAAATGGGAAGAGGGACAAACGCTTAATACTGATATATTTTGAGATTAAAACATTCTTTAATATGAGAAAAATATTCTTTAATTTTACAAACCACTCGATACGAAAAAAAGGCCATGCCAATATCAGAATATTCTAAGGATGTCGAGGATACATTTTTTAAAATTGAGAAGCATTTTGTTACTGTTTTTTTCCTAAAATAGTGTGTGTATATATATATATATATATATATATGTGTGTGTGTGTGTGTGTGTGTGTGTGTGTGTGTGTGTGTGTGTGTGTGTTTGTTTGTTTGTTTGTTTCTTTCTTTCTTTCAAAAGTAATGCACAATATGACGCCATTTCGCACTGGATGATACAATCCAAAAAATAAAATCACCATTTGCAGTTGAGGACTAGAGGAATATTCATAAGCGTTTGAAAGTTTTCTAGCGTGTTTTATTTTAAAGTTACAAATTTTTGAAACAGAGTCTGCAGGTGTCTCGGGTTCTGTGAGTGTAGAACATCAAAGATCATACATCAAGGTTGAATGTTTGTCTTCGGTGGGTTCTTCACTGCTTGACATCTAAACAAAATAGAAACGCCTGGACATTGCACTGCTGTTGAAACAATGATTCGACGTTGATAGACAGCAATTTTTCTTCACTGCTTGACATCTAAACAAAATAGAAACGCCTGAACATTGCACTGCTGTTGAAACAATGATTCGACGTTGATAGACAGCAATTTTTGTCTCCTACAGTCGCTATCATCGTCGCGTCCCAAAAAATATCGATGAGACCAATCAAAAGTGAAATAAATGATGATCTATGATTACGACCAGCTACGAATCTTCATGACTAATTAAGTTCCATGTGCTACAAGTGTGACTGCAGTGTATTATTGTGAAGGATGTGTGCATATATGTGTGTGTGTGTGTGTAAATACGTGTGTGTATATATATATATATATATATATATAAATAAATATATATATATATATACAGTGATTTCCGCTTATAAGAATCACGTTTGTTATTACTGTTTTTGATTCTTATAAGCGGTTGATTCTTATAGCCGAAATTTAGCTTTTTGGACAGGCACACACACACCTATATATGCGTATATGAGATAATTTACCATAAAATACTCTTTAATTTACGTTAATTATCTTTTATTAAAATTATTTTTTATAATTTTAAAAATACAACTTAATTTCTAGACCAATAAGTAGATACACATGATTATAGTTAGAGAAGAAAAAATCCAATATTTGTTACAACATACCAGCTTAACAGTTTTAACATTTCAACTACAGGATGGGAGCAAGAAAAAGTTTTCGTTGGTAGTTTGACGTAATGAAGTTTTCAAGAGGCTGTTTCAATACTCTTTCAATACTAATAGTCTCAGACGAAGATTCACCTTCTAGCTTACGTTTCACGGTTTGATAACGTGCTGAATCTACTAATGCCACGTTTGCCTAAGTGATAGTGGACACTTCGCCGAAGATTTATGTGTTTCAGGGTCCAGGAAGCCGCAACCAGAATGTGAGAGGTGGGAAAAAAAGGGCCCCTATTTTTGTTTGTCAGTGCAGAAAAGTGAAATCGGACCCGGACGAGTAAAGATGCCCCTGGGTCAAGCTAATAGGACAGTGTTGTGCTAAATTGTTTAAGGGGAAACTATTATGTTATGTCTATCAAAGAAAGGAATGAATTTTAAGACTATATTCCATCCCATCTTATCAATTTTTCTTTTAAAAAAAAGAAGAAAGAACTTCGTGCCTTTTTAGGGTTTAATTTTTAATTTAGTTAGACTTTTTTTGAAAAATGAAAGGAAAGCGAAGAGTGTAAACTGATTCTTATAACCGGTGGATTGATTCTTTAAAGCGAAAATTTTAACATGGAAATAATGCATTTGTTTTTGTTTTTGCGATATTGATTCTTATAAACGGTTGATTATTATAACCACTGATCACTATAAGCGGTGGTTACTGTATATATATATATATATATATATATATATATATATATATATAAAACAGTTCCGTAACTGACTGACTCACTGACTGACTGATTGACTGACTGACATACAACGCACAGACAAAACCGCTGGACCTAAAGTGCTGAGATTTTTTGCATGGCGATTCTTCTTATAGTGTAAGGGTGCACTAAGAAAGATTTTTGAAAAATTCTTAGATTTTTTAAAATTAAATTTTTAAGCTGTTTTAGTAACTTTTTTTAAGTTTGCATTTAAAATAATAATTTGAGGGTTATGAAATTTATATCACGGGAAAGATTATAATAATTCCTTTAAAATGAAATCTTTTTCGAATCTTTGCCTCCATTTTCTGATTTTTGGTGAATTTTGAGGGATTAATTTTTAGAATTTAATTTATTAAATGCTGATTACATGATTTCTTTTTCTGGTACTTTAAATAAATTTATCGTCACGTTCATAACAATGAAATAGACAAAAAATATTTTTCCCTTGCTAAAGCGGCAGACGATTGGACATTACCCCCAAAAATATTAAAATGCAGTAAAAGATATGATCATGAAACTGTACTATATTAACTGTTCTATATTCTTTAGTATATCCTATTAGATTTAATTTGAATGTTTTTCTACATTATTTTGTCTATAAAAATATCTCTTACGATTTTTTTTAAGTATATTTTTTTGTTTTTTTAACATCAACCATATACATTGATCGTCGTATTTATTATACACACACACACACACACACACACATATATATATATATATATATATATATATATATATATATATATTTGCATTAATTGCATATATTGACCGTTGTATTTAATTTGAATGTACTCCGTAGTAAAGTGTGAGTTTTCAGCTAGTGTATATATATATATATATATATATATATATATATCATTATGCATATCAGAATCATTCAAACAACTTGAATTTTTGTTGACAAAAGTTTAAAATTCAAAACTTAGGGGCATGTTTACTTTTGGGATGTATTTGCCGAACCATCAGCTCTGTTTGCGTAGTTAATCACTTTCTTTGGCAGGAAGAGTTTCAACATAGTTTGTCTTTAATATTTAAAATGAATGTATATATAAAACTTTCAATCACTTTAAAGGGGAAAAAAGGTATTTTTTATTTCATGGTAATGTTCAGAAACATATTTTCAAAATTTTTACTGTTAATAAAAAATTCTGAAGACCCTTTAACGAGAATGGTACGATAGAACGTGGCACGTATTTCTTGGAGATTTCTTGCAAGGAACTAATTTCATAATAAAATGGCTTTCAAGTTCTCTCTCTCTCTCTCTCTCTCTCTCTCTCTCTCTCTCTATATATATATATATATATATATATATATATATAGATATATATATTATATATATATATATATATATATATATATATATATATATATATATATATATATATAAATAATAAAATATTGCCAAAAACAAATAATTAGAACTAACTATCGAGAAAAATCACAGAAATGAGGAAAATACAATCTAGCAGCAAAGATGCAAGATTTTGAAGATGCAATTGAAACCAAAAGTTTAAAAAAAAACACTGAAATTCTTTGCATTTTGATATTTTAAATGGTTTTTATAACTTTTGATTTCAGTTAAAAATGTGTTTCGTTCGAAATATTTATGTTCGGTCACCCTAAATTCGCAGAAAATGGCATCACACATTTTATCCTCCCATGTAATATGAATGTTCGTCACCTCATTTTATTACTCTCCGTAATGGTGTTCTCTTAAGGTAAAGCATCAGTTGCTATTTAAGATCTTCAATCTGTTAAGCTATGGGAAGCTTTTCTTAAAGTATTTTTCTAATCAAAAATTAGAAAATCAATTTATTTCCATATGAAGATAGACGTTTGTATAAATTTGTGAAAATATTCAAACTGAAAATTTTTCTGCTATTAGTGTTTATTAGTTCTTTTAAATTAAATATATTTACTTTTATAAGGAAAATGAAAAGAAAAAGATTTTTAAGTCCTATCGCATTTTAAAATCTAATTTCAATTCCAGAAACCAGAATTAAAAAACATGCAATCTGTGATTAGAAAAAAACTCACCCAATGCAGTTAGGTGATAGTTAATCTAACATCTAAAACAGGCATGCATGGAGCATGTTTTTGCGGAGGCTTTCTTCATAAAATCACCTTCCCCCCCCCCCCTACTTATATGACATGATAGACGTCGTTCATGCAACAGTGAGATATGTAGCCAGAGTTTTTTTTAATCCTTACTAGTGCAAATAATTTTTAATATTATTGGTATTATTATTGTTTTTAATTATTAATTATTATATGTCCACTACCCACCTGCTTTGCGCTGTAAGAGAATGATTCATCAGCTGTAACAACTGTGTTCATCACTCCATACTTTTTTCCTTGATGACGCATTTTCATCCAGTTCCGAATTTGATGGGAAAACCCCAGAAAAACATTCCATGTTATAATACAGAAAGAAAAATTTCTCATAGCTTAATTGGGGTCGCAGATTTATGATGTCAATTGATGTACCGCCATAACACAAACCCAAAAAATCTAGCTTTCCTGCTTTGTCTTATCTATGACTGTAAAAACATATTTACAGGCACGTTCCCATCAGATGGTGCTATAAATATTTATGATTGCGTGCAGTTATGTGTATGTGTATTTTTACAGGTGAATTAATAATGAAGGTGAATTGGTTGCTTTATTTCATTTCTCTATTTATGAACAATGTAGTGGTTCTATGACGGGTATTTATCATTTTATTAATACTTAAATAATTTAATAAATAATCTTATAGCATCGCTTTCGCGTACCGTATTTTTCTGATGTTAAGACGCTCGTCAAATTTATGGGAGGATTTTTAGCAAAGAACATTTTGTGTTTTTTTAGGTATGTAAAGATATTTTCAGTTTCTTACTTAATAATTAATATATATATATGTGTGTGTGTGTGTGTGTGTGTGTGTGTGTGTGTCTGGATACATACACACACACACACACACACACACACATATATATATATATATATATATATATATATATATATATATATATATATATATATATATATATATGTATGTATGTATATATACAGTCGAACCTCCATATATCGAAGTAGCAAAATGTCGGAAAAAAATTCGATATATAGAATTGATCTTAGTTTTATCATAATTCTCCTAAAACATTAAAATTAAAGCTAATTTTCGTATACGTAACTCCATTTCCAATTTATATGCGAATCACATTAAATGAAAGTTAATAACTAAAAAATGAATTAATGGGAAAGATTTATTGAGTACTATATACCTTTAAAAAAAGCAATAATCCAGACAGTGGTTACAGTGATCACAGTTACATTCTTTAAAAAAAAAACTACGAATATCTTGCAGCCTGTTTTGCGGAAAGTTCATCAAAGAAATGCCCGCAATTATTCAGTCCATTAAAAACTTCATCAGGGACATTTTCCACGAATTGAAGTCCACGAAGTATTGTTTCAAACGCCAAAAATTAGGAGATTTTATTCTAAAGTGGAATAAAATCTCCCAATATGTCGTGAAAAAATTTCGATATATAGAGATTTTTTCGATATATAGAAACAGTTTTTCTATATAATGAACATGGAGATTTGCTAAGAGTTCGATATATAGAAAATTTCGATATAGGGAAGTTCGATATATGGAGGTTCGACTGTATATATATATACATACATACATACACATATATATATATATATATATATACATGCATACATCCGTTTTTTGTGATACACGTACGTACCGTTCCAACACTCGTTAGGGTTTTGGCATGCGTTGAGGATTTTGCGACGGGCAAAAGTGGGCGTTGCCATTCAAAAATTTCGAGTTTCTGTACATATAACCGTAACCTTGAGCGCCACTTTGTTGCCGTTCACAGAATCCCGAGCTCATACCTCTGAATAACTATATCTGAAATCTCATCTCGATCGGTTGTACGGAACAGCCGTTAAAGGTCCATATATCGGCAAAGTTTTTTTATGACCACCCTGTATATATATATAAAAATATATATATATATATATATTTCTATTTATATATAGATATATGTGTGTGTGTGTGTGTGTTAGTTACATAAGACGCAGCCCAATTTCAAGTCAAATTTTATTTGCAAGGGTATGTGTTATGGTTGAAAAAATACTGTACTTGTATCGGGAGAGAAAGGTAATATTTTAGTTGCAATTTGTTCACGATACAAAGTAAAATTATCCAAGAATGATAACTAAAAAATATTTTCACTGTTTGACAAAATGTATTTGATCATAAGATGCGTATAAGATTTAATGTGTGATTATTAAATGTGTATTGTTTAGAAAATTAATTTTCTAACGAAAAATGTATGAATAAAAAGTTTTTAATTTTTTCTCTGTAACTGCGACTTTTTATCTATTTTCTATGCTGTGTAAAAAGTTATATATTCGATGTATGTAAAGCTGAGCAGGTGAGATCGGCTTGGAAAATAGTTAATTATGCAGAGTCGTTTTGAAAAATTAAAATCAGGATTGTTTATTAAATTTTGAGGAAAATATACAGTGTATCAATGGAAAAATAAAAAAGAAGCTAGCATTTTTAATTTAGATATTTACGTTCTTTTTATGGAAATAACTTTATTTTCATCTATTCTTTTTTTTGTGACAACTTTCTTAACATGAACTTTAAGCGCAACTAATAGAAAGTTGTGAGACCATTTTAAATTGCTAATTTGTATCATTTAAGAAAACTGCATCTATTCATTTTTTCTTTTCATTTACTCATTCTTTTGTTTCTCCGTATATAGCAGGAAAACTAAACGCAACTAATTGATCCTTTGTCTATCATTTTAAATTGCTAATTCGTAGCATTGAATAAAACTGTATCTTTTCATCTATTCATTTTTTCATCGACGCATTCTTTTTTTTAAATTTAATTTATATTTTCATGTAGTTTGTCTTCTCTTTTTGAGTTCTTAACAAGAAAATTCATTAATATGAAACTAATAGACACTTCGATTACTATTTTAAATTGCTAATTTGTGCCATTGAAAAAACAATATACTATCATCTGTTTATATTATCTTTTCATCTACTCATTCGTTTCTTCGTTCTTAGTATGAAAATTAAACGCAATTTAAATAAAACTTTCGCTACAGTTTTTTAAATTGTTATTTTGTGCCATTGCAAAACAATACACTATCATCCATTCATTTTATCTTTTCATCTACTCATTCTTTTATTTCTTCTTTCTTAACATGAACAGTAAATGCAACTAATGGACACTATGGCTACTTTTCTAAATTGCTAATTTGTAGCATTGGAAAAATACTGTGTCATTTCATCTATTCATTATTTCTTTTCATCTACTCATTCTTTTGTTTTTGCATTCTTAATAGGAAAAATTAAGCACATCAAATAGACATTTTGGGGAGCCATTTTAAATTGCTAATTCATGGCTTTGAAAAAATCTGTATCCTTTCATGTATTCATTCTTTCTTTTCATCTACTCATTCTTTTTTTTTTCTTCTGCGTTCTTAACATGAAAAAGAAACTTATCCAGGAGACACTTTGGAGGCCATTTTAAATCACTAATTCATGCCATTGAAAAAACTGTATCATTTCATCTATTCATTCTTTCATTTCATCAACTTATTCTTTTGTTTCTGCGTTCTTAAAATGAAAATTAGACACATCTAATAGACACTTTTTAGGCCATTTTAAATTACTAATTCATGGCATTGAAAAAAACTGTATCCTTTCATGTATGCATTCTTTCTTTTCATCTACTCATTCTTTTTTCTTCTTCTGCGTTCTTAACAGGAAAATTAAACACATCTAGGAGACACTTTGGAGGCCATTTTAAATTACTAATTCATGGCATTGAAAAAAACTGTATCCTTTCATGTATGCATTCTTTCTTTTCATCTACTCATTCTTTTTTCTTCTTCTGCGTTCTTAACAGGAAAATTAAACACATCTAGGAGACACTTTGGAGGCCATTTTAAATCACTAATTCATGGCATTGAAAAAACTGTATCATTTCATCAATTCTTTCTTTCTTTTCATCTACTCATACTTTTATTTCTGCGTTCTTAACATGAAAATTAAACACATCTAATAAACATTTTGGAATCCATTTTAAATTACTAATTCATGGCATTGAAAAAAAACTGTATCCTTTCATGTATGCATTCTTTCTTTTCATCTACTCAATCTTTTTTTTTTTTCTTCTGCGTTCTTAACACGAAATTGAAACACATCTAGGAGACACTTTGGAGGCCATTTTAAATCACTAATTCATGGCATTGAAAAAACTCTATCCTTTCACCTATTCATTCTTTCTTTTCATCAATTCATTCTTTTATTTCTGCGTTCTTAAAATGAAAATTAAACACATCTAATAGACACTTTGGAGGCCATTTTAAATCACTAATTCATGGTATTGAAAAAACTGAATCATTTCATCTATTCATTCTTTTTTGTCATCAACTCATTCTTTTGTTTCTGCATTCTCAAAATGAAAATTAAACACGTCGAATAGACACATTGGGGCCCATATTAAATTGCTAATTCATGGCATTAAAAAAAACTCTATCCTTTAGCGCTTGTATATGGTGGTCGTTCCCGCTGATTAATTTAAACCTGAGCCCAACCGGCCGGTCTTACAAGTATTTCTAAAAAATTTCTCATTCAAGTAACATCGAAAAAGAGTGGAAAAAAACAAAAAAAAAAACAACCTTCTGTCATTCACTTGAGTGGCACTTTAAGAGCCTTTTATTAGAGTCGATGTTCTATTTTGGGACTCGCATTTCCTTTTATTTTCACGCATTCTACACAAATACCTTTTTTATTGCCCAGTATGCGGTGTTTATTGCTGTGCTCGTATGCTCTCTCATACATTTCGATGTCCGTGCTAGCATTTTAGCCACAGAAGATAAACGACAGGTAAAGAAAAAAAATTGCGAGCTAAATGTTGCTTAACTCATTGTTGGGGAGTGTTATGGATCTTTCACGCGCATTTTATCCAAAATGTTTTAGTGGTTCTTCTTACTTTCGTGATTGCCAATTTTCAGCGAGGATTGGGGAGGTAAAATGATCGCACTGCGAAACGTATGAATAATTTTGATGATTACCGTATTTTTCGGAGCATAATACGTACCGGACGGTAAGACGCTCCTTAAATTTATGGGAGGATTTTTAGAAAAGATTATTTTTTTGTTTGGTATATAAAGATATTTTCAATTTCTTCCTTATTAAAGATAATATATATATATATATATATATATATATATATATATATATATATATATATATATATATATATATATATATATATATATATATATATATATGTGTGTGTGTGTGTGTGTGTGTGTGTGTGTGTGTCAAAACATTAATTGAGAAAATTACAGGGGCTTTAGAATAGCAAAACTTAACATTAAAATCATTGTCAAAACGCGTTGAAAATAGGGTTTCTCCCCGTTTCGGGAAGTGACCTCGATTCGCGAAAGTAAATTGAAGTTCCATCAAGAGAATCTATTTTAGATGTACAGGTTTAGCGCGAAGATATAATGCTGACATAAACAAAAGACGCTTCTGGAAGTTTCCATGTGGTGTTTCGATCATGTGCGATAGGGGGGACGCTCTGAGAAGAATATAGAAGTAGTAGCAGATTGGGCTGGAGAGTCGTTGGTAACGGGCGTGCTGCTCGGCGCCGCGGAGTTTTGAAAATGGCGATGTTAGAATACAGACTTTGAGCGTGGTTCTCTCAAGAATGTAATCAATTAATTGATTTGGATTATGGACTGTTTATTTGAGCAAAGTGCCTTCCACTCGCCATCCTTGTTACGGACACGATGACTGCAAGTATATTTATTAAAGCGGGTGTTAATCCAGCGCCCGTCACACACACACACATATATATATATATATTAGGGTGGGTCGATTTTTACTTTTTTTCAAAATCGAAATCGCCTGTGGTGGGAAAAGCTGTGTATTGCTATCAAATATTTGTAAAAAAAATTTTTTGAAATTAAAATATATTTAGGTCCCCGTCCGGCCCTTGAAGTTTCCCCAAAAACGTAAAAAAAGCATTATTTATTTATTTTTTTATTTTTTAGTACCAAAAATTTTAACCGCCTGTAGTGGAAATTGTTACATAGCAAGTCCCTTTGTTTGTGAAAAAAATTATTTTGATATTGTATCATATTTAAAGCCTCCGCTAGGCCAGCGAAATTTGTTTTGAATTTCCCCGATAGATGGTGTGATTGTACTGCGTGGTTTCATAAAAAGTGTCATAAAAAGTTTCATAAAAAATTCATGAATATAAAGAAGTCTACTGGAAAAACAAGTGAAGCTGCGAAAATTAAATTAAGAAGATTTCAAAATGATGCAAAATCTACACTCTTTGATATCTCAACATGTAAATGTCATGAATTTTCATTGTGCACATGTGGGAAGTCAAGAAAAGTACCGGTTTTGGAACAAGAATTTTTGAAGAACCAGAGACCTTGGACGAGAATGTATATGTGGAATTTGGATGCTAAACAGGGTGCTAAAACTTAGAGTGGCAAGGAAAGCAATGGATGTTGAACGTGTGAATAAGCAAAAATCGGAAACTGAGATAAATAGCCAACCTCAACGATGTGAAAGTATTAAGGATGGTAGCTCTACTTCTAAAAGTGAAGATTATTTTTATTTGATGAGGATTTTAAGCAATTTGCTACATCTTCAAAAGAAATGGGCAGCTCCAAAAGTGTATGCAAAAGTTTGGTTTCTCACTAAAAGTGAGCCTTCATGCACAGCTGGTACACAGAATCTTTGGGATGTTACACACTACTCAAGATATCTGAGCGATGAGCTGAAATTGGTAGTGGATCCTGCAATGTAAATGAATGATTTTATGGTCACCCAGAAAACCTACTGATTGCCATGATCAACGACAAACGATCCTATGTGAGGAAATTAGGCTTCAGAAGAATCATGAAGGCCCAAACACTTCCCAATGAAACAACTTGTGATTTTGTCATTCCGCCTCTCAAATTTCACGCAAACGACTGTGCAGAACTGATCAATTGGAAGAAATGTTCATTTACAGAACCTCCATTGACTAAACGTATACCCAGTGCAGAAATTGAGAAAATGGCTGAAATAGGTGGCTTTATTGAAAGTAAGCTGTGGACTCTCTCATGCCGTACACAAGATGTCGAAAGGGCAGTCAAGATAGTGTCAGAGGCATCCTCATCTATCTGTGGAGCAAAAAGTCGCGATGTCTTTATACATACAATATTGGCGTCTCGAGGCCCGCACACGTCATGGGCCTGGACTCAATTAAGTGGAAAAATCTTCCAAACACTGCGACCACTTTAAGTAAGAATGACAGGGTTATTAACAAGTCGTTCAAGAAGTCATTAAAGGACAATTCAATTTAAGGTAAACAAATGACGGCTCTCTGCAACACCAGATGTGCCGACACACAAAAGGACGGGAAAACCGCAGGCTTGTTTCCCACGGTAAGGTTGAATTCTCTAGAATCTTCTAGAATTATCTGAAAGACGAGATAGATATAAAAGGGAGAAAGAACGGAAGGGAAAGAGATCGGTATGAACTAGGAGTTCGCGATGAGCTACGAATGGAGAGGAGAGAGAAAATAGGATTGAAACGTGTTTGCTTTCTCTATGCTGGACTTTAGGTTGAACTGAGTTATGACTGACTCTCTCTCTCTCTATCTCTCTGTCTGTCTCTCTCTCTCTGTGTGTCTCTGCGTCTCTGTCTGTCTGTCTGGGTTTCGAGTGACGATTGTGATGTTTGAGAAAAAATTGTATCATACTAGTTGCTGTATAAATTATATATCAGTAAACAAGATATCTGTATATATATATGTAAGGAAAGTGTAGTTTATGTGTCCATGAAAACCCTAAATGAGCCACTTAACCACAAGGTCTCGACATAATATATATAAAATATATATAATAAAATGTTCATTTTATTTTAATGTTACCTTCGGACCATAAAACGCACACCAATTTTAATTCGATTTTTTTGTGTAAAAAGGTGCGTCTTATGGTTGAAAAATACAGTATACTCGCTCGGTGTTTGTATTTGTTGATATATTTTACAGATAGATATATTAAATTATAATCATATAGCTTCGTAGAGAGTGAATATTGAAATACGAAAACGCCCATAAAAGTATTCTGCAGGAAATTTTAATAACACATGGCGTACACTATTTGTTTACATGTTTTTATTAACTCGCTTTCTTGTGTGTTTGTGCAGTCGAAATCTTGCAATCGATTTTTAACTAACTTCCGACTAGCTAGACATTTGAAACTTTTAGAATAGCTCAGAACACGATGACAATGCATTCTTTTGATTCTTTTAGCCAAAATAATGCATTGTCATCCAACGCAAGTTAACGTAGCATAGGAACATAGTGTTCCTATGCTACGAAAAGTAAAATTGCTTTTAACATCGGGAACAAAATTATTAATAATTATTTAGCATTTAAAACTTCATCAGGACATTTATTTGATTACCTTTTTAATTTATAATCATAGAAAAACAACTTTGTAAATGCTTAGAATTATTTTAGCGAAATAACCAAAAATAAAATAAGGAATAATTTCTTACATGACCAGGCGCGCTGTGCACAGAGTGCAACAAACAGAAGTATCCTCTGTTGAAATCACGATTAAAAATGAATGGAAAGAATACAAAGGTCAGAAAATCAGACCTGCATTAGAAAGGATGTAGCTATAAATAGTAACTGTTTAGAACATCCAAACCTTACATATAAAAACAAACCATTCAAAATTATGAAAATGTTGCACTTTATACACGGGCGCCCCCGAAGGGTTAATTAATAAATTATGTATCTGTAAATAGTAGACAAATTTTTTCTATAGGTTAACAATGAGGTGAGCGAATCCAATAGGGTTAGTACACACCAGCCTTAAGTGACGAAATCCTGTGGTAATATACATTAGAAGGAAAAGAGTCGTTTGTTTCCCCAACATAGTTTAAGAAGTCTGTGTGTAGCAACTTCAGGAAACAACAAATACACCGTACCTAAACACATAGTATGATTTCAAGTTTCATTATTAAATAGAAATCTTGCCGTCATCTAACTAATTTATAATTTCCATTCTTTTATGCAAAGTTTTTTTTTCCCTGGGTCCATGTTATTCTTTCATTATATTTATACACAATATTAAGCAATGAATTTTTAAAATGCATTTTACTGATGGCATCAGTGTACTTCGCAATCAGTCATCCACGTAATGAATAACCTTTCACAAAGAAAGAAAAAATTCTGCGTCCATTGCTCGTACAAGTACTTTGAAAAAAAAATCTGATGAAGCAATAAAAGAACGATTTTCTTCTGATCGTCCTCTATTCACTTGAGTGGCATTTCTAGGACCTTTTATTAGGGTCGATACGCCATCATGAGATTCATATTTTCCCTTTATTTTCGTACATTCCATGAAAATACCGCTTTTTATCACCAAATATGCCTTTCAAAGACCAGATCGTGTAAATCGTACCTCGCCGGTATGCCTTCGCTCTAGTTTGAGCGCCGAAGAAAATCGTGACTATTTATTATCGCCGGCAAAAAATGTCTATTCAAATGTTACCTAGGTCATTGTTAGGGCATTATTACGTCCATGTTTTATTTAAAGTGCTCTCTGTTTCGCGATTGCACACATTTGCAATTTTACTGAAAAAAAGGACAACGGGTGTAAATGTAATTTGATTACCTTTTATTTTATATATATAAATCTGCTGTAGATTTTGGATTCTCTCGCCTCAATATTAACCTATGGAGAAAATGTATTTACTATTTTCTCCTACGTAAATGTTGATCATCCAATAAAAATGGTATTTTCAGATAGCCAGAACTTTTCTGCACCTTGCAACATGATTCGTTTTATAAAGTTCGTCCACCAAAGGAATTTAGGAGATTTTAAAACACACTAGACCAGATTTCCCCAAATAATTTAAATTTTAAAATATCAGTTGAATTTTTAAAAAATACGTAAAATGTCCCAAGGCGTAAACTTTTACACAAAATGCTATACAAAAAGCTTTTATACAAAAATTGTAAACTTTTATTAAAAAATGTAACTTTTCGGATGTACGGAAGGTCGTTCGAACTCTATGGAAACGATTTTGTAATTTATTTTTGTCGTTTGCATTTTGAGATAAAAATTTGGCAACTTCAGCATAATCGTCTGCTACTGTTTTGTTTTAATTGGAATGTAAAATAAAAGATTTATTTTGAAAATGGTTCCTAAAATTAGTAGATGGCTTTAAGGTTACATGGTTGCTCTTTCCGAGGAGAAATATTCGTAACAAATTATAAAGCGGTATAAAAAATACCGCTTTTTATTGCTAAATATGACTTTTATACCTCAGATCGTGTAAATTGTACCTCGTCTGTGGTATGTCTGTGCTCTAGTTTGAGCGCCGGAAAGAATATCGTGACTATTTATTATCTCTGGCAAAAGATGTCTGTTGAAATGTTACCTAGGTCATTGTTAGGGCATTATGACGTTCATGTTTTATTTAAAGTACTCTCTGATTCGCTAATTAATTCTTTTCGCTTCTTAAATTCTTTTTCGCTGATTCGCGTTTGCAATTTTACTAAAAAAAAAGAGCAACGGGAGCAAAGGTGATTTAATAACTTTTTTTTTTACATTTAAGGCTACTGTTTACTAACCCTATCGGATTCGCTCACCTCAATGTTAACCTATGGAGAAAATGTGTCTACTATTTATTGCTACGTAAATGTTTAATCCAATACAGATGGTATTTTCAGATAGCCTGAACTTTTCTGCACCTTGCAACAGGATTCATTTCATAAATTTCGTCCACCAAAGGAATTTAGGAGCGTTTAAATCATATTACACCAGATTTCCCCCCCAAATAATTTAAATTTTAAAATATTAGTTGCATTTAAAAAAAAAACGAAAAATGCCCTAGGTGTAAACTTTTATACAAAATGTTATACAAAAAACTTTTATACCAAAAATGTAACTTTTCGGATATACTGGTAGAGGATTGAAATTCATATATACTATTAAACTTTTAAATATGTTTAAACTTTTAAATATGTTTAAGTTAATAATGTTTAAAGTTCCTGTAGGAAACTTACAAAAACGAAACGTGTTTTTGTAAGTGGGCCCACCTAGAGGGTAGATGGCTTATTTCTAGCTTTTTGTCCAATCTTTCTTCGCTGTTTTCGTTGTAAGTGGAATAAAAAAATAATATTTTATTTGTCTCCAAAAAATTTGTTTTTATGCGTTGTCTTACTCACTGGGAACTGTGTGCTGTTACTTTACAAACGCACTGCGTATTTCTTATACAATGATTTTGCATACGCATTACAATAGCTGATTTTACTTCCATTATTTATTTGTTAGCATTTATCTTTAAGGCTGCTGTGTACTAATACTATTGAATTCGCTCATCTCAAAGTCAACCTATGGAGAAAGTGTGTCCAAGGTTTGCTGACTTGGATTGAAAGATATTTTTTTAATTGTACTCCTTAATACAGAAATATATTTGATAACTTGGGGCATTTTTCGTATATCTTTCGTTCGGAAAAAATCCAGTATAGTGTGTTTTAAACGCTCATAAATTCCTTTGGTGAACGCAATATCTAAACTGAATCCTGTTGCAAGGTGCAGGAAAGTTCAGGCTATCTGAAAATACCATTTTGATTGGATTTTCAGGGTTTATGTTGCTGTCAATAGTAGATAAATTTTCTCCATAGGTTAACATTGAGGTGA
The DNA here is from genome assembly GCA_907164885.2 of Dolomedes plantarius. Classification (NCBI taxonomy): domain Eukaryota; kingdom Metazoa; phylum Arthropoda; class Arachnida; order Araneae; family Dolomedidae; genus Dolomedes; species Dolomedes plantarius. Next base: position 50,850,451 of record OU015503.1, on the reverse strand, counting down.
ACTAATCCAATAAGGTTAGTACACAGCAGCCTTAACATATTTGGAAACATACTGTCTTCTTACATTGCTACTTAAGTTCCAAACACCTAACAAACATGCCATTTGAATTAAAAGGCTGTTTTCATTTAATAAAATAGAAAGTTCTTTGTAATGTGCTATGTTAAAGCGTATAATTCCTTTCACAACATTTTGCTTTAAAAGCAAAAGTAATCATATGTTTAACTAGCTGAGTACCGAAGTTACGGAGTACGTTCATATTAAATACAATGGTCACTGTATGCAATTAGTGCCAATCAATCAATCAATATATATATATATATATATATATATATATATATATATATATATATATATATATATATATATATATATATATATTACAACGGTCAATGTATGCAGTTGATGTAAAAAAACAAAAAAATATATATTTATAAAAAATCGTAAGGGATATTTTTATAGACAAAATAATGTAGAAGAAAATATTCAAATTAAATCTAATAGAACATACTAAAGAATGTAGTACAGTTTGAGGAACATTTATTTTACTGTATTTTAATATTTTTTGGATTATGTACAATCGTCTGCCGCATTAGCAAGGGAAAAAAATATTTTTTTGTCTATTTCTGTGTTATGCACGTGACGAAAAATCAATTTAAAGTATCACAAAAAGAAAAGAACCACGTGATTAGCATTTAATAAATTAAATTTTAAAAATAAATCTTCAAAAATTCACAAAAAATCAGAAATTGGATGTAAAGATTCGAAAAAGATTTCGTTTCAAAGGCATTTTTATGATCTTTCTCGTGATATAAATTTTATAACCCTCAATTAATTATTTCAAATGCAAACTTTAAAAAAGTTACTAAAACAGCTTAAAAATTTAATTTTAAAAATCTAAAAAGAATTTTTTTTAAATCTTTCTCAGTGCACCCCTACACTATAAGAGGAATCGCCATGCAAAATTTCAGCCCTTTATGTCCAGCGGTTTGGTCTGTGCGTTATATACCAGTCAGTCAGTTACGGAACTGTTTTATATATATAGATTACTATTCCTGGCACGACAGCTCTGGCCTTCTCAAGGAGTTTCTACCATTTTGTAAAACAATGGATTAGAAATTCTTACAATTTAAAAGTGGAAGGATCTTATCTATAGAATTTGTGTAGCTGTAAATAGTGCGCATATTTTTCTCCAGAGGTTAACACTGAGGCGAGCGAGTCCAATAGGGTTAGTACACAGCAGTCTTAAGACGTCACTTCTCGCCGGTTCTCTTCCGAGATCTCCCTTCGAAACTTCTACGTCTTCCTTTCCTGCGTGTTCTTTCCCTCCGGCAGCATTTGTCAGATTCTTTTAAGCAGTAGCCGAGTGCTAGTAACCGAGATTATACTACCCCGCCAATCGATGTTTCAGCTGCCTTGCAAATGCGATTAAAGGGAATTGTGCTGCTTAAGCAACATTTCGATTTCTCTTTCTCTCTGCGCGCCATTTTTCTTTTCCAACTTCGCGCTTTACCGTCCTGTCGTGATCGAACAGGGGCATTTTCGGCAAATCTCGGGTATCGGTGAAAAGGGAGGTGCTTTTCTTCTTTCTTTTTTTTTCTCTCTCTCTCTTTCGTTTGCCTTTGACTCGGACGGCACTTTCTTCTGTGGTCGATACGCCGTTATGGGTGTTCTTATTTTTCTTTATTCTTTCTTTCACATTGCTCACTTTACACTTTTATTGGCAAATATCTTTTCTACGATTCTTTTCAGGTATGTGGGGGGTTTAAACTGTCTGTTTGCGTGTACGAGGGGGAAAAAAATTCGAGTCGTTTTTATATTTTCTAATCAAACAATGGATGGAACAGTGGCCTTTGAAGTTACTAGACATGGAACGTACTTATTTAAGAAATATTTGGGTGAACCATTATTTTTCAGGTCTTCGTTTTAGTAAATAGTTAATAAGGTACAAAAACAATAACTAGCTTTTAAAACGTTAATTTTTTAATGATAAAACGTATTTCACTAATTAAATATATACCTATTGCACTAATTATTGCTCAAATTACAATAATTTAATTATTTTAATTTGAAAATTTAAAAGTCTGTCATTTCTAAGTGTATTTATCGTATATATAAAGCAGAAATAAGAAATGGGTCTTGTCTGTATGTGTGAGTCACAAAAACTCAAGAACCGTGAGCCCTACCTTGATGAAATTTACACGGTTTAATATTCTTGGAAAATCAAGATGAATGTGACTATTTTCATCCCGCTACGACGTTCCATTCCCGAATTATGTTAGAAGATTTATATAAGTGAAGTGACATTGAAACATAAAATACGATTCAGTTTTGAGAAATAATTACAATCATGAAATACTTGTATATTCTAATTAAGAAAGTCTGAAAGTGGCATTTAAACGTAGCAGACGCTTTAGTTTTGAGAAAGAATTCCGAGCATGAAATATGTGTGTATACTTTTTCTATAATAATTATCATATTTGCTGTGTTTTAATATTGAATGTGTTCTCAATCCATTCAAACATTATTGATTCTTTTTCTATAATAATAAATCCATTCAACCATTATTGACTAGCTGTAAATTAATGCTTTAAAATGCCCAAAAAGAAGAGAGCAGTGGACTGGATCTGACAGAAGAATGCTTTTCGCATGGTCAGCTATATGTGGGAGTGTATAGAGCAAGGAATCAGTCAGAATTATATATTGTCGCAGATGATAAAAATGGAACAAAAAATGTTGTGTATTGGCAAGTAATAAAATAACAACAAATTCGTTAATAAATGAACTTTTTATTATTGAAAAAATGAAATTAGTTTGTTTAAGAGTTGTTATAACTTTAGAACATCATAACATGAGGCTAATCATTGAAAACTAATAATAACAGAAACTGAATCCCGAGCGAAGCCGGGTAATAAATCTAGTATAGGTATAAACGAGTACTCAGAGGAAAAACTCGTTATAACGATAAATCTCTCATCAACATTTTTTTCAAGGTCCTTGAAAACTTACTTTTTATCAAATGAAGAAGGACACTGAATGCCCTTCTTCATTCAATATATATATATATATATATAAATATATATATATATTAAGGGGTGAACCCAATTCTTAGCAATTCTTAAAAATAATTAAGGAGAGAATCTTATTCTTAACGATCATTGAAAAAAATAATTAAGGATAGGACCTTATTCGTAATAATTCTCGAAAAAAAATTATCTGACAGGTATTTTGTTGAATTAGGGCTTATTAACGGTCTTCAAAATGTTTGAAATAAATGTAAATAATGTGTTATCATCATGAACTTTAGTAAAATAATCGAAAGCAAATGCACTTCTCTATGGGTGCTATGCAGAGGGATTAAAAAGGAAAATATTTCAGTATCCTTAGAGCGATGACAAATCAACCTAATTACGTTGTCATGGAAGTATTCTAACTTGGGTTCAGAAAAGTTACTTGTATTAAAGGACAATTAGCTAACACATTTGGATTTAAATATTTAACTATATTGCCTAACCTTCATCATGATGCAATATTAAATAGCGGTTTGTTTCTTTATAACCCTTAAAAAATGGTTGACTTACGAGGTCACGGGAGAGTTAATAGGTATTCAACCGTTGAAAAGCTCATAAGAATTAAATTAGAGTATAGAAATACTTGTACAGTAAAAAATAAAGATTCGCAAGATGTTGATATTTCGCTTGCAGAAAAGAGATAGAGGTGATCCAAATAGGTACTACTGAATTCTGTATTAATGAAAATAAATTTTTGTAAGAGATTGGCAATTTTATAGTTATAGCTCCGTGTTATCTAAAAAGCTATAGCACTGAACACAGATACGTAGAAAAATTCCCTAAACTGGACAGTAATTCTGAATTTATACTTAAATTTATTTTTTTAATAAAGTTAACGCACTTCTTAAGTATAGACCAATCCCTTCATAAAGAACATTTGTAAAAATATATCTGCTAGCTTTAACGACCATTCCAGTCATTTTTTACCTGTCAAAAAGACGTTATAATTTTTTTTAAGTTGCAGTTTGCTTCATATCTGAGGCAACCACATCTAAACTTATACCAATTTTAATAACTGATTTATTTTTCGGAGCAGAATTTATGAAATAAATTTTCCTTTCCTATTGCAATCGTTAAAAGTTTCCCCAACTTCTGCTTTGAAGCATTTAAAGGCGTCTTTAGCCCAATTTCTTCCTTCCCTCCTAGAGTTGAAACTTAGATTGTGTTGCCTCACCAATCGATAGTCTGTCTTGCAAATGCGATTAAAGAAACGTCCTGCTTCAGCAAAATTTTGCTCCCATGCTATGTAATATCATATCATATGATCATAAAATTTGCCCTTGGGTAATGTCAGGAAGTCCCGACCCTTTTTTAATGGCATTATATACACTTGTGATTTTCAGTTATAGAAAAAAGTTATTCTGCCCATTTTTTTTAAACTTTAAATTATAGATTTTGCTGCTAGAGTATATCTAGAACAGCGGTTCTCAACCTTTTTTAGCCGCACGACTCTCCCAAACATAAGAAAAATAAAATGGACGCTTCGAGACTCCCCAGACTAAAATTTAACTACAGTAATGATAAAGAAATGTACGAGCGGCTAGTTCAAACTATTAAGGTGACAGTGGAACTTCAAACCTAACCTTTTTTGTTTTGAATGGATTTGCTTGAAATTTGAATATGTGGTTAGTGCCATAGATATGTAAAAGTGGTTAAAATTTAATGATGGAATATTAATAATTTATGAATTATTAATTATTAATTATATTAAAAATTGGCCTAATTAAAAATGTTTCATGCGCATTTCTTTTGCATATAATATGGTAATTTTTATTTACAGGATACCTTATAGAACTAACAATGAAACTTGTTGCTTATTTTAAGCATTCATTAAAAATATAAAAAAAAATAATAATAATGAAAACACCCTTTTTATTACGCAAAATACCTATAAATCCTCATTTCAAGTACAACATTTAGAAATTCCGAGCTACAAAGCATAATTATTTTCAATAAGATTTATTTGATATACAAATAAGTATATAAAACTTAAATTTCAAAGCAATACGGTAATTAGAAATGCTCCTGGAACAGTTTGAATATTCGTATGACATGAAAATGTTTATTTTGAGAAAAACATATTTAAAGTTATTGCTATCAGTAGCCACATAATATCTAAATTAAATACAAATGCCTATAACTAGGAAAGTAATCACAGAAATTAAAAATTCTTTTTGCAACACATTGATACTCGTCCGTAGTTTCACAATTCAATAAAATAAGGAAATCGAATTTTTGGACAAATTTCACAATTCTGAAAGTCCTACTGAATAAAAAACATGCGTCTCTTCAGTGTGCTCCTGATCTGTGTCCCAGAAATTGTTCCAGCTACGAATGCCTCCACCGCCAAAATTACACAGTTGAGTATTCGCGCTTCCCGTATACGGTGACGATGTTACATATATATCTATATATATAAAACAGTTCCGTAACTGACTGACTGACTGATATACAACGCACAGACCAAACCACTGGACCTAAAGGACTGAAATTTTGCATGGCGATTCTTCTAATAGTGTAGGGGTGCACTAAGAAAGATTTTTGAAAAATTCATCCAAATTTTTTTAAAATTAAATTTTTAAGCTGTTTTAGTAATTTTTTTTAAGTTTGCATTTAAAATAATAATTGGAGGGTTATAAAATTTATATCACAAGAAAGATCATAAAAATTCCTTTAAAATGAAATATTTTTCGAATCTTTACCTCCATTTTCTAATTTTTGGTAATTTTTTAAAGATTAATTTTTAGAATTTAATTTATTAAATGCTGATCACGTGATTTCTTTTTCTGGTACTTTAATCTAATTTATCGTCACGTGCATAACAATGAAATAGACAAAAAAAATACTTTTTTTTCTTGCTAATGCGGCAGACGATTGAACATTATCCAAAAAAATATTAAAATACAGTAAGTAATATCGCCGCCGTCCACACCCGAAGGTTATACGGCCCTTCAATAATAAAACTAATCATCCCGACGGCAATCCAGCAATTCGTTTACGTGTCTTTTTTTTTCTAATCTGAGGGGCTATCCTCCTTCCCCTTGTAGGGGGAAGTGTATATTCATAAGTTCCTGCATAATATTCTTCATGTACCTTTTACAATAATAATCCGTAAATAATTTACTAGGGGCCCAATCTTGAAAGCCCAAAGGTAGGTTTTTTCGTGCTTCAGCCCATTTGCTACAATTGTATATACAGTGCTTTATAGTTTGTATATTGCCACACTCACAAAGATCTGTTTTAAAGATATGTTCCTCAAATTGAATTATATTAACTGTACTATATTCTTTAGTATGTTCTATTAGATTTAATTTGAATATTTTCTTCTGCATTATTTTTTCTATAAAAATATCCTTTATGATTTTTTTATAAATATATTTTTCTGTTTTTTTGCATCAATTGCATACATCGATCGTTGTATTTATTATATATATTTATATATATATCGCTCACTCCTTTCAACAACGTCATATCTCAAAAAACAAAATTTTTCAGGGGAGGGATTTGAAAGTTTAAAAGTACCTTGAAATGTATTGAAAATAAATATTAATTCCGCTCTCTAGCTGCTAAATATTAAGCAGGGAGATATGACGATCTTGCAGGGATATACTACTCTTTCAGGGCTTTCTGAAAAGAAGCATAACTAAAAATTGCCGATTTCTGAGATATGACGTTGTTGAAAGGAGTGGTCGATATATATTAGCATTAATTGCATACATTGACCGTTGTATTTAATTTGAATGTTCTCCGTAGCGAAGTGCGAGTTTTCAGCTAGTCTCGTCATATCGGTAAAAGCGAATAAAAGCAATGTAGTCTAGACTACTTACTGTTTGACTCCTTATTTAACAATATCATATATTTTTAACATATGAAAGATAGAAATAAAAATATTTAAAGATATGAAATTACAGAAAGTTTACAGCATGTTTTTTGATTTAATAATTCATTCTGATACAAACGCAACCCACAGTTTGTGCTCCACTGATCTAGAGTATACTGATTAACTGAAACTTGATTTTAAAATCAGTTTGTTTTTTAAAGCTGTTCCGATTCATTAAATATGTGCTAAATTAACTGTAGCAAACAACGCTGATTCAACACGGCTGAAGTATGAAAAAGTCCTGAAAATAATTTTTGATGCTTTTTTAATTAAAAATTCTTTTTTCCATTCAGCTTTAATACTCTTTTGTAAATAAGCATTGAACCCTTTTTTCTGGAGGAAACGCTAGTAAAACCACCTTTCATAAAAGACAATTATTAATATTTAATCAAAAAATATAATTTTCTAATTAATTATATTTACAGTCATTTTTTTGTTCTTTTGTGTGGATTTTTTTTTTCAATTTTCTAAACTCGTTTTTTAATTCGTAATTAAAAAATAAATAAGAATCAACCAATGTATTATTTTAATTAAAATATTATTCCAGGCATTTCTTTTTTTTTCCGATTCGGCTGTTTCTCGGAAATATATGTCTATCCCTTGTATAGGTGGAACATGTTTTATTGGCTTATATTTTATTCAATCAAATCTCACAAATGTTGCCCTATAACTTACCTAGGTGAAACATGTTTTATTCTCAGAATTCTCAGACATGTTTTCCTATCCCTCGCGTAGGTAAACTATGTTTTATTAGCTTATATTCTGTTTGGCCAACTCTCAGAAAATTTTGTCTATACCTTAGGTAGTTAAAAAATGTTTTAACGGCTTATATTTTATTTTGCCAATTCTGAGAAATGCTAGTTTGTCACATAGATGAACCATTTTTTTTTCTTTTATTTTACTCGGCAAACTCTCAAAACTATTTGCCTGCCTATGTATATACAGTGGAATCTCGATCTATCGTTTTTCAAGGGACCGATTGAAATGAACGATAAATGCGGGAAAACGATAGATCGAGATTCCACTGTATATATATATATATATATATATATATATATATATATATATATATATATATATATATATATATATATATATATATATATATATGAACCGCGGTTTTATTCGCTTTTATTTTATTTGACCAATTCTTGGAAATGTTCGCACATCTCGTACATGGATAAACCATGTTTTTTAAAAATTTTATTTCTTTATTATTATTTTTTTTTATTTAACGAACTCTCAGATAATTTTTCCTATCCCTCGCATGACCAACTCCAAGAAAGGGTTGCTTATTCCTCACGTGAGGAAATCGTGATTTATTGGCTTATTTTATTTTTCGATTGTTGGTATAGAAATGGCTTATAGGTGACTTCATAGAGTAGAAATTTTAGATTTAAAAAACAGTTCTTATTTTAGATTTAAAAAAAATTTTAATATCTAATTATACACTCGTGCTTGTTTTTCCTTACATTTTCCACGAATTTCCCTCCCCAGTTTCCATTAATTAAAGCGAAGTGTTTTGTTTATTTGTCCGCGGGATTATTTTGGAGCCTGGCAGTGGAAGGGAACTTGAAGCTAATGGAATTTTATGGCACGAAACACAAACATCCCTGTTTCCGGAACATTTCCGCTCTCTCTCTCATAACAGAGGATCTGGCGGTGTCATATCTGGAAAAGAATATTTAAATTTTATGAAATACTGAGCAAAAGAGCGCATTGCACTCTGTGAGAAGTCATTTATTTCCGCTGTCACGGAAAATAGTTCTTAAAAGTTTGACTGTACAAAGGAGTTTTTTAAAACTGTATACCTTCCTAACATTCACACACACACATATATATATATATATATATATACATATATATATATATATATATATATATATATATATATAAGGTAAGTAAACAGGAAATCCAACGTAAATAAAGCACAAATAGCAGTAAGGTGCAATTTTGCATACGGCCGTTTCGAAGCCGCAAAGGAGCTTCTTCATCAGTGCAAAGAATTTAGTGGCAGCTCAAAAAGCCGAAAACTAAGCCTTTTTGGCTTAGTTTTGATGCAGCTTCGAAACGGCCGTATGCAAAATTGCACCTTACTGCTATTTGTGCTTTATTTTCGTTGAATTTCCTGTTTATTCTTGGAGCACAAAGGTTTTGTCTCTTCTTTATAAGGTAAGTGTCCCAAATATCGCCTACACTAACTTTTTTTCGACATTTCATCCACTTTTTAGTTTCTGATTAGGTTGGAAACTCCCTAAGAACTGTTTCCTTGGGTATCCTGATATCAACCAGCTTCAAAACCAGTGCCAGTTTAAGTTATGTAGCTAAATTGGAAAAACTTAAATTTCCAGTGAACTCCAGAACGGTTCCTAATATCGCCTACCTCTGTTCCTCTTACCGCCTACCAGGCGAAATTAGGAGCACATGTTGTCAGCTATTAAAAGGCGTTTCTAGCAAAGTCTGTGTTTAATGCACTTTGAAATGGTATAAGCAAAATTAGAATTTGGATGCATCTACCTGGTCATTCACTGGATTCTGATTCTTTAGCGAAGACAACAGCCAAAACAATTTCAGACGCCATATAGTTTCTGTTGTCAGTGATAAGAGCGTTGTCGCTATCGCCGCTGTTAGTACAAACCCAGATCTAAGAAGTTACTGCATTTTCTCATACATACTGCATTTTCTGATAAATAGCGTTTTGCTTTACATTTTTAACTGATCTTCCATCTGCGTTTTCTTATCTTTTTCCTAAACTTAGAATCAATCGCATTACTCAGCTAGTGTAAAATTAGAAAGACATAGTGCAATAAAACAATTATTAATTCAAATTCTTAATAATAGTATCGCGTCTCAAAATTTACTCATTAATTTAGTGCTATTCTGATAGTTATATTGCTGCTATTTCTTTTTATGTAGAAAGACATATTTTGTGATTTGCGTTAGATTTTAATTGGTCTTTTCTGTGTGTTTAGCTAAAAGTGCATTTCATAGAATCCCTCAAAAAGAAAAGGGCTAAAAAAAAATGAACATAATGGAATTTTATAGCACGAAACAAACAACTACGTTTCCATAGCATTTCTGGATTTTCCCATTTGTCACTGAAGCGGTTTGCTGGTTGTGTCTCGGACTATTTAAATTTTATGTTCTGTAGAAGGGAAGGATGCATATTACGTGCATTCTGTGCTGGAGAAAGAATGTGACAGTGCATGTTTGTTGAGGCGAGGAAACTTTTAACTAAACAGTTTTCCAATTATTTTTGGGGAGTAAATAGCCCTCCCTTACAGTCTGACATTTTGCTCGAATTTTTCGCCTTTTCAAATATGGTTTATGCAAAGTATTTTTTATTGCGTAAATTGTGTTTTAGTTACTTTTGCAGACAAATGTTTTAGAATGTTTGTTTTTGGTCAACACATGTGCTTTTGCTCTGTGAGGGAAGGTAGGTGTGTGTTTTACTGCCAAAGGTGAATATCCAGTCCCATGCAGGATGGAAAAGGATAATACATTGGCTGTCAGCTATTATAGACTGATTTTAATTCAGAGAGAATTTCTGATTAGAACCCGCACCTTGTGTTTATGAAGTGCTGTCAGGGATTGAAAATGCACTTCAATTGTTCTAATAAATATTCTATAAGACCACTGTTACGAGATTTCTATTGTAGCGTACTGCGTTACGGGCTTGTTTTGAAACGGGATTCGAGATGTGAAAGGCTGATATCCCACCGTATTTTCTGAAAAGAGCTGATAACGGATATGATGTTTATACGGCCTAACAAAGCCATGCTGAGCAGGTCACCATAGTACTCCTCCTTCAGTGAATCAACTTACGGTTAGCAGATAAAGAGAGAGTTTGGTAATGTAGCGTAATACGTTCTATATATATATATATATATATATATATATTTAAACTTCTCTATGGCAGCTAGTAATGGTTCCGGGAAAAAGTGACTGTTTTTAGGGGTGGCCGTGTAAAAGAAGTTTCTTCCATAAAATGGGCTTCATGAAGTCTTTAGAAGGTTCTGAACAAGATAAGTCCGTTTAAAGGGGCAGCCGGCTAGAGTAGTTTATATATATATATATATATATATATATATATATATATATATATATACAATGGAATCTAGATCGATCGTTCTCGGATCCATCGTTTTTCCGTATGTATCGTTCATTTTATCCAGTCCCAACGATCATATTGCTTTGTTATGTTTCCGCATCTATCGTTTTCCCGCATTTATCGTTCATTTCAATCGGTCCGTTGATAAACAGTAGATCGAGATTCCACTGTATATATATATATATATATACTGTACATATATATATACTGTACATATATATATACTGTATATATATATATACTGTAATATATATATATATATATATATATACTGTGGTACCTCGACTTAGAGTTTTTCGAGATACGAGCATTCTCTCAGTAGATTTTTTGCTTCGAGTTACGAACTAAAATTCGGGTTATGAGCAAGCTTCAGATATCCCACCGCTAGTCTGAGCAGCGAATGCCATGTTACGTGCTCATCAAATGAGAACACAAGCAGCATGTAATATTTACAACCTTTATGTAGAATTATTATACAATTGTATAATATTATTCTGAGACTACTATCCAGTCTTAAACCGAGAGATTTGGATTCTGAGAAAACGTTCTGCGGATTCTCAGAAAGAAGAATCTGGACATTACAGCCACAGTGAACGATTCAACAATCGCCCAGCTTCCGTGTCTCACTCGTTCACTTTAAGAGAGTTAGTAGCTGGTAATAAAAGCGAAAGTCAGGAAAGCGGGGCGAAAAGATCAAAAATCAACGAATAAGATTTAATTTTTCAGTTCAACCTTTCTGCTCCTCTTCCATCAGCATTTTCAAGTCTGATCTCCAAGGTAAATGTTGTACATTACACTTAATAAAGCAAATTTATTGCAGTACATTCTATTGTATTACATTTTATACAATGGTCGTCGTTTATATGCACATTTTTCTTATTTAAAAACATGTAACAAAAAAATTGCGGTGTTTTGGGGAATCCCGGAACGAATTAATGGCATTTCCATTCATTTCAATGGGGAATATTGATTCGAGATACGAGTATTTCGAGTTACGAGCTCCGTCATGGAACGAATTAAACTCATAACTCGAGGTACCACTGTGTATATATATATATCGTCTGCCGCATTAGCAAGAAAAAATTTTTTTTTGTCTATTTCGTTGCTACGCACGTGACGATAGATTAATTAAAGTTGCCAGAAAAAGAAATCACGTGATCAGCATTTAATACATTAAATTCTAAAAATGAATCCTTAAAAATTCACCAAAAATCAGAAAATGGGGGTAAAGATTTGAAAAAGATTTCATTTTAAAGGAATTTTTATGAAATTTCTTGTGATATAAATTTTATAACCCTCAGATTATTATTTTAAATGTAAACTTAAAAAAAGTTACAAAAACAGCTTAAAAATTTAATTTTAAAAAATCCAAGAAGAATATTTCAAAAATGTTTCTTAGTGCACCCCTACACTATTAGAAGAATCGCCATGCAAAATTTCAGCCCTTTAGGTCGAGCGGTTTGGTCTGTGCGTTGTATATCATTCAGTCAGTCAGTTACGGAACTGTTTTATATATACATATAGAAAATGTAGTATATGTAATATAGTATATGTAACGATGTATATATAGTATATGTAACATCGTCACCGTATACGGAAAGCGCGAATACTCAACTGTGTAATTATGGCGGTGGAGGCATTCGTAGCTGGAACAATTCCTGCGACACAGATCAGGAGCACACTGACGAGACGCATGTTTTTTATTCAGTAGACACTGAGGCCGGTAGATACATCAAGAAACATTTGGTGATGTGACACATATTGAACATAATGGAATAGCAGCGGGACATATGTTCAATTTTGGAGACTAACAAAGCGGACACTACATGGCAAGCACGAAGTCAGAGAGGAAGAGAATCGGGCAAAACCTTGCTGTGGCTTAAATAAACTTCATGAGGTCGTTGTGACATGACCCTTGCACTCTGCACCCGTTGGCCAGAGGCGCCTAGGCCAGTTTTCTAGGCTCAGAGTCCCGTGGCCTGTTATATAATATTTGGCGCCCACGAGACTGGGTGTTAAGGGATGATATATTAATTGCCTACTTTTGTATTTAGAATACTCTCAATTCCTTTGTTCTTAAAACGAAAATAGCTTGCTTACGCCCAAGTAATTTTAAAGGGAATTAAAACGTATTTGGAATTTGGAAAATCTTTTTGGTTTTGTATGTTATAGATATATATTCGTATTTAAGTTGCAGAACTTTGTGTGTTTGTGTGTCGGTTAACTAATTTCGCCAAATCTACTTCAGACAACTTTGTCGAAGTCATGTCTTGAAATACACTATTTTTCTGGGTCGTTATATCTTTAGTAAAATAATGTTATGCCCATAAAACTGGCAGAACTTGCTATGTCGCCAGTTATATCACAGTGAGCCGTTAAATCGAGGGTTACAATAAAACAACTCGGCCGTGCTAATAAATGGCACCTTCGCAGAAAGGAAACGCGTTGTAAATGTCCCCTGTAGTCTTTCCCTCGCACTAAATGCAGAGCTCAAGTTCCGTAGCTAAGTTAGAGAAATGGACCTATTCGCAAACCTATCCCTGAGTGATTGATGAGTAGTTGTGTTTCCATATTTATTGAATGTACCTCGTAAATGTTTCGAACCGCGAGCTTATCGGCAGAACAGAGCATAAATCAATGATTTCTTTCTGATCAGAGCGAGATAAATGTCGCTCATGCTACATCGCGTCAGACGCCCGAGATGATTTGCTCGTGTTTGGGGATTTACCCAGGAAGGTGATTTTTAACCGAAGAATTATGATTCCTTCGCGTGATGTATGCTCGTTTTATCTACATGTGACATCCCGCCCGTTTCTTTGGGCTAAAATTACTTGACAGCTTTACGTTAATTTTGGGATGCTGTTTATTTATATTGCGAGGCTTTTAACTTTCCACAACTGGATCAGACGTGTGTATTACTTTGAATGTAAAATAATAGAAAATGTGCTGAACTCTAGTCAGAATATTGGTTAGCTTGTTTTATGAGTATCCTAAAAATACTTCCCGGTTCGTAGGAATTTTTTCCCATGGTTCCGTCGTCAGTGCGTTGAAATAATTGTCATCATCTCTCGCAACGGGAAACTTGCATTAAACCATATTCCGTTTTGTACTATTAAAATGTGTTTGTATGATCGTGCCAGCTTTAATCTCTATATATAAAAGAGTTCCGTAACTGACAGACTGACTGACTGACAGATAACGCACAGACCAAACCGCTGGACCTAAAGGGCTGAAATTTTCCATGGTGATTCTTCTTATAGTGTAGTGGTGCTCTAAGAACGATTTTTGAAATTTTCTTCTTAGATGTTTTTAAATTAAATTTTTAAGCTGTTTTTGTAACATATTTTAAAGTTTACATTTAAAATAATAAATTGAGGGTTATAAAATTTATATCACGAGAAAGACCATGAAAATTTCTTTAAAAAGAATTCTTTTTCGAATATTTACCTCCATTTTCTGATTTTTGGTGAATTTTTAAAGATTAATTTTTAGAATTTAATTTAATAAATGCAGATAGCGTGGTTTCTTTTCTTTTTGTGATATTTTAAATTAATTTTGCTTATTTTAAAATAATAATCACGTGCATAACAACGAAATAAATTGACAAAAAAATATTAAAATACGGTAAAAGATAAAAATTAACCACTTTACTAATTGAGATAGAAGTTTTTTAAGAATTTAATTCAAGTTAATATGTTTTATGAATATTAAACATTCAAATTAATTGCATTCATTGACCGTTGTATTTAATTTGAATATTTTCTTCTACATTATTTTGTCGCTAAAAATACCGTTGCGTATTTTTTATATATATATATATATATATATATATATATATATAGCCATTAATTTCATACATTGACCGTTGTATTTAATTTGAATGTACTCCGTAGCGAAGCACGGGTATTCAGCTAGTTCACACATATAACGTTAACGTTTTCTTTTCATCAGATGGTCTTTCTTCAGATGGTCTTCATCAGATGGTCTTTAACGTTTTCTTTTCATAGATACATATATACATAACACATACATGCATACAAAAGAGGTAAGCAACGATAAGTAATCCTACGTTAATAATCCGCGGTAGTTTCGTTAGAAGAGACTACCTGAATTTTTTTTTTTTTTTCAAATGCAGAGGCACTTCGTCGTGAGACATTCGCCTTTTGTTATTTACCAATATTTATGGGCTACTTTATTACGAGAGCACCCTATAGGTGAGCCAGCATTGCTCCCTGTGAGGGGGACAGTGCGGAAACGATTAAGCTTTATTCGGAATTTGAACCGAAGCCCACCGCATGAAAGCTCAAAACGCTAACCACTACTCCAAGTGGGCTGCTTTCGGTGAAACATAAACTGTAGCCAACAATATCCTCTTTTCACAAAAGGTACTTTCGACCACACAAACATCACCCCATTCTTCGCTGACAGCCAAACTTTTATTCAGTTTAAATAAGTTATTTTTTATCAAACCTGCGCGAGTATTTGAAAACAGGAAATAATCTTCTTCGTACAACGCAACTTCCGAATCTGGAAACACGTTCTCTCTTGAATTGCGCGACATATTTTCATCCCATGACGTTTTTGAAAGCAAAACTTGCGAATAAAAAAGCATGTCCCATGTTAAAAAATTAAAGTAAAAAATGTTTTGTGCTATGAAGCTGGAGCTCTTCTAGAACCTTTGACCCTATACATGTCCACTGCCAAACATTCAATAGAAGAAAGGTTTTATTGACCTCAATCCGTCTCGCGGAGATCTGTTTTGAATGGTCCACAGAGCGAGAAGATTGAGCAGGAACCAAATGAAGGCTGAAAAAAAGTATTTGATGAAAAATAAAAAAAAACTAGTTTGAAGATGAGCACTGGAACTATTATTTAATAGGTCAATACTGGAGTTGTTTCTTCTTAATATTAAAAACATTTATTTATATACTAGCTGAAAACACTTACTTCGCTACGGAATACATTCTAATTAAATACAACGGTCAATGTTTGCAATTAATGCCCCCAATATATATATATAATAAATACAACAATCAATGTATGCAATTGATGTGAAAAAAACGAACAAATGTATTTATAAAAAAATCGTAACGGATATTTTTATAGACAAAATAAAGTAGAAGAAAATATTCAAATTAAATCTAATAGAACATACTAAAGAATACAGTACAGTTTGAGGAACATTTCTTTTACTGTATTTTAATATTTTTTGGATAATGTCCAATCGTCTGCCGCATTAGCAAGAAAAAAAATATTTTTTTGTGTATTTAGTTGTTATGCACGTGACGATAAATTTATTTAAAGTACCAGACAAGAAATCACTTGATCATCATTTAATAAATTAAATTCTAAAAATTAATCTTTAAAAATTCACCAAAAATCAGAAAATGGAGGTAAAGATTCGAAAAAGATTTCATTTTAAAGGAATTTTTAGGATCTTTCTCCTGATATAAATTTTATAACCCTCGGATTATTATTTTAAATGCAAACTTTAAAGAATGTTACAAAACAACTTAAAAATTTAATTTAAAAAAATCTAAGAATTTTTCAAAAATCTCTTTTAGTGCACCCCTACTCTATAAAAAGAATCGCCATGCAAAATTTCAGCCCTTTAGGTTCCGCGGTTTGGTTTGTGCGTTATATGACAGTCAGTCAGTCACGGAACTGTTTTATATATATACAGATTTAATTATGTTTCTTCTTAAGTTTAGATTTTTTTTTACTATAGAAGTGATACAGAGAACTTTTATCGGTACTATTTCTCAAATTAATGACAGTTAAATTATTGTTGTTGTTTATTAAACCCCCTGGCCGGAAGGATTCCAGACCAGGACCATGTAGACTAACGGGTTGAGGCGTGCGAATCCGGTTTATAATGGCACCACAAGGGTCGCAGTCCGACTTAGGCAGATGCCACCTCAATTTTGAACGACCACCCCCAGGGTCGACATCGGAGGGGGGGGGGGGGGTCGTACCCTCTCCCACTCTCTCTGACATCATAGAGGGACGAAAATGGGCATTCAAATTTAATTCTCGTAATCTCAAATTCAGGAGTTTATAAAAAAAGAGCCTAAACAGTAATCTTTATTTGTTAAAATTTTCGCATTTTTACTGTCTCATTTTGGCGGTCTTTTCCAATTCGGCGCCGAGGCGATCGCCTCGCCGCCTCACTTATGGGATCGGATCTGGTGTTAATGAATTTGTATAACACTAGGAGCATCGCCTCTAGGCTCGCTACGCTCGCTCCTCTGTTATGGCTAATAGCGAGATACATAGGGGTGATTCTCGGGCTATGTAACAGCTTCCATCCATTTACTGTTGTCACCCATAATGCGAAGGGCGTTTCATCACTGTTGAATTATCAGCTTTAAAATTCAATTAAAGATCGAAAATTTAAGATATAGACTTGAAATGAGGTTTGTATGAATAAGAAAGCTTTCAGCTTCCAGATGATGTAAATATTTTCTTTGTAAGATAAAAACTCGAGGAGTATCGATATTACATCCACATAGGGGACGATATTTCTTGAAAAACTGTGTTTCATTTTTTGGTGAAAATATTATTCTGTTTGAAAATATTTTTAAACAAATGAGGTCCAGTTTGAAAGAGAAACGTCTGTAGTCTTAGATTGTAAAATGATCAAAATTCTACGATCGTTTTTTGGCGAGTTATTGTAATCTGAAGATGAAAAAGTCAATATTTTCCCACAAAACATAAAATTTAAAAAAAACTTAAAGTCCGACGAAGATGAGACATGTCTTACTTTGGTTCCCCCCATTTTTCTGCATCCATTGGTATCGCTCTCGACCCCATACCCCCAGCGGTTTCGGAGGAGATAGTGTGACAAGCTTTTGACAGTGGCAGCGGGAGTTACTTTTTTTGTAGAATAGAGGGAAACTTAATATGGTCAAATCTGACCCTATTTTATAGTATCTGTTCAAATTTATTCTTAAGCAATTCTCTGATATTTTTCACCTCATTTTTTAAAATTATTATTTGCTGTGTAAATAGCAAATACAGTACAAACACCCGAGTTGTTCCGAGAGGATGCATCTATCCTGTGGAAACTCTCCGAAGGCAAATAAACCTCATTTCAGAAGAGCTGTAAGGGATTGAGGGAACCGCTGTATAATACCCAGGTGGATTTGTGTTTAGTAGGATTTATAGATATTACCTGCAACAGAGCAGTGACGGAATCGAGGGTGTTGCGTAGCTTTCTGAAATTATAGGATAATGTAGGTTTGGATTTAATTTCCTTTAATTATTGTCTATCAGAAGGTTCGTTAAAAACTTTAAAGATCAAACGTTATTGACAATAAACGTATTTTTCAGACTATAAGAAGCACCGGATGATAAGACACACCTCAAATTTATGGGAGGGTTTTTAGAAAAAAGTATTTTGTATTTTATTATGTATATAAAGATGTTTTCAATTTCGTACTTAATGAATATAATAAATAATACATTTAAAATATATAATTAACATATATCTATATATATAAAACAATTCCGTAACTGACTGACTGACTTACATATAACGCACAAACCAAACTGCTGGACCTAAAGGGCTGAAATTTTGCATGGCGATTCTTCTTATACTGTAGGGGTGCACTAAGAAAGATTTTCGTAAAATTCTTCTTATATTTCTTAAAATTAAATT
Organism: Dolomedes plantarius; assembly: GCA_907164885.2. Lineage (NCBI taxonomy): Eukaryota > Metazoa > Arthropoda > Arachnida > Araneae > Dolomedidae > Dolomedes > Dolomedes plantarius. The sequence goes on along the minus strand of OU015503.1, from coordinate 50,831,732 downwards.
TTTAAGCTGTATTTGTAACTTTTTTTAAGTTTTCATTTAAAATAATAATTTGAAGGTTATAAAATTTATATCACAAGAAAGATCATAAAAATTCCTTTAAAATGAAATCTTTTTCGAATCTTTACCTCCATTTTCTGATTTTTGGTGAATTATTAGAGATTAATTTTTAGAATTTAATTTATTAAATGCTGATCACGTGATTTCTTTTTCTGGTTCTTTAAATTAATTTATCGTCACGTGCATAATAACCAAATAAATTGACATAAAATATTAAAATACTATAAATGATAAAATTTAACCAGTAGACTAATTGAGATGGAAGTTTTTTAAGAATTTAATTCAAATTAGTGACTACCATCCAGGAGCTGATAGATCACATTTATCCAGGCACTGCTCAAATACAGAATAAGCATATAGAATGGTTTTGCAAAATGGCCATTTTGATTAAAAAAAACTATCAAACTGCGTTCATTAATGACATGTTACTAAAGTCCTTTGACTGGGAAGAAATGGTCTACAAGTCGATAGACACTGTCTGTAATTCAGATGATGCCGTTAACTATCCGGTAGAGTTTTTAAATTCCCTTAAACCACCGGGTCTTCCATTCCATAAGCTCTCTTTGTAAAAGGGCACACCCGTCATGCTCCTTCGGAATTTAAAACCACCGAAATTGTGTAATGGCATTAGAAGTTAAAGACCTGCATAAAAATTTATTAGAAGCCCTTATTTTAACCGGGTGTGCTCAAGTAGAAAATGTGTTCGTGCCACGCATTCCTCTAATACCAAATGATCTCCCCTTTGATTTTAATAGATTGCAATTTCCCCTCAAAGTATGCTTCGCCTTGTCAAAGTAAGTCTCAAGGCCAAACTTTAAAATACGCTGGCGTGGATTGAAGAGAAAATTGATTCTCCCACGGTCAGTTTTACGTAGCTTGGTCACGCGTAAGTTCGCGGTCGACACTTTTAATATTAGTTTCGCCCATTGAAGAAACAAAAAATATTGTTTTTAAGGAAATCCTCTAAAAAGCAATTTCATTATTTTTTCATTATAATTATCCTAAAATGTATTCCGTAGCGAATCACGGATATTCAGCTAGTGTCTATATATATATATATATATATATATATATATATATATATATATATATATATATATATATATATATACTTTTTAATTTATATTTACTCCTTTTAAAATTTTCTTGATCTTCTATACTGCACTTCAATTTGTTTAACGTAATTTTTTTTATTTCTCACGATTTTCCCCTCCACTAATACTGTTCTGTACTTGAGCAACTCTGGGTTTTACAAACATAGCACACATGGAGATATTCTTTGTTATATGACATTAAATAATAAATTAGCTTAAGCAATTTCCACGTACCATTTTACCGTCACTTTTAGCTAAGGTAGAGCACCATTAGATTCTAGTATCTCAAGTGATGAAACTGCATTTAATATAAAAATTAGAGTTTAAAAGAATAGCAACTTCCTATAAATAAATATATATATATATATATATATATATATATATATATATATATATATATATATATATATATATATATATATATATATATATATACAGTATTTTTTTTCCAATGAAATAGGTGGGTATACTGTGTTTTCTTAAATAAAGGTGCGTATTTTTAGTACCGTGTTTTAATACGTCATGTCACAGGAGAACAAAAGACTCGCAATTAAAGAAACTTTCTGATATATTAACAATTTGTAAGTTTCTAAAAATTTCGATTAAGTTAAGCCAAAATACTTTTAAAAAAGGTAGGGATTCACTGTATACCCGCATACCCCCAGAAGAAAAAGCCCTGTATATATATATATATATATATATATATACATACAGTTGTACCTCGACTTACGAGTGTCTCGAGTGTGTGTGTGTGTGGGTGTGGGTGTTGGTGTTGGGGGGGGGGGGTTGTTAAAAAAAATCTAAGCATGTTATTAAAAAATTGACACTTACCGGATGAACTATTGGGAAAAATTTGTAATCTTTACTTGTTTTTTTTCTTTTAGATACAATTTCAACTACAGCACGTTCAATACTAACAATTTTCTGCAAATTTGCTTCTTGGTTTACGTATTGGGATATTTTAACATTATCGGTATAGGCAATTTTCACGGACCAGCAGAAAATGACGCAGGAAGCGGGATAAGTACGAAACGGACAACGTAAAATCGGGGTTCTACTGTATTTAAAATTTAGCCTTGATACCTGTATTTCGATTTTTTTTTCTCGTGAAATTGTATAGCATGCAACTAAAAATTTTACATAAAATAGAAATATTATGAAAAATTAAGTAACATGCTTTATAATCTTTTTGACATGTATGTTTTATAGCAGAGCATCATAGTCATGCAAAATTTTCATTTTGTGGTATAAAACTACAATATAATGGATAGTGTAATTTAGATTCGCTAGTGTAACGAGTCTCTTATAATGTCCTACAACCCGCATTTTGTTGACTGTTCGTAGTTTTCCCGAGAAAGAAGCTGAAATTTGTCATGCAGACTTTAAATTTAATGTAGATTTACAGAAGCTTAATAGGGTGTTTCTAACTTTTCTTGCAGGTTAAAAAAGATATTCTTAAAGTCTCTTTTCGCGAAATAGTTACGCGAAAGTAGATCATTTAGATGCAACGTTTTATTTTAGTATGAAAACGAAATCATTATTAAAACGACCGAAACTCGGAAACGAATAAGAAAATCGTAAATAATTTTTGTAAAATAAGAAAATTCATAAATAGTGTGATCACGATTAGTAACCATATAATGAATAGCAGAAAAATGAAGTAAAAATTAATAATCGTATAGTCAAGAATCAGTTGTGATTAATTATTAATAATAATAAACTAGTCGGCTAGGTGGCATAGTGATTTGACCCACGTATTCTCTCTTTTGGCTGCTGTGTACTAACCCTATTGGATTCGCTCACCTCAATGTTAACCTATGAAGAAAATATGTCTACTAATTACAGCTACATAAATGATGATAATCCAATAAAAATGATATTTTGAAATATCTTGAACTTTTCTGCACCTTGCAACAGGATTAATTTAATAAATTTCGTCCACCAAAGGAATTTAGAAGCGTTTAAAACACACTATACCATATTTTCCCCCCGAATAATTTGAATTTTAAAATATTATTTGCATTTCAAAAAAAAAAAAAAAAAAAAAAAAAAAAAGACGAAAAATGCCCCAAGGTGTAAAATTTCTTTCTCTGTTACGGAGTACAATTTTCAAAAAAAATCTTTCAATCCAAGTTGGCAATCCTTGGACAAATTTTCTCCATTTGTTAACATTGAGGTGAACGAATCCAATAGGGTTAGTGACAGTAGCCTTCAGTGTCTTCCCTACCGATTGTGGGTTCGACTCCTGCTTATCCTAGGACAAAGCTGATATTAGGGAGTTTTGCTGGCTTATCTATATAGTTCTCCTGTAATAAATAAGTCAACAATTTCTCGGTGAGAATTGGTGAATAATAATAGACAAAAATAGACAACGTGTCTGTCGCGTTGGAAACAACATAATAATTTGGTAGAAATAATAGTTAGCTATATGAAAACTGAGCAAGACCGTTCAAAGCCCGGTATTTTGCTTGTAAATGTTATTTCTTCTGATCTTACATGCCTATCCACAACAATCTGGGAATTTTTATGACTAGGGTCTTGTATTTAATATGCAAATAACGAAAACAGTAATCTGCCATTGCGTAAATTATATAAACTCAGATCTAAAACATCACTACTAGAATAAGAGCCTGTTCACGTAGAATCCGTCAGCATCAGGGTTACTCGTATTGAAATACATTTAACCAATTACAAACCTACAAACGATTAGTCACGAAATCGTTAAGGCCTGTGATTGGTTTAAAAATACGATTGACGCTGACGGATTCAATGTGAACAGGCCCTAAGTCATAAAAGAAAACATGTGCATAAATATTTCCTAAAGCATTTGCAAAAAACAGTTATCTATTCAAGATTCTGTACGCTAAAAAAATGATGCTCTACACACGCGCATGATTCCGGAACTTAAAAACAAGCCAGCTTTTTCCAAGGAAAAGAGCTTCTCCCCTACCTTGATCCCGAGAAAGAGTTATTTCCTTGTAGCAATATCGTCACGTGAATCCGATTATTCTATCTCATTCATTCCGACATTTCCTGCTCGATTACTCTGTTGATATTTTTTGAAAATTATGTTGTTTGAAGGATTGCGAAAGATTTCAAAAAGGAGTTTATTTCAACCAGTCGAGCGTAAATTAGATGCATTATGGGGGCGGGGAGAAATGAGTGCTGAAGAATGATAAATTAACAGCTGGAAAGATCTAACGATTATTTTCTTTGAGTACTCTTCAACACTTGGCAGGACAAAATGTCACTTTCATACGAATTTCGAAGTTTGTTTCTAAATTAATGTGATCGAGTGTGATATGTTACTAATTTTTTAGGGATTTTTTTACGGATGCATTTTTTAGGGATTTTTTTTGTTTCATAGGTTTTCCTTTTTCCTTTACGCATGTTCCAATAACTGCTTATAAAAATCTAAAGAATTATCGTAATTTCGTGGCACTATAAAAAGGTGTTTAATGTAAAATATGATATTTTTCGTATTTTTGGGGAGAATTTTTTGTATTATATGATCAATTTTTTGCGGAAAAGGATAAGAATATATTCTTTAATATCTTTCAGAAGCAATCCTAGGTTCAATTATTACCTCAATACTGTTGATAAGGCATGTTATCATTGTACTCGATTTCAATCATAAATTTTTTGCGGAAAAGGATAAGAATATATTCTTTAATATCTTTCAGAAGCAATCCTAGGTTCAATTATTACCTCAATACTGTTGATAAGGCATGTTATGATTGTACTAGATTTCAATCATAAATTTTTTGCGGAAAAGGATAAGAATATATTCTTTAATATCTTTCAGAAGCAACCCTAGGTTCAATTATTACCTCAATACTGTTGATAAGGCATGTTATCATTGTACTAGATTTCAATCATAAATTTAATCTTGTCTTCTTTTATTATATCTGTTTTCAATTTAGAATTAATCCTTCGTTTAATGATAACCTCAGCACTGTGGATAAGGCATGTTATCATTGTACTGGATTTCACTCATAAGCTTAAATGTTCTCCCTTTATTGTATCAGTTTTCAGTTCAGGATTAATCCTTCGTTAAATGATAACCTCGGCACCGTTGATAAGGCAAGTTATCATTGTATTAGATTTCATTCATAACCTTAATTTTGTCTTCCTTTATTGTATCAGTTTTCATTTCAGAATTAATCCTTCTTTTAATAGTAACCCCAGCACTGTTGATAAGGCACGTTATCATTCTACTAGATTTCACTCATAAGCTGACTGTTGTCTTTGTTTGTTATATGAGTTTTCAGTTTGGAAGCAGTCTGTTGTTTAATGATAATCCCAGTAGTGTTGATAAGGTACGTATTCATTAAACTAGATTACACTGATAAAATTAATTTTTCTTCTTTCATCGTATCAGTTTTCAGTTCCAACTTTCATACATTTTTCTCCTTACGTTGGAAAAGAACTGCTTTATGTTGCTTACTCTGGGAGTACTTCTAATTAAAATCCACCTCTTTTAGCCTTGTTTTTGGATACTAATAGAAAAGTTAAGTCTCTGTCCGCGTGTTTTCATGTATTAAATGTATGGAAATGCGTTTCCTTTCGAAACAATAAATGAAATATTAAATCATATATTAAATCTTTCCCGCGAAACATCGTGTATGCTGTTAATTTAATAAAGGCAAACACTAGAACATATTTATTTAAACATATAACGTGCTTAACATCCTCTTTGAAATGCCTTCCTTATTATTTAAACTTCCAAGAGAGAGAAATCGTCTACATTTTAATTCCCGCGACGAGATTATGTAACGTAATCTCTTCTTCCCAGAAACGGTTTTTTTCCTCGCGTAACTTTGTAAATTTCATTAAGCTCATTACAGCTTAATGCTCTGTGCTTGAACCTACTCTCCGTCTTTTCACTTTAGCGCGATATAAATTGACTTTAAGTCAGGATAATTTAATATTTCTGGCATTCCTTAGTCATTCTGTTCGCGCGCTTTCTTACAAGCAAACGTTATTTACGTAGGCGTCAGAACTGTCGTGTCGTTTGCAGTAGCAGACGATTTTGATGCAAAGAATTTAGTTTTGCCCAAACCGGGAATTAACTCTTTTGAAAACGGCTTTTCTTTGTATTTAGGGTTGCAGCATTTAGACTCTATCATTTGTTCAAACTGTTTCTTTTTTTCCTTTAAGGCTATAATATAGCACCATTACCATTAAGTTATTCACGTTTCTTTTTCAATTCTGTATAGCTATTACCGTTTTTTCCATCTTTCTTTTTTTCTTATAGACCATTAACCCTTTTTCCCTCCTTCTGATAGAAAATACACATATATCTAATAGTTTCGAGCAAAAAATTTGGAATGTAATGAAGCAACAAATATCTTTTAAAAAAATCTAATTATATTTGATTATATTCGTATTATAGAATGGAAAGGATATGCATAAAATGAAATGCAAACGATTAAAAAGGATATCAATATATTACAAAAATAAATTTGTGATTTCATAATGAATTTATACTTTAAGACTGCTCTGTACTAACCCTATTGGATTCGCTCACCTCATTGTCAACATATGGAGAAACTGTGTCTGCTATTGACAGCTACATAAATGCTGATAATCCAATAAGAATGGTATTTTCAGGCAGCCTGAACTTTTCTGTACCTTTCAACAGCATTCATTTAATAAATTTCGTCCACCAAATTGATGAGCGTTTAAAATACACTATACCAGATTTCTTTCCCCTGAATAATTTAAATTTCAAAATGATATTTTCATTTATTTTAAACGAAAAGTTCCCCAAGGTGTACAATTTTTTTCTCTATTACGGAGTACAATTTTTTATCCAAGTCAGCAATCCTTGGACAAATTTTCCCCTTAGGTTAAATTTGAGGTGAGCGAATCCAATAGAGTTAGTACACAGCATGACGTACAATTTACAGAACAACAACTGCACAGTCGTACATCTTATTGAAATCAAATTCAAAGGCTACTACGTGTTTTTTTTCTGGTGTGTGTGTATTTCAAACTTAGCGCATTTATCCATTTTGTTTTCAAATAAAAAGTCTCGAAGTTTGTGTTTCGCCGTATGAGCGAGGTCCTGGACTAGAATTCTCCACCGAGTCGGCGAACTACTTGAAATTGATTCACGGACTCCCAAGGGGGCCATGGACCATAGGCTAAGAAACCATGTTCTAGACCAGTGGTCTTAACCGGGGTTGCGGGCACCCTGGGGGTGCGAGAGAACATTTCTAGGGGTGCGAGAGAAGGTTCTAAAATTTTTAAAGAAAATTATCAATTAAGTGAATCATTTGATGGATGCTTTTTCACGGGAAATGTAAGCAAATTTAATAGATGGATACTCAATCCATTTTTGTTTGACCTAAATTCAGTGGACGACAACGTTTTATTAAAAGACGATCTTATAACAATACGAGCTAATACACGTATTGAAATGGAATTTGTAAAACAGGACCTAGAACAGTTCTGGTGTACGCACTTAGAACTTTATCGAGAATTGACAAAAGCAACATTAGAGACACTTTTACCATTTGCCACCACTTACCTTTGTGAATTGAGTTTTACATCACTTTTGCACATCAAAACAAAAGCCAGAAATCGCTTAAATGCATCTGATGACTTACGCGTGGCTCTCTCTCTCAAAAAAAGAGCCTCGTTTTAAAAGGATAATTATGAACAAACAACAACAGCGTAGCCATTAAAAATGTAGACTTTTTTATATGTAATAATATAGTATGGATTGTAAATGTATTAAATTTTTTTTTTGCAATAAATGTCTTTTCCTAAATAAAAAATAGAAACACATTTATCAAGGGAGTGCAAGAGCTTATTTTCAGATTCAAGGGGGTATTGACTATTAAAAAGGTTAAGAATCACTGTTCTAGACACATGATAATATCGTGGACTTGCAGATATTTAGCTGTTAAGTACGAATATCTTATATGTTAAATCATATACGTATAATTAGACTATTAACATGCCTCAGGAATTGGCAAAAAGGGGTAAAAATTAAACACGCTGAGTAAAATCATACAAAATGACTCTTCCTCACATCCCTGGATTAGGCCAGCCGGAAGTATGCCTGCGTCGACCCCGGTTTGAATCCTAGTACTAACAGGTGATTGTAATGGTGGATATAAAAATAAAATAGAACAATAATGGACCTATAGGAATTGTATGACAAATATCCATCGGAGAAAAAAATTATCACCATCGAATAATTAAATAAAAATAAATTAAGCTAATAAATTAAGTCATTTTAGTTAATTAATAAATTAAATATTTTTAATTTATTTATTTATTTATTAAGAAATTAATTTATTAAATAATGCTAACATCCCGTGATGTTTGTCTTAAGAGGTGCGAGGTATAGTTGATACTGGAAGAATACCATTATCGAAATTTAGAGACCCGAGTTCGACTGCCAGTGCAGGCAGTCGGTACTTATGCTTAAAAATATTACTTATTTACGCATTGTTGCAAATCCAATAGCATATTGGATTATCATCAGTGAGTAAATATATATGTGCTAATAAAACAGGGAACCAAAATACCTTGAATAGTGGGTTAATATTTTATGATTCGTTAATTTACAGTTATTTTTTACATGTTTTTATTAACCCGATTTCTTGTTTGTGTGTTTGTCCAGTACAAATCTCGCAATCGATTTTTAACTAACTTCCCGACTAGCTAGACATTTGAAACTTTTAGAATAGCTCATAACACGATGACAATGCATTCTTTTGATACTTTTAGCCATCTTTAAGCAGTATTGAATGCATTTTCAGTTAATTTTGTTTTGTAGACTGGTGCAGCCATCTATCTGCCGGGACGAGAACGAAAAGTTAAACGCAAGTTAACTTCATTTCCTTTCAAGTTGATGGGATAATTCATCAAAAAATTTTAAAAAAGTATTTATTAATACATAGAATTGTCAAGTTTATATGATTCAACAGAAAATTTAAAAATATGGTATATAAAAAGTTCTTTTTATCTTGTAATTATTATTTCCTGAGTAATACAAGAGGTTCCTGGAGCGATAGCCTAACCCAGAGAGGGGTCTCTGATGGTTTGGAATAAATTTATATCATATTCAAGTATTTAATAAAAAAAATGCTTTAAATTTTCCATAATAACAAATTTTCAACTTTTTTTTAATGTGTTAAAAATCTATGACATGATATTGTTTCTAAATGTGTAACTCATTCGACCCCAATAATCAAATCTAAATCTCAACTTTAACAAACATATAATTAAAAAAAGACGTAATTTAGTTTTAATGTAAATAAATGAAGTTTATAATTTTTATTGTTTTAATATAAAGTTTATATTTTGATATCACGCTCTTTTATAATTTTAATTTTTGTCAATTTTAACCTTGATGAAATACAAATACATACTAATATTTAAATATAAAGTTTTAGCCACATGAGATACGCCAAAAAAAAAGTTCAGAAGGCAGGCGAGACATTTTTTTTTTATTGTTGCTATGCAAAGTTAATATTGTTACGAATTTTACGAGTGTGTGATAATCTCGTCAAATATGAGAGTTATCGCCAAATTGGCAATGGATTTACAGTCGAACCTCCATATATCGAAGTAGCAAAATGCCGGAAAAAAATTCGATATATAGAAATTTCGATATATAGAATTGATCTTAGTTTTATAATAATTCTCCTAAAACATTGAAATTAAAGCTAATTTTCTTATACGAAACTCCAATTCCAATTTATATGTGAATCACATTAAATGACAGTTAATAACTAAAAAATGAATTAATGTGAAAGATTTATTGCGTACTATATATCTTTAAAAAAACAATAATCCAGACAGTGGTTACAGTGATTTCTTTAAAAAAAAAACTACGAATATCTTGCTGAACAGCCAGTTTTGCGGAAAGTCAATCAAAGAAATGCTCGCATTTATTCAGTCCATTAAAAACTTCATCAGGGACATTTTCCACGAATTGAAGTACACGAAATATTGTTTCAAACGCCAAAAATTTGGGAGATTTTATTCTAAAGTGGAATAAAATCTCCCAATATGTCGTGAAAAAAATTTCGATATATAGAGATTTTTTCGATGTATAGAAACAGTTTTTCTATGTAATGAACATGGAGATTTGCTAAGAATTCGATATATAGAAAATTTCGATATAGGGAAGTTCGATATATGGAGGTTCGACTGTAGTGACTTATTTTGGTCGCCAAATTTGGCGATACGGTGCCAAATGGTCGCCAACCTCCTAGATCTCTCTGAAAGCTTCTGAAGATTTCTAGCTGGCCGACCGATAGAGTGCGCTTTAGAAGTCTATAAATATACTATACATTGTCATTGGAAGTCAGTGTGTTCTTTTCTGCTGAGAATTGAATGTATTGAAAGTGCGTTAGGTGTGTATTGTATTGAAGACTCTGATATCCTGACTTGCATTTTTAGAGTTTTCTGCTGTATAGAAGACAGCTATTACGTGTTTTCTGTTTGAATTTGTGTAGGCGCCTGAAGAATTTACCGAATAATAAAATTTATTTTGTGTGCCTTTCTGAAGAGATTTTATTCAATCTTATTGAACCCAGGAAAACGGAACAATATTTACCCCAAATATACAATTCACTGATTTTTAAAATAGTTTGTCAAAATTTGCTTATTTCTTGTTTCTACTTCTTTTTTAACACTTTCATACCCAAGCACCACTGGCTTAAGCAATAACTTCTGGAAAGCATCAGCTTACGTGTCGTATATTTTTGTATATTTATTGCTTTTACTTACTTCCTTTTCGTTCATTAAAGTTGATCGTAGCACACCTTCTGAGCCCTGTTTAAGATGGCATCTTCCGAAAAAACTTCCCAACTGTCGCATATTTCAATCATTTCTCATTTTTAATTCAATCTGCTTTCAATTAGCTTTAGCAGATTGGCAATTTGTTGTTTGATTGTTAACCCTTCAGCGGGCGCGCACGTGTACAAAGAGCAACATTTTCGTAATTTTGAATGGTTTGTTTTTACATGTAAGGTTTGAATGTTCTAAGCAGTTTCTATTTATAGCTACACCCTTTCTAATGCTTGTCTGATTTTCTGACCCTTGTATTCCTTTCCATTCCTTGTTAGTCGCGATTTAACCGTGGTAAACCTGCGATTATACTGGATTACAATACTACAAAAGCAGGAGTTGATGTAGTCGATCAAATGTGCAGCTATTACACAGTATCCCAGATATCACGAAGATGGACTCTCTCATTGTTTTTTTAGGTTTTTGGACATAATAGGAATCCATTCGCAAGTTGTCCTTAGATCCAATAAACCGGACAGTTTTGAAATTAGACAATTGTGTCTGCATTCTTTGGACTTTAATATATCTTAGTATTATAAACATTTTATATCTTGTCATAAAACGCAGAATTATAATTTTCAATTTGAAAAAAAAATGTTTGCTACAAAAGGAGTAATCAAGGTTGAAAGAGACGTTGCACTTTGTGCCACGCGCGCCTGCTGGTGTTCCAAAAATTGGCGCGCCTACTGAAGGGTTCAAGAACATCAAATGCTGTTGATGTTTGAAACAGTTTTGCCGTTAAGATTCTCCCAAGTTTTACCCCCAAAACAATAGTGCTTCCTAACCTTTAGAAATAGGTAAACAAATTAATTATTCACATTATTAGACAATGCTAACATAACACGATATGACATTATAATTAAGGTGTAGATAACATTAATTAGAGTGTAAATTAATTCGCGTATAAATTTTGTTTCTAGAGCGTATATTCACTTTTAGGCATAAGCTTCCGCAGAACAAGTGCTTCGTCGCCATATTGGATTTGCTCAGGTCAATGTTATGGAGATTTATGGAGAACATTTATCTAGAGATTTTCGACTTGGATTTAAAGATTTCTTATAAAACTGTACTCCCTAGTAGAGAAAGACGTTTTTTTACTCTTCTGTTTTATACATTTTAGGTATTTCGTCACCAAAGGCAATTATGTACGTTTATTTTTTCCCCTGAATAATTCAAATTTACGTTTCTCTTAGTGAATGAAAATAATACCCGATTAAAACATTTCTCTCTCTGTCGCGGAGTACAATTAAAAAAAAACCAATATGGCTACTACCCAACAACCGTAATCACTCTCAAGAATCAACCATTTTTTTTCTTCCTCTTCTGTCCATCCTGATATCACCGATCGAAAACAACGCTTTTCACTTAATCTGACGAGTTCAAAACTTTCATCGGTTCTTGTCACGTGACCATCATCGGCGTTTATATAAGCTTTGTTCAGTGTCTTTTAACTCATTTGGAAAAAAATTCCGTTGTTGAATGCTATCTTTGTTTCTTGTTCTCCTGCTCCTTCAATGCGACTTTTTTTTTTTCTTCTTAAACGTGGAAAAAGAATATAACAGGTGAGAATTATGGCGCCACACTTTTAGAGAAAAAGAATCAATATAATAAAAAACTTTCAGTTTCCAAAATTCTTACTTGAAGATAATATATTTAATCAAGATTCATGACTGAAAATTGGGAATTAAGCACCTAAAATACTGGGTTTATTTTATTTTATACCCTGCAGATATTTTTAAATTTTCCGTAGAAGTTATGAAAGATTACTGCCAATCTAGCTATATATTAAAGCACAAAAATTTTAATTTTCACTAGCGATTTCAACATTCGTACAAGCAATTAATAAATACGTGGAATATTGAATATTGAGTAGTGTTATAAGAATTATGCAATATTGAGGGGTTTTCTATTTTTCACCTATCTATCTATCTATATATATATATATATATATATAAAGGGCTGAAATTTCGCGTGACGATTCTTCTTATAGTGTAGGGGTGCACTAAGAAAGATTTTTGAAAAATTCTTCTTAGATTTTTTAAAATTAATTTTTTAAGTTGTTTCTGTAACATTCCTTAAAGTTTGCATTTAAAATAATAATCTGAGAGTTATAAAATTTATATCACGAGAAAGATCATAAAAATTCCTTTCAAATGAAATCTTTTTCGAATCTTTAACCCTATTTTCTGATTTTTGGTGAATTTTTAGAGATTAATTTTTAGAATTTAATTTATAAATGCTGATCACGTGCATAACAACGAAATAAATTGACAAAAAAAATATTAAAATGTGGTAAAAGATAAAATTTAGCCACTGGACTAATTGAGATGGAAGTTTTTTAAGAATTTAATTCAAATTAGTATGTTTTATGGATATTAAACATACAAATTAATTACATACATTGGCCGTTGAATTTAATTTGAATATTTTCGTCTACATTATTTTGTCTATAAAAATATCCGTTACTTTTTTTCTTATAATTATTTTTTTTTCTTTTTGGCATTGACCGTTGTATTTAATTTGAATGTACTCCGTAGCGAAGCACGGGTATTCAATTAATCATTTTAATATTGACTTATGATAAACGTACATTTTAAATATACAGTCGGACCTCTATTTAACGAAGTCGCTAAATCCCGAAAAAAAGTTCGTTATATGGAAAATTCGTTATATAGAGATTCACCTTTTAAAATACTTTAAAGTATACAAAACAGATTTAAAATTCATAAACACTAATTATTAAAAAAGTAATTAATCACACCTTTATTTTGTAAATTAATATCTATTTATTTTATATATCTTACCCATCAAAAAGAAATCTGCAAGAAAAACAAGAATAAAACAAAACATTGTCCGGGAATACACTGTATTTTCAATTTCCAGAACCGAAATTACCAGCACGACTCTGATCAACAATGTAGAAAACGGGAGACTAGTTCAAGGACACGGGACAGCTCTATTAAAAGTGAAAGGGGGATATTGAAAGTTTTTCTAATGAAGTGGACAGTGTGGGGGTGGATAAAGGTCACTTCCTGGATGTAATGCACCGATTTTACTGCTCTCCGTGAGTTAGGCGACTGGCAAAACCAGTTCAAGGTCATTGATCACCATAAAATGTGTTAAAAGAAAGAATAAGTTTTAAATGTCCAGAAATATTTTGAGAAATATGGAACAAAAAATTATTGGATCACAAAAAAAAGTTCGTTAAATAGAGAATCCACTTCGCTGTTTGGAGGTTATTTTACGAAGAAATTCGCAAAATGTTCTTCGTTCCGAGGAAAAGTTTTTCAAAATAGAGAAATTCACAAAATGGAGGTTCGTTAAATAGAGATCCGACTGTATATGAATATTAACGGCCAAAGTCCTTTTGTTGAACATTATAAAAGTTTCATACAATTAGCTTCATTGTATAGGGGGAATATTAAGTTTGGTAACACTTATAATTTATACTGAACTCTCTTAAACATATAAAAGTTAATATATATTAACTTTTATAATAGCTTAAACCCTGCTTAATACCCTGTTTAGAATGTCTTCCTGAAGTAAAATCAAAATGGAAATTTTCTGCTCTTCCATTCCCACATCGAGATTAAATGACGTAATATCCTATTCCTAGAAAGAAAAAAAAATTACACAACTCTGAAAATTTCGCTTAGTTCATTAAGGTTTATGTGCTTTGCTTAACGCGTTTTCCAACCTTTCACTCGAGCGCGATTTAAGTTGACTTAGCTCAGAAATTTAATACCGAACGCTTATAACGTTTTTCACTCTGATTTCAGATTGCCTAAGCAGATGTTGTAACGCAGGTGCACCGACTCTCGTGTATGTCTGTTTAGTTGGAACACTGCATCGACGAAGCATTTAATGACGATCGAAACTGGTATTAAATCTCTTAAAAATGCTGCCTCTCCTTTGTAATTTCAGAATATCACCTAAATTATCAGTTTATGCTAAGGTTTCCGTTTAAGTTCCTACTAACGACATTAAGATAGTCAGATTCTGTAGATTCTCTCTTTAAGCAAATTTCTCGAATTTTTTTTTGTAGCATTTCCTTTTAATATATTTATTGTGTAGAATAAAAGAAATGTAATTATCTTAATATCTTTGGTCGTGTAGTAATTTACAAGAAGTGTGTTAGTATATACAGGATGTGGCAGAATGGATTCCCATATTTCAAAAGGTAATAAATAACGAACGAAGCAATTCACACGAAAAAAACTTTATATTTTCGAGAAGTACTTATAATTTTTTTTTTTTTTTTTTTTTTTTTTTTTTTTGGGGGGGGGGGGGTCATTAGGTTTTGAAAATAGCATCACTGGGTTGGTGTCCGTTATTGGAGATTCACTGCCGAAGCCGTTCTTAAAAAGTTTTCCATCACTCTGTAGGTTGTCTTTGGGGCAATGGTGGAAACTCCATCACGAATAGCGGACTCGTTGCGCATTTTCAGGTGTTCTAATGTTTCGAGGACGACCCCTTGGTTTCAATGCTAATGAAGACCCACTTGCTATCACGTTTGAAAACCCATCGCGGGTTTGTTTCTCGACCAGGATCGGCATCAGTTGCATAGAGCCCTAAATTTCCTCTGTGTCGCGGTTACAGAATCGTTGTTTCTAATGAACGCCTCGGTTAGCGAAACCGCGATATTCACCGGACCAACTCTAAGGTTCTGTTCACATTGCAGTACGTTAGCGTAAGCGTAAAAGTATTGAAATATATTTAACCAATGACAAACCTCCAAACGATTAGCAACGAAATTGTTAAGGCCTATGATTGGTTTATTTCCGTCTCAGCGTCATTTTTCCTTTCATGCTTACACTAATGGACTGCAATGTGAACAGTCCTTTAGTATTCATCTTATAGCCACTCAACGGAAGACTTTCCCGCGCGCTCTCTCCCTTGTAATTTAAGGCCGTTCTGAAAGGCTACGGCTCATCTCTTCTAAATTTATAAATTGCAATGTAACGCGCGTTTTCCCTCTCCGTTCTCGTAGCTGAGTCCGGCAATCTTCTGATTCTTTCTACAATGTATCCACAACAGTTAATCTTCAGTATTACTAATCTGTCTTCAGTCGTCATAATGAATTAATTCCACTGGATAGTGTGTGTGTGCTTTTTCATGTTATTCCGGCTTCACAACTCCATCTCCACTATTCAAAATGATTCCGCATCTATCTCTTTCCAACGAGCGACTCCTTTTTATATGTATGATGTACGACTTCATTTTAAATTCATTAAAAATTCATTCTGCATGTGATTATTATAACATGCAGAATTATTATATCACCCCCCCCCCCAAAAAAAAAAAAAAAAAAAAAAAAAAAAAAAAAAAAAAAAAAAAAAAAAAAAAACTGAAAACCCGTAACTTTGCTACGGAGTACATTCGAATTAAATACAACGGTCAATGTATGCAATCAATGCCAAAAATATGTATAAATATATTTATAATATATACAACGATCAATGTATGCAATTGATGTAAAAAAAACGAAAAAATATATTTATAAAAAAATCGTAACGAATATTTTTATAGACAAAATAATGTAGAAAAAAATTTAAATTAAATCTAATAGGACATACTAAAGAATATAGTACAGTTTGAGGAACATATCTTTTACCGTATTTTAATATTTTTTTGGATAATGTCCAATAGTCTGCCACATTAACAAGAAAAGGAAAATATTTTTTTGTCTATTTAGTTGTTATGCACGTGACGATAAATTTATTTAAAGTACCAGAAAAAGAAATTACGTGATCAGCATTTAATAAATTAAATTCTAAAAATCAATCTTTAAAAATTCACCAAAAATCAGAAAATGGAGATTAAGATTCGAAAAATATTTCATTTTAAAGGAATTTTTATGATCTTTCTCGTGATATAAATTTTATAACCCTTAAATAATTATTTTAAATGCAAACTTAAAAAAAAGTTACTAAGACAGCTTAAAAATTTAATTTTTAAAAAATCTAAGAGGAATTTTTCAAAACTCTTTCTTGGTGCACCCCTACACTACAAGAAGAATCGCCATGCAAAATTTCAGCACTTTAGGTCCAGCGGTTTGTTCTGTGCGTTGTATATCAGTCAGTGAGTCAGTCAGTTACGGAACTGTTATATATATATATATATATATATATATATATATATATATATATATATATATATTATTATTAAGGTGCGGCCATTAATTTCCAGGACTGGTCTAATAACTCCAGAAAATATTACATGAAATACATACCCATTTAATATGTCTCGAAGTAATTTCTATCTACCTTAATGCACTTCTGTGCTCGGCTGTATAAGTTTCGGAAACAACTTTTAAAGTCTTCTTTCGGAATGCTCTTTAATGTGGACGTCACCGTTTTCTTGATGGCCTCGACATCCTCAAACCTTCTTCCCTTCAGCAAATTGGCCCAGCTCGAGGTCATGGAGATGCAGCATCCTCCATGCTCTCCGAACTTAGCACCGGAAGACTTTTTGTTGTTTCCAAAACTGAAAGATTTGCTGAAGGGAACAAGATTTGAGGATGTCCAAGCCATCAAGAAAACGGTGACGTCCACATTAAAGAGCATTCCGAAAGAGGGCTTTGAAAGTTGTTTCCGAAACCTGCTGATTGCCAGATCAATCAATCGCTCTGGAGTTGTTGTTGTTCATAGATAATTCTTAAATATTTTCATTTAACTGAAACTGCGATCGGCTTTTACTGCAGTGACGGGTAGAGTTAGAGGAATTCTTAGAGCTGCAACAACGTTTGGAAATGGGCATTCAAAATTTAATTCTCATAGTCTAAATTTCAGGAGTTTATAAAAAAAAAATATAGTTTATATATTCATTTATATTTGTACATTTTTATGAATTTCTTCATTTATTAGATTAAACTATAAATATCTTTTCATCATTCGGTAAAAATTTCGTCTTTTTACTCTGTCTCATTTTGGCGCTTATTTCTTGAGGCGGCCGCCTCACCTATGGGACCGGCTCTATTTCCCAGTGTCTTTATTATCGTTTTGCTTTAACGAGAAATAAAAAAACAGTGCTGTATTTCTCCTAATTTTAGCAACTGTAGCATAAAATTTTCCGTGATGTTGCATTTATTGTGTTTATTTTTTTAACATCCAAGTATCATAATAATACCTAGCCCACTGGAGAGTCAGAATAAAAACTCACGCATCATGAACTTAAGTTTGTAAAGTGTTTCTTTTCGAACGGTTGCTCTTGATTTTGTTTTTTAGGATTCTTTTTACGCAGTCAAAGACTTTATTAAATTATTTTTCGTGATTTTTCTTGCAGTTTAGGTTATTGTTCACCTTGTTTCTAGTTATCATATTTTTCTTTTGAAACATTTATTTTGTCGGTAAAATATCTAGACCTCAATATATGATTTAAATGTGTTTTAAAGCATCTGTTTTGAAATCCCAAGATTCGTTAAGTTCTTACAACATATGTTTATTCTTCTTTTAGATAGTTATGTATTTGTGTCTATTTTCAGTGTAAACTCATTTTTCTCATTAAAAATCACTTATATTTGCTTTCATGCATAAATTTCAAGGGCTTGTGATTTATAGCGCTTGTGATTCCTTTTATCGATAACTACAGTTTCTATTCTTCTTAATATTTTACACTTTTTATGAAGAAAATTTAGTGAAATTAGTTTATATTTAGTGATCTGTAACATATTGAAGGAACATTTTCTAATGTCATTATTCTCGTTTTGTTTTAACAAGAAATCTAAAAACTCCGCTATATTTTTCTTAATTGTATCAATTGTAGCATAAAAATTTTCCGTGATGTTGCATTTACAGTTTTTATTTTTTGGCATCCAAATATCACAATGGTGCCTAGCCCGTATTTTTTCTGCAACAAAATCTTTAAATTACTCTGGAGTCAGAAAAAAACACTTCACGCGCCATTAACTTAAGTCTGTAAAAGTGTTTCTTTTCATACGTGATTGCTCTTGATTTTGTTTTTAGGATTCATTTTACGCTGTCTGTAAGACTTTATTAATTTAGTTTTCGTGATTTTTCTTGTCGTTTAGGTTATTGTTCACCTTGTTTGTCGTTATCATATTTTTCTTTTGAAACAACATTTTTTTTTCGGTACCTAGGCTTTAATATATGATTTAAGCGTGCTTTAAGGTAACCCAAGGTTCTTTAAGTTCATACAATGTCGACATTGCAATTCTTACTTCTTTATTTATTATCATCTATGTATATAAAACAGTTTCGTAACTGACTGACTGACTGACAGATAACGCACAGACCAAAGCGCTGGACCTAAAGGGCTGAAATTTTGCATGGCGGTTCTTCTTATAGTGTAGAGGTGCACTAAAAAAGATTTTTGAAAAATTCTTCTTAGATTTTTTTAAATTAAATTTTTAAGCTGTTTTTGTAATATTCTTTAAAGTTTACATTTAAAATAATAGTCTGAGGGTTATAAAATGTATATCACGAGAAAGATCATAAAAATTCCTTTAAAATGAAATCTTTTACGAATATTTATCTCCATTTTCTGATTTTTGGCGAATTTTTAAAGCTTAATATTTAGAATTTAATTTATTAAATGCTAATTACGTGGTTTCTTTTCTTTTTGTGATACTTTAAATTTATTTTGCGTCACGTACATAATAACGAAATAAATTGACAAGAAAGATTTTTTTTTTCTTCCTCATGCAGCAGACGATTGGACATTATCCAAAAAAATATTAAAATACAGTAAAAGAAATGTACCTCAAACTGTACTATATTAACTGTACTATGATATTCTTTAGTATGTTCTTTTAGATTTAATTTCAATATTTTCTTCTACATTATTTTGTCTATAAAAATATCCTTTACGATTTTTTTTTAAATATATTTTTTTGCTTTCTTTTGACATTAATTGCATACATTGACCGTTATATTTAATTTGAATGTATTTCGTAGCGAAGCACTGGTATTCAGCTAGTTGTACAAATATATATCTAGGAATATCAATTTTTCTATTTGTGTTCATTAACGCAAAGTTTTTTTTTTTTTATTTGAGAAGAAATAATGAAAATTTCCTTCAAAATCCTACAATTTAAAATTTAACAATCGATTATATTGCATTTTATAATTCATACTACTCAGTATGAAATCTTTAAATTATGGTATCGCTGAAGTGAGTAGCAACATAATATATTAAGTTTAGTTGCAATGAAGCTACGAGTTACTGAGTGCCGTACAATTATTTTACCCGAAAACAAAAAATGCGCATTTCAAGCGACAGATGGCAGTAGTGAAACTTTGATTCATGGTATTGACTCATCTTTAGATACGGTGGGCTAAACTTGGATGAATTAAATACTAATAAAAGGGCTATTATTGTAGGTAACACATAATTTTTACGAGACTTCTTTTATTTACATTCTATCGATTTTTTCTTTTATTTACTTTCTAGTCTAATCACACAAATATAACGCTTTTGTCCGTCGTTTTGGCTGAGTTGAATTGCAGGCTAAGAAACTCACAGTTTTAGCATTAAATAATTTTTTTTCGTAGTGGTAATTTTGTACTAATTTTACTATATGTTTAGATGCCTATCGAGTGTTATTTTTTAACACGGCATGCTATTATTATACTCTACTCATAAAGTGCTTGTTTATTAGACTTAAATTGTTTGTCAAATTATTTTTGTAGGAATTTTGTATTTTTGTCGGGTATTATATATTAATGGCTAATGCACGCGTTTAAAGCAACACAACCGTTAACCGTTGACTACTCATTCCCCATGTTATGCTATGGGAAATTTTTCTGTCGGTAATTTTCTAATCTCATAACAGCAAATGTATGCTTTTGAATACTGCTTCCTGTATGTGAAGTAGACAGACGTTTCAGTAAAGAGCGCAAAGCATTTAAAATTTACCGGCTGATAATTTTTACAAGGTATTAAATTATCGTTGTCCATCGCTAAAAAGCTAAAACTGTTTTGAAAAATTATATATGAAAAACTAGCTGAATACCGTACTTCGTTACTGTGTATGTGTGTTTATAAAAAAAATAACGGATATTTTTCTAGACAAAATAATGTAGAAGAAAATATTCAAATCAAATCTAATAGAACATACTAAAGAATATAGTACAGTTAATAGTATAATACAGTTTAAGGAACAATATATTTGACTGCATTTTAGTACTTTTTTGGATAATGTCTGATCGTCTGCTGCATTAGCAAGAAAAAAATGTATATTTTTTGTCTATTTCGTTGTTATGCACGTGACGCAAAATTAGTTTAAAGTATCACAAAAAGAAAAGATACCACGTGATCAGCATTTAATAAATTAAATTATAAAAATTAATCTCTAAAAATTCACCAAAAATCAGAAAATTCAGGTAAAGATTCGAAAAAGATTTCATTTTAAAGGAATTTTTATGGTATTTCTCGTGATATAAATTTTATAACCCCCAGATTATTATTTTAAATGCAAACTTTAAAAAAGCTACAAAAACAGCTTAAAAATTTAATTTTTAAAAATCTAATAAGAATTTTCAAAAATCTTTCTTAGTGCACCCGTACACTATAAGAAGAATCGCCATGCAAAATTTCAGCCCTTTAGGTCCAGCTGTTTGGTCTGTGCGTTATAGATGTCAGTCAGTCAGTCACGGTACTTGTTGCGTCATCCTACCTCCTCACTAGACGGCGCTTCTAACGCGCGCCGGAAGCATATAATGTAACTGTAACTTTTAGTTAGTTAGTTAGCTCTTCAGAGTGTCAGTTGCTGTGTGGTGTTGTGTGCGTTCGTCCATTAAAGTGTTTTTAAAGGAAATCAAGTCGTTTTACTCGTTGCTCTAAAGAAATATTTCCGACATATAACATCTGGCGCCCAACGTAAAATTCAACCCAATTTGAAATGGCGAACATTTTAATTCTAGAACGAAAAGTTCTTCGGTCTACTGTCACGAAGACAATTACCGAATTAGATGCGTGCATAACTGCACAGAATGTTGCTTCTGCTACTCAGGCATTTGCTAAGCTTGAGGAGAAAATGCTACGGTTGCTATCCAAGGATGAGGAGATTGTCCAGTCCCATTTGTCGCAAAGCGAAAGTACTATGGAGGAGGGTGAGGTGGCAAAGCTCGATTCAGTTTTAGAACAGGAATTCGAGAGAGCAGAAACGTATCGAGACAATTTTACGTGTGCCAAAACACGGTATTTAGATTTTTTAAAGCCTTCCGACAACACCGTGCTACTGATGAACGTTGCTTCCAGGTCGTCTGAATTTTTAAATTTGAATTTACCAAAGTTGATGCTCACAGAATTTGATGGTAGTCCTAAAAATTGGTTTTCGTTTTGTTCAATGTTCCAGAAAATTGATGGAGATCCGAAAATCGAGGACGACGTGAAACTCGCTTATTTAATGCAAACTACCACAGGTAGGGCTTTTGACTTTGTTCAAACCTATCAAGTGTTTAAAAGTGATTACAAAACTGTCATCACAAATTTAAAAGCGCGTTTCGCAGATGACAGAGTTCTTATTGAACTATATGTTCGTGAACTCTTAAATTTAGTTTTAAATCCTACACATAATTTGTCTTTTACTGATTTAGTTGATCAATTAGATGCGCGATTACGTTGCTTAGAAAATTTAGGTGTAACTAAAGAAAAATACGCATGCATGCTTTACCCACTTGTTGAAGCTTCCATTCCTGAAAATATTTTAATTGCTTGGGAGAGAGAAAGAAATTCCATTTCTCGTTCCAGTGATTCAAAAACGAATGACCTGGAACTTTTGATTCGGTTTTTGAAAACAGAGGTTTTAAGCGCTGAACGATTACGAGTTGCGAAAAATTTCTGCTCCGAAGGGGGTAAAAATAAGAAGACTGGTATTGGGAGAGTAGATAGTGAGAAAATTTTACCTGTCGCGACAGCTGCAACTCTAGTAAGTCACCATAATAAAAATGAAAAACGCGCTTTTAGTGAGTTTTGTTTGTTTTGTTCTAAAAAGAATTCGCATAGAAGTAGCGATTGTTTTGTGGCTCAAAAGATGACTTATCAGGAAAGAAAGGATCAAGTGATAAAAATGAAAGGATGCTTCGCGTGTCTTAGAATTAATTGTCGAGCCGATAAATGTCATATGAGTGTGCGTTGTGTAATTTGCTCCAGGAGACATTTTCCGATTTTATGTCCTAGTTTAAAACAAGATAATGAAAATGATTCTTCCCCGGTGGGCAAAACAGGAAGTGTTGCGAGCAATAGCTCGTCAGGTTCTACCGATGTTTTTTTACAAACACTTAAAATAAGGGTTTCGGGTCCTTCCAAAACAAGGGTCGTGCGGTGCTTATGCGATTCTGCGAGCCAACGCTCGTATGTTTCTCGAGATCTCGCAGATTTTTTAAATTTAAAAACTGATCATTCTGAATTTCTAAAACATAGTTTATTTGGCGGCATTGAAACGGAAAGAGTCAAACATTCCGCTTTGAAATGTGAGTTGCAGGAAATACGAGGGAATTTTTCATGTGAGGTTTTATTGTTAGATAAAGACACCATTTGTGGTCAAATACCTAAAATTAGTAAAGCCGATGCAGAGTACTTCAAAGAACATGGGATTTATTTGTCCGACAGTGAAAGCGATAATTTAGACATATCAGTTCTTTTGGGTGCTGACTACTTAGGGAAAATGTTAACTGGTGCCATCAGCCAACAACCCAATGGCTTAACTGCTGTCCAAACTTACTTGGGGTGGGTTGTAATGGGTAAATCCTTATTCGACAAAACCAGTTCTAATCATGCCGTGCCCATCATTTCGCTACACGCTTCTAGCCAGATTTGCGACCTTTGGTCACTCGATGTTCTCGGAATTCGAGACCCCGTAGAGAATAAAACCAAAACCGAAATCGACGCAGAAACTGTGTCTTTTTTTGAAAAAACTGTTAAATATCGCGGTGGTCGATACGAGGTCAATTTACCGTGGGTCGAAGGACACCCGGAGTTGCTTGATTTACGTTTTCAATCAGAAAAACGTCTCCATACCATGACCTCTAAACTTGTTTTTTCAGGTAAGTTTGAATCTTATGACAAAATTTTGAAGCAGTGGGAACAGTTGGGAATTATAGAAGAGGTCCCTGACAAAAATGACGGGAAAGATATTTCTGAGCTAAAATGCAGGTATTTACCTCATACAGCCGTGTTTAAAGAATCTAGCCTAACAACTAAGATACGACCAGTATTTGATGCCTCTTCAAAAGATGAAAATTCAGTTTCCTTAAACCAATGTTTAACTACAGGTCCAAATTATATTGAAATGATCCCTTCTGTTCTCAATAGATTCCGCAAAAGTCGATTTGGAGTAGTTTCTGATATAACAAAGGCTTTTCTTCAGATAAGCGTGTCCCCTACTGATAGAGACTATCTTCGATTTCTGTGGTGGAGGGATTACGAAAAGCGCGAAATTAAAATATTGAGGCATTGCCGAGTTGTATTCGGTTTGTCTTCGTCACCTTTTTTGCTTATGGCAACAATTTATCATCATCTTGAAAGAGAAAAGGAAGGTGAGAATGATGTCGTAGTGAAACTGCGAGACTCGTTCTATGTCGACAATGTTGTGACAAGTGTCGAAAATGAGGCGGAATTACAACATTTCCAAACGACAGCTTGTCACATCATGTCAAAAGCAAGTTTTGAGCTCACGGGTTGGGTGAATTCTTCAGAACAAGACCTTGGTAAACTCAGTTGTTCTGTTCTTGGCCTTTTATGGAATCCAAATTCTGACGTAATCGCGTGCGATCTTGGAGGTGTTTCGACTGAAATTTGCGATACGTGTTCAAAACGACAACTTTTGTCGCTCGCACAAAAAATCTTTGACCCGATTGGTTTTACCGCCCCCGTGACGCTCATTCCTAAACTATTGATGCAAAAGGCTTGGAAAAATGAAAAGTTATCTTGGGATCAGAGATTGCCCTCGGAAATTGTAGAGGAATTCAAAAATTGGCTCGCAAGTTTGGAGTTTTTGAATTTAATTCAAATCCCGCGTTACTTTGGGGGGTTAATCGATGAAACAACCACCACTATTCATATGTTTAGCGATGCAAGTGGGAAAGCTTTTGCTGCGTGTGTGTTTTTGCGAATCGAATGCAAAAATAATGTTCAAATTAGGTTGGTTCAGGCAAAATCACGCGTCGCTCCTCTTAGGAAGGATCCCATCACCAAAGTCAAAACTGAAATGACCATTCCTAATTTGGAACTAATGGCTGCTGTAATCGGGACTCGTCTGGTCCTGAACGTAAAAACTTCATTGAACATTCCCAACGTGCAAACCTTTTACTGGACGGACTCAAAAGTCGTCCTTTGTTGGATCCAAAATAATGGACCTTGGAAAACTTTTATTCACAATCGCATAAAAGAAATTCGATCGAACTCTCCGAAAGAAAATTGGTTTTATGTTCCATCTCAGATGAACGCAGCGGACATCGCTTCACGGGGTTGCAGCGCACAAACTCTCTTCAGTTTTCGCTGGTGGGAGGGCCCTTCGTGGTTGGAAAGCCGCGATTCCTGGCCGGACACCAAGAGATCGGATTTCTCAGATGCTGTGGAGCTGGCTGACAAGGAGAGAAGGCCAACAGTTGTGACAGGTCTCTCGTTGGGTACTGCCGAGCCTGATTTCTTCGAGTGGACCAGGCGAGTGTCAAGGTTTTCTTCAATCGTTCGAATCTTAGCCCTTGTGAAACGTTTCATCTTCAATGCTAAATCATTAGCAAGTGAAAAAAAAGATGCACTACTAAAAGGTAACCTAAGCGCAGGGGAGTTGAGGAAATTCGAGCTGAAAATTCTTCTTTACATCCAAAGAGACACATTTGGTAAGAACCGTCGCCTCATACCTCCAAATTTTGTTGTGTACACCGATTCTGATGGCCTCCTACGTGTTGTGACAAAGCTGATCTCTTCCGATGATGACGACTTTTTCAGGCGACCAATCTTGCTGCCTGATAAGCATGAACTTGTTTTTCGTCTCGTCGAGGAACGACATCGAATTCACAGCCATGCGGGTGTGCAAACGCTTGTGATGATCCTACGTGAAAAGTATTGGATTTTGCGATCAAGGAAGACCGTGAGGTCTATTGTGTCCAAGTGTGTTGTTTGCCAAAAGTTCAAAACCAGGTCTTCTACGACAATGTGCGCTCCCCTACCCGAAGATCGCGTCCGAATGTCTGCGGTTTTCGAAACAACTGGTGTGGACCTAGCCGGTCCACTAGTCCTTCGAGATCGTCGAAGGGTGTGGATCGCAATTTTCACTTGCGCGGTTTACCGCGCAGTTCATTTCGAACTTGTTACGGATGTCTCAACGCAAAGTTTTCTGCTCGCTTTGAGGCGTTTTATCTCTCGTCGTGGCCGAGTGAAAACAATTTACTCGGATAATGGAACGAACTTCATCGGCTCAAACAACGAGCTCCGGAACGTCGATTGGAGCGCTATTGTTGCACATTCTGATTTAAAACGAATTACCTGGCACTTTAACCCACCCTCCGCCGCCTGGTGGGGTGGTTGGTGGGAAAGGGTAGTCAGAATGCTCAAAGAATTGCTGAGACGCAATTTGGGAAAAGCGTGCCTAAATTACGATGAACTTCACACCGTTGTGTGTGAATGTGAGGCTTTGCTGAACAGCAGACCACTTACTTACCTCTCCGAGGAACCGTCTGATCTAGTGCCTCTCACACCATCATTATTTTTACAAGATCAGATTGAAGTGTGTGTCGAAGATTTAGATCAAAACGACCTACAAAACCTTCGAAGGAGGGCGAAACACCTTCATGCAATAAAGCATAAGCTCAAAGCGCGGTTTTATAAGGAATATATCTCCGTTCTCAAACAGTCAGACAATCTTGTTCAAACTCCGCTTGTTGTTGGCGATATAGTTTTAATTGGTTCAGATAATAAAAAACGCGTTGATTGGCCTTTGGCTAAAATTGTTGAAATTTTCAAGGGACGTGATGGTGTTTCCCGTGTTGCGAGGGTCAAAACGCTAAGTGGTGAAATGATACGACCATTTCAACGGTTGTACC
Organism: Dolomedes plantarius; assembly: GCA_907164885.2. NCBI lineage: Eukaryota > Metazoa > Arthropoda > Arachnida > Araneae > Dolomedidae > Dolomedes > Dolomedes plantarius. The sequence continues at coordinate 50,804,758 of OU015503.1, read as the reverse complement.
GATTAGAGACTTCCGGTAAAATTGCTGAAATTATGAGAAATGCTCCAATAACAACCAGAAGTGGAAGAGTTGTTGTGCAACCTAAAACTTAAAATTTTCATTTTGAACAATTTTCTTTTCCTGCTTCTTGATTATGTATGCCTTTCAAAACATGTGTTATGTTAAAGTTACACTTTTGCGGGTGGAGGATGTTGCGTCATCCTACCTCCTCACTAGACGGCGCTTCTAACGCGCGCCGGAAGCATATAATGTAACTGTAACTTTTAGTTAGTTAGTTAGCTCTTCAGAGTGTCAGTTGCTGTGTGGTGTTGTGTGCGTTCGTCCATTAAAGTGTTTTTAAAGGAAATCAAGTCGTTTTACTCGTTGCTCTAAAGAAATATTTCCGACATATAACAGTACTGTTTTATATATAGACTAGCGGCCCGTCCCGACTTTGTCCGGGTTGAACAAAATATTATACTAATAAATTTCCAGTTGATAGCCAATAAATTGTAAATCTTTTTTTACCTTAATAATAACCTAAATAATACCTTAAATTAATTTTATGTTAGTTAATAATTAAAATAATTTTTTTAAAAGAAAAAGGTGTGCCGGAGAACGGCTAGGTTCGAACCGCTAGCGTCAGAACAGAAGCCGACCGCGATATCACCACGATAAGGATCGTTGAAATCTTCGGGATAAAAAGCGGTAGAAGACAGAAGCGGAAACAATGGAGATTGTTAGGATTAAGCCCCTAACTTTATTTCTACTGATCAGATATACATAATATATAGCCTATGTCCATCTGGAATAATGTACCTTTCAAACATTGAAAGCATTTTTCAAATAGGTGCAGTGGTTCTGGAGATTACCCTCCACGTACAAAATCGCTCTCTCTTTATATATAAGTATAGATATATTAAACATATGCCCATTGCATATAAATATTAGTGTACAAATTCCCGAATTCGTTAATATGCATTTGTCAATTAGTGATTAGAAAGATACTGGTAGAAAAACTTCTCGCAGCTTAACATGGAGATGAAAGATCGTCATGATCAACTGATGCTGAATATCTCACGAACACTCATTGTGATACACTGCACGTAAAACATACACTCTGTCCATTTTATAATCAACGTAAATTCAGTTTACCAAATACAGGTTGCTAAATATGGGTAGAAAGATAATACAGTTTAAAAATCAGCCCCGTGGGAATGATGTTAGAGAGAAAGATTCAATTTACCGATGACAAATACATAAAAATGAAAGGAATATAGATACAGTGTATTTCTTTAAACAACTTTCTTATCATTACGTTTTTTTCCACGCTAATTTTTTATTGTTTATAATTGCATGGTTAAAATCCCTCCACTTCTAAGTCATTAAAGTGTTCTTGAACCTAGAAAAAAAAATATCACTGATGATTAACTTCGGAACTTTCTTCTTTAAAACACGTGTTCTCTTTACTCTTTATTTTGCCTCACAATTTTTCTGCTATTGATTAGGATTTTTAATTTTAATTTCAAGTACTTGTAAGCAGAGACTTCCTGTAGTGTTTCATAATGTTTTAATTCTTTAGTAGCACATGATGACTGTAGCTCTCTCTGCCGACCAACTAAATGCTTTTTTCTCGGATCTGTTGTTTACTTGCTTATTCCTTTCTACAATTTTAATTTACCAAGGGAAGAAAATGTTTGGCCCCTAATTATTCTGCTATTGATTCGAATATTTAATTTTGATTTCAAGTGCTTGTAAGCAGAGATTTCCTGTAGTGCTTCTAAAAGCCTATTCATGTAGAATTCATCAGCGTCAGCATTAAAATTTATAACCAATAATATACCAATCATTGACCCATTTAATCAATCAGTGCCGTCGGAATCTTTAACGCTGATGCTGACGGATTCTATGTGAACAGGCCATTAATATTTTGCATTTAATTCTTTAGCACGTGATGACTGCAGCTCTCTCTGCCAACCAACTAAATGCTTTTGCCCCACAATTTTTCTGCTATTGATTAGAATTTTTAATTTTGATTTCAAGCACTTGTAAACAGAAACTTCCTGTAGTGCTTCCTAATATTTTGCAATTAATTATTCAGTAGCACGTGATGACTGTAGCTCTCTCTGCCAACCAACTAAATGCTTTTGCCCCACAATTTTTCTGCTATTGATTAGAATTTTTAATTTTGATTTCAAGCGCTTGTAAGCAGAGACTTCCTGTAGTGCTTCCTAGTATTTTGCAATTAATTATTGAGTAGCACGTGATGACTGTAGCTCTCTCTGCCAACCAACTAAATGCTTTTGCCCCACAATTTTTCTGCTATTGATTAGAATTTTTAATTTTGATTTCAAGCGCTTGTAAGCAGAGACTTCCTGTAGTGCTTCCTAATATTTTGCAATTAATTATTCAGTAGCACGTGATGACTGTAGCTCTCTTTGCCAACCAACTAAATGCTTTTGCCCCACAATTTTTCTGCTATTGATTAGAATTTTTAGTTTTGATTTCAAGCGCTTGTAAGCAGAGACTTCCTGTAGTGCTTCCTAATATTTTGCATTTAATTCTTCACTAACACATAACGGCTGTTGCTTTCTCTGTCAACCAACTAAATGTTTTTTTTTCCCTCTCCGATCTGTTGTTTACTTTCGTATTCCTTTGTAGTATTTTTTTTTTGCCAAGGGAAGGAAATGTTTGAACATGGAAGATTTTTTTTCTTTCATCACTTTATGATGGCATCTGAGGCGGAAAATTTGAGCTGACGGGAGCTTTAGTTGAACTATGTTTAGTCTAATTACATTTTCTTTTCTTTTTATTTATTTATTTATTTATTTATTTTTTTTGGGGGGGGGGTTCTTTTTGAAAGGGAGATAGCTAAGGGACAAAGCCCTCAAAAAATTATGTTTTCCTAATTTCAAGTGGCAAAAAATTTCCCGCATACTGAAGTAACAGATGTACACTTAAGGCTGCCGTGTACTAACCCTATTGGATTCGCTCACCTCAATGTTAACCTATGAAGAAAATATGTCTACTAAATACAGCTACATAAATGATGATAATCCAATAAAAATGATATTTTGAAATATCTTGAACTTTTCTGCACCTTGCAACAGGATTCATTTAATAAATTTCGTCCACCAAAGGAATTTAGGAGCGTTTAAAACACACTATACCAGATTTTTCCCCTGAATAATTTAATATTTAAAATTTTATTTGGATTTTTTTTCAATGAAAAATGTCCCAAGGTGTAAAATTTCTTTCTCTATTAAGGAGCACATTTAAATAAAATAAAATAAAAAAAGTTTCAATCCAAGCCAGCAATCCTTGGTCAAATTTTCGCAGTAGGTTTACATCGAGGTGTGATCAAATCCAATAGGGTTAGTACACAGCAGCCTTAATAGACAAAGAAAGGACAAATGTTGCAAACTGAAAAGAGATATCTTGTTTTGGCGTACTGGTAACGCCACCTGGCTGCTTCGCGGTTTGTGCGAAGCGTGTATTTAGTACTAGCCGGGCTTCGCCTAGCTACGCTCAAGCCATCCGTGTAACATATTTATGTACTTCGGGCCCCACAAAAGAAAAAAAAAGCCTACAAATGTATTAAATTCAAGTGAATAAATTCCTTTCAATTTTCATTCCCGTCGCTGCCGACAGATGGCAGCACCACTGCACCAGATGATTTGGTTTCTCAGCAGTGAGTGATTTTAGAATGAAAATATTTCTAAAACTATTGAATTAACAGAATAAGTGTACGCAGAAAAAATTATCAGTTTTCGAAGCTCTTTCCAAATATGTAACATTTATGTACTTTCATGAGAAAAAAAATTCCACCGTTTCCTGTATATTTGTCGGCCATTTTTTTTTCGAGGATCGGTGCCCACCCGGATGAGTTACGGTCACGTGATCTCTCGACTTCCACTTGTCTCTTTATTTTTATAAATTACTGTTGAAAGAATAAAAGTATGACGCTCGAAGCCTGATTCTTGAATTCTTGGTTATAATAACATTTTGAATTTCTTCAACATTAATTTGAACAAATTGATGATTAACGGGTAAAAAGCATGGGTGTTGTCAAATTGTAAAGTTAATAATGTAATTGTAAAATTAAATGAAAAAGAAATAATCGAACATTTCCGTGTAGTGTTGTGCGTGCGTGCGTGTGTGTTTGTGTTTGTTTGTTTGTTTGTTTGTTTTTGTGTGTATGTTTGTATGTTTGTTTAAATCTTATGTCCTTGCATATAATCTTTGCCTAACAGCATAAATTCTGCCAATTCGGCAATAGACTGGGTAATACATATTTATCTCAAAAGAGGAATTTTTTTTTAAGACATGCGATTCTATTTTTTTTAATTTTAAATTGTGTCTTTAACTCTTGTCGAAACTATAGAATATAACGTGCTTCGGTTAGTTGTTATTTTATCAGAAATTCTTTAAAATTTTGAAGCTGCAAATTTGTAAACGGACTTTTATTTGTAAACGGACAAGTTCATCAGAAAAAAATCAGTCGCCAATTTGTACTACTAAATAAAATATTTAGAAATAAATATGTTTTGCTTTTCTGCACTAGAATTGGAAATAAGCCTCCTAATGCTGAAAGAATTGCTGTATTTATTTGTGTATAAAGGTACTTATGTCGTCGAGAAAGAAGTCATGTTTCCCATGTATGACAGCATTGTAAATTATAACATAAGGCATTTTGAAAGCGCCGATATTCTAAGACCTTAAAAACATGGTTGCGGTGGTTCCCGGTAGTGGCGCCATCTCTTAACTCTTATGAAAATTGCTTTTCTTCCAAACTATTGTTGGTGGTTATTTTCAAATTTAGAATGGTCATAAAACGTATACTAGACTCTTTTTATGTTCCTAATAATACATTTTCTATTTCAGATGGCGCACTGAAAGAGTTTAGTAATTTGCTCAATGCCATTGAAGATGAAAGGGATAGAATGGTATGTACGGAAATTCGTTTACAGTTATTGCATTTTTATGATGTGCTGTTATGAATGAACAAATAAATTAAATATTCTGATTTATTTTGTAAATTAAACAATATTAAAAATATTTTTATAAACCAAGAAATTTGTTATATATAACCCTTTGGTTATTGCTGTATAGTATAAATTTTCCGTGATAATTTTTCGCATCATATCTAATTTAGTGTTGTGTACAGTACTGTTTTCTATTTCTAACTTTTCTTAGAAAGATTATTTTTAGACATTCATGTAGTGTATTATTAGAAATAAAGGAGTTTCTAATAATAGAAAAACTATTTATTATTTGTTCTCCAATTTATATAATTTCATTTCCTCAAGTGAATTTTTTATTTAATTGCTTAATTGAAGAAAATAAAAACTATTTGTTTTTTATTTTCAGAGCGTTATACAAAATTCTCATCATAAACATTTTTTGGGAGAGGAAAACTTTATTCTAAAATTACAAGTCGCAGCAAAGCTTTTTCAGATAACTAAAACGCTCCGAGTCTTGTATAAGATACAAAGTTCTAAGGTCAGAATTTTTAGAGGACGTTATAAATGTATTTTAATATACAAATGCATGTTATTTTACACTGGTCGTTTGCTTTTAGCTATTTATGTGTATTTAAATAGGGGGCGAGATATTTAGTTGTGTTTAGATCAGAACCGTGACAAGCATTTGCTGTTCCTTGAGCCTGTTTTCTGATCCTCTAGTTTGTTAAATAATTGATATACAGCAAAACGTTACAGCTTGCAAAATTATTCAGAATTATATTAAAAAATGTGAAAAATGTACAAGAAAATCATTATTGAAAATTAAGATGAATCTGTGTTAAGTGTAATGATAGTTCTGAAAATTATAGTTACACATTTGTAAAATGTTTATTGTAATACATTTGTAATATGTTTATTGTTATTTGAAATATGTTTATAACCCCTTTTCGAAACTTAGGTCTGGTATTCGACACTCAAATATAAAAAATGTTGAAACGACAATAACGCAATGATCTATGTACTTACTTATTTTTTTGTTAAATCTCTCTCTTTTTTGTTATACTCCTCAAAATCTAAACTATGATTCTAAGCATCAAGTTTATTTTTTCAATATCAACTGTTTACAAATATTAATAATTCAGGATAATTTTAATATAATTTTTTGTGGGTGTTGCTTCTGCTCTCCCCTCTCCTATCTTACACTTAAGGTCTGTTCACATAAAATCCGCCAGAATCTCCCTCAAAGATTTCTTTGGCGCTGATTGGTTAAATAGGTTAATGACTGGTATATGATTGGTTAAAAATTTTTACCTGATGGATTCTATGTGAACAGGCCCTTATTCTCCCGAAAGTAAACGCATTACACCTGCACTGGTTTTGAACTTAAAATTATATCATGAACAAAATGATTTCATAATCTTTATCCGTGATTTTAGTTTTTTTAAGTCTTGTGTGTGTACAAATATACATAACAAATAAATTAATTTTCTCCACAGATCTGAAATCACAGAAAAGTTTTTTATTTTTGTTCTCTCATTTTTGTTTCTGTTAATAATTATTGTTATGGCTGTGATTCTAGAAGATTAGTACATTGCGTTAAAAATAAGAGTAAAACAAGAATTCACTTACCACACTTTCTGTATAAATGACACTTTATTTAATACATGAACTAAGAAAGCACATAATGGTTTAAACGTGAGCATCACATCTTTTCTCAAAGGGCCGGGAAACATTAGGATTTCTTGAATCCATTAACATTTACGTTAATCCTGTACTTTATGCGTACTTGTAGAATTCAGTTATTCATCTGTTGATTTCTCATCTTTTCAGTTGGAACAAGCTCAAGCTGCATTCATCGATCCTATTGACAATTTCCGTAAAGAATATATTGGAGGAGCCAAGGTAAGCTGACAAACAAACAAAAAAAAAAAATCATGCGATCTGTCATAAAATGCGAAAAAGTTAAAAGATTAACCCTTAATATGAAAACATTTTCATGCTTTTGCAATTGCAAATTCTTACTTCAAATCTTAGTTATAACCTTAAAATAATTTTACATGCACTTCGTACTTCACTATGAATCAACACAGCAATTCAGGGTTTTCCTTTTCAAGATGATATTTAAAGCTAATATTTACTCCTGGTACATCCTATTTTGAAAAGGTCTGTTATTATTCTGGTGTAGCATCTAAGCTGAATGTAAAGCCTTCTGTTCTGTGTTCCTCTAACATACACCAGTGATACAAAGTGAAATACCTCCCTGAATTTTCTCTTCTCATCAACTGATGGCAGTACTTGTCCACGATTGTGTTTAAGTATAGATGGATGAAAAGATAATTTACAGATTTGGGAGGGGTCCTTGTATTTTATAATTTTATAAGGGTTTCTTGTATTTGTATAAACATGCATAAATATGGATAGATTATTATAAATGAAGACACGAGTTGTGTATTTAAAGGCATATTAAATTTTTTAGGACAGAAAGAAAAAGTTTGACAAAGAAACTGCCAAATTTTGTCAGTCTCAGGATAGGCATCTGAATCTTTCAACAAAGAAAAGTGGAAATCAGTTACAAGAGGTAGGAAATTATAATTTTTCGTTTATGTGGGCATTTTACGGCATAATTTATCTTCTGAAATTATGAATAACTTTTAACTAAAATTATTAAGTATACTCATATTTTAAGTTTTAATCATTAATGTTGATTTTTTTTCGAATTGATTAAAATCAATTCTTTTATACAATAATTATTATTTCAAATATCTCGTACTTTACACCAATATAAACTTTCGATATGTTTATTCAAGTCGGTGCAGTTTTTGGAAAAATAAGAATTTTTACATTAATTCTTGCAAATATGTATTGAAATTATTAGTTTTAAAACATTTTACAAAAGAATTCAGTACTGAATAGGTTTCGTTGAGAGAATTCAGTTAATTCGTTAATTATGGAAACATAATATTCTTCGAGGTCAAGAAAATGTTATTGTTGACCACAATACTGACTATTTCCCTTACAATTTTTGTTTTCGTGCAATACATATCTGTGCATTTATGATTTGAATCTACAAAGACTAGGATGGAAGTGTCAACAGGTATATGCTCATTTTAGTTCTTGTAGCATTAACTATTTTTACACTATTTTAAAATAGCATAAGATATTTATTTAACCTATTAACTGAATATTTTTTCTAGTTATTACTTTGAGTGATTAGTCTTGTAGTGGTCGATTTTAAACATTTATTACTAAAAGACTCTTTCAAAACTGAAGTTTAATTAAATTTGATGTGTTATTTACCGCATTTTGTTTTGAAGTTTAGCCAATATGAACATATCCTGCCTGTAGATGGCAGCACTATCGTAGAAACTGCATTTTGGTTCTTTCTTGTTGGTTAAAAGTGATGAACCAAGTTTCGATTTGTTGTCAGGAATGCTCTTGGGGGCTATCCACTTTACTTATGATTTTGTCTTTTAGAAACATTGTGTGACGCAATGCATTTAAATAATTAAATTTAAGTGGGGATATCCTAATAGTGAAGCTAAGTAGTTACACTTTTGGTCCATAGGAGAGATCTGAATAAATACGCCAAATAAGTTTCGACTACGCTTGTGTAAATTAAACGATGCAGAACAAAGGCAAAAAAAACATAAAAATTAGTCTATGGTACAGCAGAATGGGTGCAAAATATATGCGCTTTTTTATAATTGTACAAGTATATATTTATTAATCTTACAGTATCGAATCGTATCAAATCATAAATGCAAAGTTTTTAATGAAAACAGTTACGAAACTTGATTTAAATAATTTTTATGTGAGAATTTAGGAATTTTCTTTTTGTGACTTTCATGATTCCTTTGACTCAAAACCGAACTAAATGTTTTAAATCGCCGTAGGTTGTAAAAGAACCTTAAAACAATTGATGCATGTATGTGTTGGGGCAAGCAAGGAAACACAGAGAACTAGCCTTTATCATACATTTATTTGACAATACTAAAAATTCCTTTAAAATGAAATTAATAATAGAATAAGGTCCCCCTTCATATTATCATTTAATACATGAGGAATAAGACGCAAAGACAAAATATTCGGTCAAAGCAATTATTTCTAGGATCTTTCGGGAAGCACTTGCTATTATTGAAGAATACAGCGATGAATGATTTCGTTGACAGGGGCCCACATGATATCATATTCAGCATCATCATGTCGGATTCCAGGGACTTCCGCTAGACTCCGACACAGCTCAATCGGCACTATATATTATCCGAGCTCTAGGGAACAGCAAACGAAATCTGTCGACTTTCTCTCGTTTTTTTTTTCTTGGAGAGGCTGTTGTCCGTTTACCGGGGCCATATTGGCCCGTCCCTTTTTCTCTCATTGGACAGTGGGCTGACTTTCACTCAGCAGTTCCTGCCCTAATTGGTCCCTTATTTCACTTCTCATGTTCACAGTCTACCAAGTACTTCCCCAACATAATTTTCGTTTGAAATATATTTTGATCATTATCTGAAAGTTTAATTGTGGACCACAAAATAATGTCTGCATCTATCTTGCAATATTTATAGTCTTTTGATCGCTATCAGTGGCCACACAGACAGCTTTTCTTGTACGCCACCTTAGTGTTCCTCGAATCTTTATTTATTTTTTGCCTCTGAAGTTGTTATAAGAGTTTTATTATTGACCTTCTCTCGACCACACACCGCGGTGAATTATAACATTCAGCGCTCCTACAATCACTTTAGTCAGTCTCTCTCTCTCTCTCTCTCTATATATATATATATATATATATATATATATATATATATATATAATGAAATCCACTGGTCGACACTTCAGCTATATTCGGAAAATAAGAGAACAGGAATACGGCTTGGTAGTCGGCAGTGTTGCCAACTTGGGGTTTTCCCCCTAAATTTGGGGGGTAAGTTAGATGAAAAGGGGTGTTTTTAGGGGCCACATTTTTTTACGGCAATTTTGTGGGGGTGGGGGATATTTTTTAATATTTTGTACAATCGAGACGCGTTTTTTATTAGATTATAAGTTCCATACATATGTCAAATGTAAATAAACCTCCATTTCATTATGTGCGTATTTTCTATTTATTTCAATTTATCTCACAAACAGAATGCCTATTTGGAACCAGAATTTCTTTTAATAATGGTGGGGCATTATTTTTACTTACTTACTTACACAAATATATATATATGTGTGTGGGGGGGGGGATAGTTCGCCGTTCGAAGAACAATTACTAAATAATATCACTTAAAGAATACTAACATTTAATTAAACTATGTACAGAAATATTTTCAAAATGCTTAGTGCCTTGAAGTTACAACGGCCGAACATATCCCAGCAAGTTAAGTGCATGCGAGCACTACGAATATTATATCGGAACTGCACCGGAAGCGATGCACAACAGTTCGGATTTCAAATGTCCCTTGCGCCTCTTTCTCATTGGCCAGGTGAGTCGGAGCGCCATCTCGCGGCATCCTCTGCTGATCTGTCCATGGTGTATATCCACGATTAACTGCATATATATATATATATATATATATATATATTGGTGTCTTGACATACGAGTTTAATTCGTTCCCTGACGGAGCTCGTAACTCGAATTACTCGTATGTGAAATTAATTTTCTTCTTTGAAATGAATTGAAATGGCATTAATCCGTTCTTGGGCCCTCCCAAAACCCCTTTTTCTTTGTTACATGTTTTTAAATAAGAAAATTGTATTTATAAATAACATATATTGTACAAAAACACAATACAATAGACTGTACTGCAATAAACTGGTTTTATTATGTATAATGTACAGCATCTACTGTGGAGATCAGACGACTTGAAGGTGATGCCGGGGGTGGAGGAGAAAAGATAAACTGAATAACTAAATCTTATTTGCTGATTTTTTGCCATTTTCGCCACGCTTTCCTCACTTTCTCCTACTGGGATTTTCGATAAAAAAAATTATCCAATGAGGTATTTTTCATCCACCCCTTTCAGAATGTTTTCGAAGTAGGAGGTTGGACGCTGTTCGGTTTCGGAGGGCCCCTCACGTTTGGGCAGAGCACGTATGATAATTGTTGAGAGTTAAAGCTGCTATGTACTAACCCCATTGGATTCGCTCACCTCAATGTTAACCTATGGAGAAAATTTGTCCACGGATTTCCGACTTGGATTCAAAGATTTTTAAAAAAATCTTTGATCATCAAAGATTCTCCGTCATAGAGAAAGTCATTTTACATTTTTGTACATTTTTCGTTTTTTTAAAAAAATGCAACTAATATTTTAAAATTTAAATTATTCGGGAGAAAATATGGTATAGTGTGTTTTAAACGCTCATAAATTCCTTCGGTGGACGAAATTTAAAAAATGAATCCTGTAGTGCTTTGCAGAAAAGTTCAAGCTATCTCACAATACCAATTTTATTTTATTATCAGCATTTATGTGCCTGTAAATAGTTGACAAAAATATATTTTAAATAAAAAATTTAGGGCCAGGGCTTAACCCCCCCCCCCCTATAGAGAGAGAACAATCCCTCAAAAGTTTCAATCCTAAGAGAGGGGGGGGGGGATTTTCGAACTGTCAACTGGACTCCTCCCACCACAAGAGTCTGCAAGAAGAGGAAAAGGGAAATACGATTTTTTTCTTAGTACATAGCAGCCTTAATCTTTCGGTTTAAGACTGGAAAGTAGTCTTAGAATAATGTCTATAATAATTGTACATAAAGGTTGTAAATATTATATGTTTCTCGTGTGCTCATTTGATGACAACGCTACACGGGGTTCGTTCCGCAAAGCTATTGTTGGGGTATCTGAAGCTGGCTCGTAACCCGAATTTTAGCTCTCAACTCAAGGCAAATTAATGGCCGAGACGCTGCACGTATGTCAAAAACTCATAATTCGAGGTACTCGTAAGTCCAGGTACCACTGTTTATATATACAGAAGGTCGTTCTCACTTTATGGAAACGATTTATATAGTTAAGTTTTATGTATATATGCCGTATTTTTTGCTGCGATTTGCTTCTATCTGATAGCCATGGTTCTTGACAATAGTTCTAGCCCGAATTTTCCATGGAAGTAAACTTTTTTCTAGTACTGTCATGTCAATTTTACCCTGTTCTATCTTCCAATATGATGGGATCGCAGCAATCCTTTTGATTAATCAAACTTCGGTTGTCCTTTTATTCTTTTATTTTCACACGAACATCACAACATACATTACTTTAAAACATATAATTCAATGTTGGTAACATATAATTCCGCATAGCCTTTCAGGCTGGATCGCTACATACATGAACAAGTCGGCGTACATTCGCCATCGAAGCAAGCTTAAAACACGCTAAATCAAAAAAGTATTTTCCCCATCGGCGCGGGAGAAAGAAATTTAAAATATCTCTTCGTAGAGAAAACGGAAGTGCCCTTTAAGTCGGAACATACCCCATTGATTTTGTACCTTTTTCCAAAGTCCGTTCAGTGTTCTTGGATAACGTTTTCCCAAGGCTCGTTTTAATAAACTAAAAACGCAAAAGTCCATCGGAGAAGCATCAGGTAATTTTGCAGGTATTTCATTAAATGGGATACATTTTATTCCTGTTTCTGATTATTTCTTTGGTAAATAAGCGGCAGTTGATTTTAGACGTGTGACTAGAGGCTTTGTCCATATGAAGCTCAAATTTATCTATGTCCTTCCCATATAAGGCTGGAATTTCTTCTTTAAAAATTTGTTCTGAAATATTCTGCTGATAGTAGAGTGAATTAATTTTGGTTTTACTTGAGACTTTTTTGATGTTTAGTTTGTGGTTGTAACAAAATCCTGCAACTAACATGAATCCCTTTGGGAACTTTACTGTACACTGACGAAGCCATTTCGTACGGTCATTCCCGTTAGTTGGGCAATAGAAAATTGATCTTTTTTATTACAGTCACTTAAATACACCCATGCCTCACCACAAATGTTACCACAATGTACCACACAGTGGTACCACACAGTGTACCACCAGTGTTACCACAAATTTTCATTTTTCAGCAGCTATGGTTGTTTTCATATAATTTTCTACATTTTGTTTTTCTTTCAGCAATATACTTTGGCAAAAGCAGATGAACTTTAGGTTTAAACATCTTTTTTAACTTCAAATCTTTATGAATGATTTTACTTACAGTGCCAGAAGACATTCCTAGTTTCGATGCAATGGATCTTCGAGTCGGCGGATTTTCTTTTAGTATCAGAGATTTCCCTTTCGTGAAATTTACCTGCGTTCGAACAGTCTCAGGATGAGGTTTCGCGGTCATGTTTTCATTTTTACTTTCAGTAAGACATTTTTTTTTTCCCTTTCAAATTTAATGTACATTATAAATACCTTTTTTATGAAATTCCATAACTGCGATTTTTACACAGCTTTATAATTTGTTGATACGAATATTTCTCCTCTGATAGCGCAGTTACAAATCCTTCTAACCATTTATCAATTTTAGGAGCCATTTTCAAAATAAATCTTTTATTTTACATTCCAATTGAAACAAAACAGTAGCAGACGATTATTCTGAAGTTGCAAATTTTTATCTCAAAATGCAAACGACAAAAATAAATTACAAAACCGTATCCATACAGTACGAACAACCATATATATATACACACACACACACATATATATATATATACACACACACGATATATAAGTGAGACATATACACTTATGTACACGTGTGTTTGTGAACCTGCGTTGTTATTAAAATCCTCCCAGTTAGTATAGAGTGAAAATCTCCGTTCCTGAGGTTATCTGCCGATATCCATGTTACTCGGAGATGATCAGGCTAGAAATTATTTCCTATCTTCGATGAACATCGGATATTTTATGTTAAGTATCTGAAACCGAAATGAGAAGTTTCGAGGTAAAAATTAAAAGAAATTTATGCTTGCGAACTAATACAGTCAGTTTTCTCTCAATATAACGTCAGTGTCGTTTCGATGACTCTTCTCGATGATAGTGCTTTTTAAATGACACCATGTAGCTCAATGCAAGTCTCAATGCAAAAATTCTCTAGTCCCAGATTCAGTCCTCGAGGAAACTGAAAGCCCTATTTAAAAGTGCCTTATTTGCAAGTTTTCAGCACTGATTTAGTTTCAGTAACACTCTTTGGTTATTTTCTTTAAACTGGTTACGTCGTCCGAAATATTCCCTCAAAGTCAGCTGGTAATAAAAGGCGATATGCCTCCTTTCCCGTATTATGGGCTAATCGAGTGGAAAAGGTTTCGCTCGATGAAGTATCTAGGTGACGCAGTATTTATTGAACTGTCTTATATTTGTCTAATCACTAACTTAAAAATTGAACCTTGTCGAGTAAATGGGTTCCAATCGATGAAATGTAATATATCACAATGTTTACTAAAACATCTAGCATTTTCCCAATAGGCTATGTAATTGAATCGGTCGTTTTGAAAAGCAGTTATCTCCACTTTTCAAAAACTTATCTCCACTTTTCGCCAACTTTTCTGCCCCCCCCCCCTCCAAGTTAAAAAAAATATTAACAAATTATATTTTTGCATCAGGTTTGATGCCTTATAAATATAATAAATACTTAATATAGTCTAACTGATAATGCATGAATGCGAGTTATAGTTTTTTGCTTCTCATGAAAATTTTAAAAAATGGAGATAACTCTTTTTCAAAATGACCGATTCAATTATTACCTCACGTCATGCAAATAGATTTCGTTCGATGAGACGTAAGAATGACGTGTTTGTTGAACTATCTTACATATTTCTAATCACTTATGGAAAGATTGCACTACGTACAGTCGCAATAAATTTCATTCGATGAGACGTAAGGGTGATGCCGTGTTTGTTGAGCTACCTTACAAATTTATAATCACTGATGTAAAAATTTCATTATGTTCAGTAAATAGATTTCTTTTGATGAGTAAAACCGAGTTTGTTGAACTGTGATACTGATTAAAAAGATTTCATTCATTGAGACGTAAGAGTGACACCGTCTTTGTTGAACTGTGATACTGATTAAAAAGATTTCATTCATTGAGACGTAAGAGTGACGCCGTCTTTGTTGAACTGTGATACTGATTAAAAAGATTTCATTCATTGAGACGTAAGAGTGACACAGTCTTTTTTTAACTATGATACTGATTAAAAAGATTTCATTCGATGAGGCGTAAGAATGACTGAGTGTTTGTTGAATTTTGATACTAATTATAAAGATTTCATTCGATGAGTCGTAAGAGTGACATAATGTTTGTTGAATTACCTGACAAATTTCTAAACACTCATATAAAAATTGCACCATGTCCAATAAATAGATTTCTGTTGATGAAACGTAAAAATGACACCGTTTATATTGAACTATTATACTGGTTAAAAAGATTTCATTCATTGAGACGTAAGAGTGACGCCGTCTTTGTTGAACTGTGATACTGATTAAAAAGATTTCATTCATTGAGACGTAAGAGTGACACCGTCTTTTTTGAACTATGATACTGATTAAAAAGATTTCATTCGATGAGGCGTAAGAATGACTGAGTGTTTGTTGAATTTTGATACTAATTAAAAAGATTTCATTCGATGAGTCGTAAGAGTGACATAATGTTTGTTGAATTACCTGACAAATTTCTAAACACTCATATAAAAATTGCACCATGTCCAATAAATAGATTTCTGTTGATGAAACGTAAAAATGACACCGTTTATGTTGAACTATTATACTGGTTAAAAAGATTTCATTCTATGAGACGTAAGAGTGATACAGCGTTTGTTGAACTATGGTACTGAGTAAAGGGATTTCACTCGATTTGTTTACAGAGTGGGAAAATTTGTTTTTAACCTGCCATTCAACTCTCCGTAGTACCTAAAAATCATGCTACAGCGAATGATAATTTTTCATTCTATCAGCTCATAATTGGTATCGAAGATTTTTAGATATCCAACACATTTTTGAGGTTTTAATCGTTTAGACGAATTTTTGAATGAAATGTTACAAAAGAAATACTAGATAAAGAGCTGGGGAGTGAAGAGAGAGAGAGATTTACATAAACACAAATAATGTGAGCTAATTATGAGAATGGAGGAACGTGGAATAATTTTATTCATTGAAAAAAGTTCCGAATTCCCACCAGAACTTATCTTTATATCTATCTGTGTATTTTTTTCATGCAAAAACTGCGTGCGTTTATCTTTCTCAATCCCAGATCGTTTCATCCTTTTATATTTAGCTGCCAATAACAGAACTTTGCTCGGTGTCGCCATTCATATTTCCGTTAAACCGGAAATTAAGTTCTCTCTCCTCATCGTGCTTATTTAAGGTTTGAACGAATCTACGATAACTTTATCCACCTCCCCACAATACCGATGCGACTCTGGCAGTCTGCTGCTTTAATTATCCGGGCACGATGTTGAACTTCATTCAATTAACTGTTCTAATGGAGCCCTAGCGGGAAAGTAGAAATAATCTGGAGAAACCATTAGAGTTAAATCTTACCCGGCTACGATGCTCTTGAACATCCATACTCCTGCGAGGAAAAACTTTTGATTTTGGTATTCTTTATTAACTGGACGAAGCTTAATGGTGAAAGTTAAATCTAAAAGATGTTATTAAAGGAAATATATTACATAGCACAGAGTAAATTCTTTGGATATTTTAGTGACTCTGCATTCTGATGTTTGGCTAATGTTTTAAATTTCTTTACGACAGTATTTATGAAGTATAATTTATTTTTGTAAACAAGCACATGTAAGTATTAAGTCTACATATAGTGTCTTATATAGAATTTCAACTTACTAAAACTTTTTGTTAATAAATTACTGTACATCATGACTTAAACCCTTAGTTCATTGACCCATTTACTATCCTGACGTTATTCTGATATCCTAGATTCATAAAAATAGTGGTCACGCGCTGGGCTTCGAACGGAGGGTGCTCTGTTCGAATCCTGATGAGTGCCATTAAATGCCTTCGTTTCTAGGCCAAATAGGGGCATGTTAAACCCGTAAACTGGAAAGTCCTTCCATGTTGTGAGGAGGATGGGAAAATATACGAGCCCTCCAGATGTCTCTGGGTATGCTCGGTCAATATTGAGGTGGCACCAGGGAATGACGTTGGTTCACCTATACGGTGGCTCCATTGAAAGCAGAAAGAAAAAAAAATCACTGCATGTTATGATTGCATTGGGACATACGAAATTTTTACACTGTATTATCTATGCGTAGTGTGCTGTACATTTGTACTAAGTCTAATTATTTCAGAATAAAAAATTTCGTGATTTGCCTTCTTTAAAATGTTTACTGCAGAAAGAATATGGAGGAAATTAGCGGCAGAAAAGTATAATAACAAATGTGTGGACTAGTGATTGTGTTTTCCCAAACTTCTTACTTTTTTGAGATTCAGGAATTCCTGAATCAGCAATCAATTTATTTTTCGAGATCAGTAGCACTACATGAGTAAATAACACTTCTTGCGTTTTCGAGATTCGGGAATTCCTGAAACAGCTGTCAATTTATTTTTCGAGATCAGTAGCACTACATGAATTAATAAAACTTCTTGCTTTTTCGAGATTCGAGGATTCCCGAATCAGCAATCAATTTATTTTTCGAGATCAGTAGCACTACATGAATAAATAAAACTTCTTTCTTTTTCGAGATTCGGGAATTCCTGAATCACTAATCAATTTATTTTTCGAGATCAGTAGCACTAGATGAACAAATAAAACTTCTTGCTTTTTCGAGATTCGAGAATTCCTGAATCAGCTATCAATTTCTCGACATCAGTAGCGCTACATGAGTAAATAAAACAAAAGAAAAGTGTTTCAGATGAGATGTTTCTAGTTATCTCCCTGTGGATATACTCTGTCCTTTAGAAAATAAATAATAGATTATAGAGCAAACCAAACTCACCACCATTCCTCGTTCATGTCCCAAGACGGACGAACAACGAAATGCCATACTGTTGCCGTTCAAGGTTAATAAAATTATTGAAACAGAACATGAATTCTCCAGATAATCGCTAGAGCTGGTCAGAAAGTTTACTAACTACTGAAAGCTAACTTTTCCGAGTTGTTTAAAACTGTATACGGTCAAGAATCGAAGATAAACCGAAAAATACTGTGAAATGAAAGTCTAAAGCCCGTATGTTCGCAAAAGGTTTTAAGAGTGCTGTGTACTAACCCTACTGTATTCGCTCACATCAATGTTAATCTATGGAGAAAATGTATCAAGGATTGCCAACTTGGATTGAAAGATTTAAAAAAAAAATTGTTCTCCGTAATAGCGAAAGAAATTTTACACCTTGGGGTATTTTTTTGTTTAAAAAAATGCAAATAATATTTTAAAATTTAAATTATTCGGAGGAAACATCTCGACTAGTGTGATTTAAACGCTTCTCAATTCCTTTGGTGGAAGAAATTGATAAAATGAATCCTGTTGCAAGGTGTAGAAAAGTTCAGGCTATCCGAAAATACCATTTATATTGGATTATCAGCGTTTATGTAGGTGTAAATAGTAGACACATTTTCACCATAGGTTAACATACAGGTGGGCGAATTCAATAGGGTTAGTACACACCATCCTTAAAAATTGGAACCAAAATAGAAGGTTTAAAAAATAAAATGCCTAAAACAACTATTTTTTTTTTAGTTTTCCTTAAAATTACGTCACCTGTCTCATTTAATTCAATTTTCGGTAACCGCATCGTGAAAAAATTAAAATAAACCACCAAGAACTGTAAAAACCAGAGGAAGAAACTCTTGTAAAATCAGACTGTACTTCATCGAGTGGGACTCTAGCAACGCTAATGATCTAGAATAATTGGAAGCACTCGTGAAATTCGAAGTAGTCATCCATCTACCTGCCTGGAAGGGGAAATATTGAGATGAGGGGAGTCGCTGATTGGTCTAATTTTTGACGGGACTCGAATTGCATCAGACCGGAATTCAGCTTAATTAAGGTATGAAACTTGAGATACCGTAGACGTATTAATAAAATGCTAAATATATTTCGAATCGTTAAAGCATATCCCTTTATAGTTTCCTTTCTTTTTTAATTAGGTCTGTACACCCGTGGCTAAAAAAAAAAATATATTTTTGCACTTTTCAAGTTATAGCGAAATGTAGGGAAAATATAAGAAATTGTAACTAGGTGACCCGTGCAAAACTTTCGCATACGAATAAAATAGATTAATTTTATAGTTTCCAAGGAAAAAGAATTATGTACATCTATACTGATGTTTCCAGTAAAGAAATTTATTAATGAATTCACAGAATGATAATAAAATCAAACGATTTTAAAATTTAAAAGTTCAGTGCGAGTGGAAAGAAAATAAGATTTTAGTCCAAATAAATGGTTTTCCATGCAAAAAGAATAATGTACACCTACACGGATGTTGCCAATAAAGAGACTCATTAATGAATTCACAGAATGATAATAAAATCAAACGATTTTAAAATTTAAAAGTTCTGTGCGATTGATAATGATAAAATAAAAAAAGCTAGCGCTTACGCCATCTAGGGGAAGAAAAATTGTTTATAATGTTTATACTTCGATTTTTATACAAACAGTAGGATGTGTAATTATTTATTAATTCCCTTTTGTAGACTATTGGTTTGTTTACGCCATATCATTGATGTAGTTTTATCAAATCATGTATTTTACATGTGTGCATTTTGTTATTTGATAAGGTGCTTCTGCTTCCTTTTAGAAGTAAAATTCGTTTCTCAGTATATATGCCTGGGATTACTAATAATTTGGATTAGGGACTTCTCAAATAGTCTTAAAAGTAATTCATTTAGGTTTCTAATACACACAAACGTATCAACTCTTAGGGCTTGTTCACATAGAATCCGTGAGCGTCAGCGTTACTCGTATTGACATATTTTAAACCAATCACAGACCTTTACAATTTCATTGCTAATCGTTTGGAGGTTTGTAATTGGTTAAATATATGCCAATACGAGTAGCTCTGACGTTGACAGATTCGTGAATAGGCCCTTATACGAAAACCTTATACTCCCCAGTTTCACCTTTGGAGAAATACAGGGTGGTCCAAAATTATTGGCGCATTTCAAATTTGGGGGGGGGGGGGGAACAAAATGAGGTACGTACATGTTTATTGTTTTCTTGGAAAGATAATTCAAGACAGTTTTACACAACAAATTTTAAATTTTAAATAACTTCCACATAATCCGGTAGATGGCACGAAAGCATTTCGCAAAAAAAATTTACTAATTGCGTCAGTCTGCAAATGGCTACCGTAAAGGGAAAAGCAATTTGCGTTTTGTGGTTCCGTGAAAGCAAATCCGTTGTAACTGTTCAGAGACTTTTTTCGTTTAGAATACTCAAATCGTCCTCCTCCGAGTAAGGACTCTATTAAACGTTGGTACCAACAATTTAAGGACACGAGAAATGTGGAACTGAAAGGACTCGGGAAGTGTGTTCTGTTTATAGTCTACCAGCGCCTTTCCTGTGTTCCACATTTCCCGTGTCCTTAAATTGTTGGTACCAACGTTCAATAGAGTCCTTACTTGGAGGACGACGATTTCAGTATTCTAAACGAAAACGTCTCTTAACAGTTACAACGGATTTGCTTTCACGGAACCACAAAACGCACATTGCTTTTTCCTGTACGGTAGCCATTTGCAGACTGACACAATTAGTAAATTTTTCTTGTGATATGTTGTCGCGCCATCTACCGGCTTATGTGGAAGTTATTTAAGGTTTAAAATTGTGTTGTGTAAAACTGTTTTAAATTCATATTATAATTTTTTTTATATTTCTTCACAACGTGATTCTTTGCTCTCTTATTGGAAGGTAAATTCCAAGAATTCTCATTATCCAGACGTTTTCAATCTTGATACGAGTTTGAATTATCGAGATGAAATAAAATTCTGAAAGTTGTAGAGTGACAAAATAAATTTCATTTTATACTAGAACTTTCTTCGGTCGTCTGAGACTCCACCTGCCAAACTAGATCTCCAATACTTTCCATTTTATTCACTGCGAGCTGTTTTCCACATTTCACTTATACTTTCAGGAAAGCATAATGAAAGAATATAAAGTTTTCTGGAGGACTTACTGTATCAGGCTTTAGCCTCAAATAGATATTTTTCTAGTAACCAGAGTTCCGATGAGGCGGTAACAGACTCTTGTTCTTAAATGCAAGAAAAATTCTGTATTTGGTTTTCCCTCATGACATTGGTTTTTGTTTTCCCAAAGTTAAACTTTTATCTAAAAACTATTGAAAAATTTTACGTGAATTAAAAAATTCGTAGAAATTTTCGAACGTATTTTTTTATTCAAAAAATATCTATTTGACAATGAAACCTGCTAAAGGGGCGATGCTTAAGGCAGATGCTTAAGGATAAGATTTTGACAGATTTTCGCGGATTTAAAATGTATTACAGAAATGAACATTGATTTTCTTTTCTCAATCAAAATTTTAAACTCTAACGTGCTCTAACTTGGAAAGGAAAAAATCTCCACCAACTCGATCCACTACACCTCCTAATGTTGTTGTTTTTTTTCAAATTAAAATTATTACCAACTAAAATGCAATAACTGTTGAATGGTTTCATGTGTGGTTTAATAAATAAAAAAATAATAAATAAAAAGTCATCGATATTTGTTTCTTTTCCGAAAATTAACCATAATGAAAATTTGTGACAGTGTTACTTATAAAAAATGACATGATTTTTATCTGTTTCGAAAATTAAAGTTATTTGTTTCTAGAATGAAACGCTATCGTCCATCTATTTAAAATATACTGTCGAAAATGACTCTGATTTATTTTCAGCTTCGAAAAGTTGAAACTGTGACAGACATTTGATCTTATATAAAAGAATATATATATATATATAAACCTCCGTCCATTCCACTTTGACAACTTTTCTTTTTAACTGAAACTATTTCTGTCTAAAAGGAAACTATTGAAGGGTTTCATGTGCGCTAAAAAAAGAAAGACTAAAACAATATCTTCGAAGTGTATTTCTTTTTCGAAAACTATCAGTCTGTTGAATAAAACTATGTGACAGGATTATACATAAAAAAAACAGTCATAAAAATGACATTGAGTATTGCCTTTTTCGAAAATTGAAGTGATTTGCATCCAGAATGGAACTCTGGCATCCGTCCATCTATTTTAAATATGCCTTAGAAAATCTCATTGATGTTTTTTCTTCTGTCAAAAAGTGACACTTTAGCTTTTGCGTGCAAGAAAAAATCCACACCATCACCGCCCCCTCATGACATTGATTTTTTTTCCGAACTGAAACTATTATTATATAAAATGAAACTGGATGAGCTTCCCTTGGGTTTAACTAGTTCTAAAAGGCTGCCGTCTATTTTTGTTTATCTTTCTAAAACTAACCACCAGTCTCTTGAATTAAACTATGCGATAGGGTTTTTTTTGCAAAATTCTTCAAACAACTGAAAATATGACTTAAATTTTTGTCTATGTTGGAAATTGAAGTGATTTGTGTCTAGCATTTTTTGAAAAATTCTTCAAACAACTGAAAATAGGACTTTAATTTTTGTCTATCTTGGAAATTAAGTGATTTGTGTCTAGAATTTTTTAAAATTCTTAAAAATACTAAAAATATGATTTTAATTTTTGTCATCTCAGAAATTGAAGTGATTTGTCTCTGAAATTTATTGAAATTCTTAAAAATACTAAAAATATGACTTTAATTTTTGTCTATCTTGGAAATTGAAGTGATTTGTATCTAGATTTTTTTTTAAATTCTTAAAAATACTAAAAATATGACTTTAATTTTTGTCTATGTCGGAAATTGAAGTGATATGTGTCTAGAATTTATTGAAATTCTTAAAAATACTAAATATATGACTTTAATTTTTGTCTATGTCGTAAATTGAAGTGATTTTTGGTCTAGAATTTTTTTTAAATTCTTAATAATACTAAAAATATGTCTGTAATTTTTGAATACCTTAGAAATTGAAGTGATTTGTCTCTGGAATTTTTTTAATTCTTAAAAATACTAAAAATATGACTTTAATTTTTGTCTATCTCGGAAACTGAAGTGATCTGTGTCTAGAATGAAATCATGACAACCATACGCCTATCTGAAATAAACTATTGAAAATGTCATGTACTCTTTTTCACTTTCGAAACGTGAAATTTTTATAGTTCTTAGTTGATATAATTTTTTTTTAATTATCCATATATATTGTCACTGAAGAATGCATTCAGAAATCAAAGATAAAATAAAATGAAAT
This sequence comes from Dolomedes plantarius, assembly GCA_907164885.2. Lineage (NCBI taxonomy): Eukaryota > Metazoa > Arthropoda > Arachnida > Araneae > Dolomedidae > Dolomedes > Dolomedes plantarius. The sequence continues at coordinate 50,781,593 of OU015503.1, read as the reverse complement.
GTTTGAAAATTTAAGTGAACTGTAAGACTTTCCACTTATGATAAGTATAATTTTTGCCAGGACTTCCGAGATGGACTTTAGAGGTTATATGCCTTGACCTTTAAATAAATCACGTTCCTTTTGAAGAAAAAGTTTGAGAAGTTCTAAAGAAAATTAGGTTTTAAGGGAGCACTTGCTCTTTTAACAAGAAAAGTGTGCCGGGAAAGTGGATGAAAGTGAGATTGCCTCATTTCAATAAGATTGCTTTCTTTATGAAGAGCACCCGTCTCTAGATGTGGAGAATAGGGTTCAAAACCCAATCTTGGATGACGGGTGGTATAGTGATTGACGGGTACTGCGCTTTGAAAATCCATAATAATGTATTGTAATACAGATATGTAAAATGGTCATAGTTAAAAATAAACCGTCTGAAATAATATAAATGAAAAAATGTTTCGTCAATATCCTATGTCGTTAGCCTGAGAGATAGAGAGATAATGACTGGAAGGGAGTTTAGCAAAATGGAGCCTTCCCAACATGCCCAGGATAGTTTAGTCGTTAGTTATCAAAACACTATGTCTCGAGATGAGAAGAAGACCCAAGTTCGATTCCCGGTCAAAGCAAACGGTCAGAAGATTATAAGTGTCATTGAATAATTCGCATCGTTCATTTTTCGAATAATTTGGTTTAACTCTCTGTAAATTAAATATTTATTTATATCTCATTAACTAGTTTAGATATTGTAAGCGTCACCTTCCCTAACTATTTATTAAGTATATGAACCGTTTAAGATTTTTGCATTTTTATTATTATAGAGATTTATGGCAAAAGAAATTGTCAAAAGAATTATTACATCTAAAAATTTTTAATTCCTTTTTGTTGATTTAGTATAGGTATTTAAATCAATTATTAGGAATAGTGTTGTATAAACTGTTATTAAGGGGAGTGGTCACTTTTACGTACCTTTAAAAGTATCATTTTTAGACCTATGTTCGATTGTATGTACTACTCATGATTTTTGCTTGATTTACATGAAATTTTTTGAGTAACTGCCTATAATACTGTTTATTATATATATATATATATATATATATATATATATATATATATATATATATATATATATATATATATATATATACACAGTATTTCAAGGCAATTAAAAAAAATAAATTTATTTTTTATGCATAAAAAGTGAATAATTTTTTTAAATCGGGCATTTTGCAGTCAACTACTGTGCGCATTCTGCCAAAATAAATTATTAAGGTACAGTAATAATTGTTTACTATATGTGATTACAATACTTCAGGCAACAAAATCCACCAAAATTTTTTAACCTTAATATATTTTAAATTTAAAAAAATTATAAGCTTTTACTCAGTTATTTTTGAAATTTCTAATTAAAAATAGCACCTACTAAAATGTTTTAATATATTTTAGAATAATGTTGGTGGATATTGTTGCCTGAAGTATTTTAATCACATATAGTAAGCAATTATTACTGTACCTTAATAATTTATTTTGACAGAATGCGCACAGCAGTTGACTGCAATCTTCTCGATTTAAAAAAAATTATTTATTTTTTATGCATAAAAAATAACTTTATTTTTTTAAATTGCCTTGAAATATTGTATATATGCAGGTGGTTATCAAAATAATGGAAACACTAAGAAACATCATGAAAACTTTTATTAATACGGGTCAGGATCACCTTTGTCATGTAATACCACCTGATTCACCTTGGCATTGGATTATACAAGTCATATATAGTGGTTAAGAATATGTTATGCCATTCTTCGGGGGAAAATCATGAAAGTTCCTTCAGAGATGCTGTGGGGGAGATGCTGTGGGGGATGCTGTGGGGGATATCTACCTTTATCTATCCGCTTATACAGATCACAGTGGTTGGATGATTTATAGTCGGAGGATTTGTACAGCGCAAGATAATATATTTCACTTCTTATTCATGCTCTTCAAACCAATACTTGATAGATTTAGTTATATGTCTAGAGGGATTTTCATACCGGAGATCGCCATCTCCTGCAAGAAACAATGTTTGCTTTATAAGATGGACTAGTTAGCTAATATTTCGACATAGTCCTTCTCCTTCAATCTCCCTTTTAGGGTTACAATAGGGCCTGAAGAAAACCATGAGATGCCATACCAAACCCTGATTGATCTACCTCTATGATTGTCAGTTGAGATGAGACAGCCAGAATCATACGCTTGTGTAGGTGTTCTCCAGACATACGCACGTCCTGTTGCAAGAAACAATGTGAACAATGATTCATCGGACCAAAAGCCGTTTTTTGACTTATTACTTGACCAGCATTTGCTCTCGTGGCACCATTGTGGACGATATTTTGTATTGCCATCTATTACAAGTGGCTTGGGAATAACTACTCTTCCGTAAGTGCTTTGTTTGTGAAGTTCCCTTCTACATATAATGGTCGATACCAGAACATGCAGATGCCGATTGAGCTCTTCGGTCATTTTGGTTACAGTTGTTTTCTTACTTTGTATCACAATCCGCTTCAATACCATCGTCCGTCTCTTTCACTCACTCTCCCTTTCGTCCACTATTCTGTTTGGCAGAGTATGTTTTTCCGTGCACTCTGTATGCTATCATAACTTTGATACCATAGCTCAAAAAACACCCATTAGCCTGGGGGTTGCAGTAACAGATACTCCAATTTGAACGCGCTCGAACAATTTGCCCTTTTTGCAAGGTCTGCAAGGTTTGACATTTTACGCTGTTTCCCCCAAAAAGCACGATATCCTTAGCTCTATTACTGCTACCTGACAGTAGAGCAATACATACACTATATTATATAAAAAATTACCGGTGGACAGGCTTGTTTTTAAAGGAATACGAAGCACATTAATAAACACCACTAATATTGATAGGCGTTTCCATTATTTTGATAACCACCTGTATAATAAACAGTATGTTAGGCAGTTACTCAAAAAAATTCATGTAAATCAATCAAAAATCAAGAGTAGTACATACAATTGAACATAGGTCTAAATAAGATACTTTTAAAGGTACTTAAAAGTGACCACTCCCCTTTTAAAATCCAAAAAACACTTAAGCTTTGATTATCTCATACTAAGCTTTGATATTGAGGGTCCAAATAATTTGTCGTATGCATTTATGAAAGGTTTTTATATAAAATACTCGTTTTGAGATTTTGAATACAAACCAAGGTGTTGTTGATTATATTCGTCATCCTCTGTCTTCATCCTCTTCTTCCATTTCTGCATCCTCTGTTGATGTTGTTGTTGTTTATAATGCCCCCTGAATTTCTAACTGTTGTTTCTAATGTTGTTGTTTCTAATGCCCCCTGGTTTCTAATGCCTCCTAGTCTGGAACTTCCTAGCCTGGAAGTTCCAGACTAGATCCATATAGGTTTCGGGCTGAAGTGTGCGGCTCCGGTTTATATTCAGCACCACAAGGGTCGGAGTCCATCTCAGCTAGTTGCCACCTCAGTTTTGACCGAGCACCCCCAGGGGCGACATCTGAGAGGATCGTTCCCCCTCCCACCCTCTCTGACCTCATAGAGGGACTTTCGAATCTATGGAATTATCGTGCCCGTGAATCGTTTGTAACTAGAACTATTTCATTGCACTGGATGGGGTCCGACATAAGACCACCAGGAAGTTCTGCTTCCGGGTGAAACCCTCATCGACCAGTGTAGAACTGCAGCAATCAGAAACTTCTCACACCCTAGACCAAACACTAGGGCGCCTTCCATGCCAAGGATAAGACAAAAGCCAGAGGACAGCAGGAACCACTCAGGTCGGCTGACTGTGAGCCATTGCTGATAAGAACAGAAATGTTGAATAGTCGGAGAATTTGGAATGAGTTTCCGAGAATAGGATACGTCAGGGGCTAAAAAATTAAGGAACACCAACGACGAACAAATAATGGGAATGGTACGATAAACGCGAAACCAGGCTAAACAGGAGAGAACAATAATACGAGACCGTGCATCTCAAATGTTCTGCTCATTGTTTAATTAGAACGTCATTCTAGCTCAATCCAAACATTTATATTTCAGGTTCAGTTATTATGGAAAAACGATCGATCCGATAAATTAATATAAAGCTGCGATATCCTGAACGAATATTGCGGGGAAACGATGGATCAAGGAACGATCCATGTGGTCCGTTTTTTCTTGTTTTCTATTTAATTTATTCGGGACTGGGTGAAATAAACGATACATACGGGAAAAAGATCGTTCGGGGATCGATCGATCGAGATTCCACTGTATATATATATATATATATATATATATATATATATATAATATAATATCATTCCCATCACGTAATGGAGTAGATGGAACACACACATTCACAAAAATTGTTGTAGTCGTCGAGACCAGAGCAGAGAACATATACACACTTGATATCCATAGAACTGATTTATTCACGGAGACACGACAAAGACATGATGCAGGACATTTCAGCTATTATTCCACACAGGTAGCTTGACAAAAGGACGCAAAAAACTAGCCACCGGACTTTCCACGGCTTGAGTATCGAATACGGTTACATCATAATATAGTTGGAAGCAGTATGCGGACAAGGGATAGAAGACCGAGAGAGCACGATCACAAAAGCAAGAGAGGAAGACAAGGAAGAGCGTAAAAGTCTCTGCTCAACCTTTTTATACTATGGGGGCGCTAGGCTTTTAAAAATTATTTTAATAGGCTAGAACCGAACATCCGACTTGACGACGTGAGCCATAACTCATTACTCCCGTGATTCCGAACATGTGATGCAAAGACGCGTGGTTTCTAAATCATCCTGAATCATAGTCGCATGACTTTCAGCGCGTGCATTAAGGACAAACTAGTTAATCGATTAATTTCCTTCGAGGTCGCAATTTGGAATAGGGACTGTGCTTTTAAAGGGAAATTTAGAATACGCGTTAAGTAAAAAAGGTGGGGGTGTTATATATATATATATATATATATATATATATATATATATATATATATATATATATATATATATATATATCCGCATACATAAATGCAATGAATGTTGGACAGTAATTAATATTTTTTTTCAAATGATATATAAATCATCCCTTGTTAATAGTCGCAAAGGCACTGCTGTATTACTCGGTTAATTAGAAATGTTGGCGAACTTGAAAAGGGAGATACACAAATCTGTCAAAGTGACAACAATGACTCCTTAGTGCTAATAATTGTAATAATAATTTAAATCTTTTAATCTCTTTAGAGGGTTGAAAACATTCCTATTTCAGAATAATTTTTGCTGTAGGAAAAATATTTTCTGAATTTTTATTCAAATCCTGATGGCAGTTAAATGTAAATAGAAGAAAAGAACTTCTACAAAATTTTATCGACATATCTTCCTAGGAATTTAAGATATATTCTATCACAGAGGGCTCATGAAACAACGGGGTAAATTATCAGAGAAATATACAGTTTGCGTCATTCGATTCTAAGAATTCAGTAGTATGATTTTAAACTCGTAAGAATCTTTCATTATTATTATTATTATTATTATTATTATTTTGAGATTTTTAGTGCCTCAGACACTCTTATCTTTGTTTCAGTTGAATAAATCTGAAATGTTGGGGAACTTCAGCCGTTATTTAGATGTTGCTTCATACAACTATACACTTTGTGAGAGAATCGTTCATTGTTTACACTATTTGGAAGTAACTGTTTATAGAATGAACATTTTATTTGCATGTAACGGAAGCTTGTATTCACAGTGACATCAAATAATATTTTAAAGAGAAAATTTCCACACTTCAAAATAATTCAAGAACCAGCTGCTTTTCCCCTCTTTTCAGGAAACGCTCAGTTGGATTTCCACGCTTCAATATATCTCCCCTAATCGTAGCACCCCTTCATAAAACCTCTTACTCCCGACGTTTATCGCTTTCTAGATCTGATCCAGAGAGTTTCATAAAACCCGATCAGACTTTTTATGACGTTCGGGCTCGCCGCCCTGTTGTACTTAGGCAGACTTTATCTTGCGTTTGCTGCAGCGAGAAATCTCCTAAAACCCACTGCCGTTTCTGTGTTATTCCGAGAGCTGCCCGCATGCGAATTCCCCGCTAAATGAATTTTCTTGGGAAATACTCAGCCTTAATATTCTGGAGTATGACGTCACAGTATTCGATAGGCATAGACGGAAATTTAGTTCTTTCCGCAATATTTAAATAAGACTAGAGTTGACGCGTTAGGCATTTTGCTGCGCATTGTCGCCAATTTTTTCTGGTGCTTCGGAAAGCGTTCTTTTCTCTAAGGAACTGTTAAATGGTTTCTTAGTAGAATACATTACATTTCAGGAATTATTTTAAAGCCCATTGGCGACGGAAACTCAAAATCATGCTCCACTTCCTTATCTAATGTGCGAATGATCCCACCCCTATCCCCGAAAAAGTTTGTTGTTGTTGTTGTTGTTGTTATGTCCCCTGGCCGGAAATGTGTTCCAGACCAGGTTCATATAGGCTTTTGGGCTGAAGGGTGCGACTCTGGTTCATAATGGCACATCTGGGGGGATCGTACCCTCTCCCACCCACTGACCTCACGGAAGGACCTGAATTTTTTTCCCATTTTAATAAAATTACCTTTAAAGAAATTTTTCTTATGATTATATACTCTTGCATAAGAGTGCAGAATATAAGCTTAATGAGTAAAGACAATCAAATTCATAAAGTAGCCACAAAATGAAGTTGAAGATCGATGGTTTTGTTGATAACTCGCTGTTAAACGTACGGAGTCGCTTGTATTTTGCGAGACTGGACAGTAAGATGATTGACCATGAGTTAATCTTGATGTTTAAGAGCTCTAGGAATATAGTAAGCTATAGTCTAGCAATAGCGTTGCTTGGCAAGAACGTCACAAAACGGGGATGAGCGTAAAAAGTAATTTTTTACGTGAGGATAGGTACTGTAATGTAGCGTCTAAACGTTACAATGGTAACAAAGAGAAATGTTTAAAGTAATTTGCAGGATTGGATTTCGAAGTCATTCATAGCGATGAGGATAAATATATTTTCCTAGATATCTGAAATTGTGTTACCAATTGTCACCAAATGACGCGTCGCCATTTTGATCTGGTGCTTATAGAAAATTTTTTAAGAGGTCTCCTTTGTAGAAACACTCACATTTTGCGCTTTTAAAACTTACCGTTGTAGAAAATTTAAAATTGGGTCTTTTTGTCTCAAATTCAAATTTACTCCTCCCCCCCCCCCAAAAAAAAAAAAAAAAAAGAAAGGATGTAAGTAAAGTTTCCCATAAAGACTTGTTTCTATTAAATACTCGTTTCTATGTATGAATCGTATAAGCATAGAAAGTCTATCGAATACGTAAAGAAGCTGAAAGATCCGTGTCCTTGTAAATTGACGATGAATGTGCTACAAGGTTTTGCGTTGCGTGTTTTATGGCAATATTTGGAAACAAAATTAGAACTAATAGAAGAGTTCGGGGTTCCCACCGGCATTATAGTAATAGTCTAAATTCCTGCTTATTCGTGCTTATATATGCACGGGAGTGCAGTAGAGTATATATGGGCTGAGACCGATCCCGACACAGGCTTAGACTTCTAGAGTAGACTTCGGGCACACCAAGCAATAGGGTTCAAAAATTTAATAAACTTAAAAATTAAAATTATATTTATAAATATAACTTTAGAATGGTACTAGAATATTTTAAAGTTTCTTTAATATTTATATTAAACACTTCTTGACGTTCTAAATACAAGAACAGCCAAAAACTTAACTTCAGGTCTTCGCGGGCAGGAGTTCACTCAACTCAAAATTATCTTGCCTCGAACATTTAAATGTTAGCCCAAACTTAACACTTATATGCTTAGGGAAACTCGAAAACACGGATAATCCCCTGATGATTTTTTGGAAAATTAAAGGAGTTATATTATTTTAATGTATAAATTCTGTCGAATCTGATTTTTTATCCACTAAAAAATAACTGCTCTGAAGACGTATATTCAAGCGATCACATTTTTATTGCGATTAAATTTCTAACCTTTCCTCTAATGATTCAATATAATCTGTCCACGGAGAGTAGAGATTTCAGTGCTCTCTACCGAAATCGTCGAAGAATAGAATTTTAACCGAACTACAAGGTACGATCAAAAAGTTCCAGGACTAATTTTTTATTTTACAATACAACACTTACATATAATTATAGGTTAAATTTCTCAAAATACTGACCTTAGTTCTTTACACATTTATTCCAGCGGCATTATAACTGAAAAAAAAGCGGTTTCCAATACCCATTTTTTTAGATGTCCTTCACAGCAATCGTCGCATTAGCTTTGACCTCTTCTACACTTGAAGAGTGGTTCCTGTTCAAGACACTTTCATGTCTCGGAGAAAAAAGGAAATCACAAGCCGTAAGATCGGTTGAGTATTGAGGAGGACGTCTCAAGACAGTTACACAATCTTTAGCTAGATATTCAACCACAATTGCAGATCGATATGCTAGGACATTATCATGGAATAGTTTCCAGTTTTTTCTCTTTCCACAAGTCCAGTCTCTTCCTTCTGATTGCCCTAATATTGCCTTGCACAATGCATTATTTACAGTACGTCCTTCTTGTATAAACTCAAAATGGATGACACCTCTGTGATCAAAAAGCAATTCCAGCATGACCTTGACTTTGGATTTGTCTATCCGAATTTTGCATCATCCGAACATTGCATCATCTTCCAGTGAAGCTCAACCATCTTTAAATCGCTTGAACCATTCAAAAATAATTCCTCTTGAAAACGCTTTGTGACCGTAAGCTTTATTTATCGTTTCTAAAGTCTCTGATGCTTTCTTTCCTAATAAAAAAACAGAATTTTATGGATGACCGCTGTTCAAATTGTGACATTTTCAAAGCCCGCCGTGTTTTATTTTACTTGCTTGTACAAAACAATTGATTTTGGGTTATGGGAATGCGCAACAAGAAAGCTATCTAGCGGAAAATATTAATACTATTATCAGGCTTTATAATATATGTTGATTGTAAAGTTTATTTCATGTTTTATAATTTTAAAATAAATAGTCCTGGAACTTTTTGATCCTACCTTGTAGTTTAATCCCAGCTGTCTCAGGATTGAGTAGCTTGGACTTCCATCATAATTTTTTGCAGTATTGCAGAATATTGCATCATATTTTATTAATAATTATGTAATGCATAATTATTAAAAAATATGATGCAATATTCTGCAAGGTTAGGTAAGCACTGTACATTCGAGGAACAGTATTTTTGAGAAAAAATAATATATTTATTTTTAAATTTAAAATTTCGGTCGTAAGGAAAGGAATACCCGTAGGAATAGCCGAGGAATTCCCGTTCACGAATGCGGAAAAGCAAACAATTAGAAGGAAGGACAGAATGGTTTCATTGTGGTAGGAGGAGTTACGGTGTTTTCGGGAGGTTGTGGGAAAATTCTAAGACGTAAGATGGATTAAGAATTTTTGGGTTTTTTTTTTTAAATAAAAATATTTTAAACTTTAAATTATTCGAGTAAAATTATATGATATAATGTATTTTAAACGCTCATCAATTCCTTTGGCGGACGAAATTTATAAAATTAATCCTATTGCAAGGTGCAGAAAAGTTCAGGCTATCTGATAATACTATTTTTATTGGATTATCAAAGCATTTATGTAGCCGTAAATTAGACACATTTTCTCCATATGTTAACATTGAGGTGAGCGAATCCAATAGGGTTAGTTCATAGCAGCCTTAACATGTAGATAACACGTATATGCTTCTTTATGTAAAAGTCTAGTGTTATAATTGCTTCGTATGAATACGCTCGCCGAATTTACGGGAAACGTACTAGAGTATTACGCGAAATGTTCGCATTTTTTTTGGTCGCGCACATCTGCTGTCTCCTCTTAATTTCGTACACCTCGTGCACAAATGGAATCACCAAAGAGTGCGTAAATTATGCAGATGTTTCTTTGCAGCAGCAGAGTGCGTCGAGATGTGAAAAGAGTCCGAAATGCAGAGCAGTGGAGGCGTTTAAAAAATCGATTCCGGGGTGAATGCGCGAAACTTTATTAACGGCGCTATTTCCTGACTATATAGGGTTTTAATAGGCGAGAGAGAAATATATTTATAATCTCTCTCCGTCTGGTAATGACACACTCGTAAAATTAGAATAGTAAAAAAAAATGCGATAGCTGGTTAAGAATAATTTAGAGCGGCGAGTCGGGTGTAAAATTGAGAAAGCTTGGACGATACAACCTTATAAATTGTAGTCGGCCCTATCGAAGCAATATTGTCTGTACAGCAGTTACCGTTAAAAATTGCCTCCTTATCTATTATTGATTATCTATATTTATATTTTAAACAGTGAGTACCTTAGAAATATTTCATATTTCTAATGAAATCACCTCTACAAACAATATATTTTACAAAAATTCGCTTTCTGAGAAAAAGGAAAAATAGAGTTTAGGGTTTGTTTTGCAGCTTGCTGGTTAAAGCTGAGAAAGTGATGATCAGAGTGTTTCAGACTTTTACCCCCCATGACGACCGCAACTTGGGAATTTTTTTCTTGTGGCACACCTTTCCAAGGTTCCAGAAACTCTTCCAATAAAGAATAGCTGGATAAATAAACACACACACACACACACACACACACACATATATATATATATATATATATATATATATATATATATATATATATATACAAGGTGCACCCATAAAGTAACCGGACAATTTTTTATAAATAAGTAAAATATTACTCACCTTCAAATAAATTTATCTCCTTCAAAATAATCGCCAAAGGAGTCTATACAATTTTTCCAACGTTTCTTCAAGTCATTGAAAGACACTGTTTATAGGCGTTGGAACTAACCGTTCGCAAAATACGCGTAACATTTGATTTAATATCCGAGACGTTTTCAAATCCCTGTACTTTCATGGCCATCTTAAGCTTCGGAAAAAGGAAAAAATCAGCTGGCGATAAATCGGGAGAATATGGTGGGTCATTTATCACTGTAATCGAATGCTTAGCAAGATGTTGTACAGAAATTGCTGTATGGAGCCTAGCATTATCGTGTAAAAGAAACCATTGCCCAGAATCAAAAAGTTCCTTCCTAATTCGCCTTATCCTGTTTCTTAATCGGAAAAGCACCTCCTTGTAAAAATACTGATTGTTTGATTTTCAGGAACAAATTCGTGGTGAATAAGTGTTTTGTAATCAAAAAAAGCAATCAGTACGGAATGAGTACGAATTTTGTCGGTAACTGCAAAAATACTAACATAGTTTTTTTTTTTCTTCTCATGATGGCCGAATCGTAGGCGAGAATAAGACGTTGGCAGCTTTTGGTGTCAACGTGTCTGTATTTGGAAGTGTTTGTTCTTTCAATGATTGGCTTGGCACGAAGGCCTTATTTGAATAGTGGTCCAACTCCATTGTTGTTCATTTTGAGATATAGAGCCTTAAGTCTAATGAGTGCTAAGAAATGACTGCTGCAGTCTTATTTGTAATGTCCTCTGTTGGCAGCAGAAATAAGCTGAAGGTGTACCAGTTTAAAAATAAGATATAAATGACTTGTATGAACATGAAAGTGAGGCTAACTCCATCTTTTAAAAAAGAGAAGTTGGACCATTATTCAAATAAGATAAGCCTTAACATAATTGCTATTAAAATAATTTTTCATTTCTGTAAAAAGGTTTTTCGTTATATTAGCATTATACGGTGTCAATTCGATCTTGTTACCACGTTTTTATTAACCCGATTTCTTGTTTGTGTGTTTGTCCAGTACAAATCTTGCAATCGATTTTTAACTAACTTCCCGACTAGCTAGACATTTGAAACTTTTAGAATCGCTCAGAACACGATGACAATGCATTCTTTTAATACTTTTAGCCACCTTTAAGCAGAATTGAATTCATTTTCAGTTAATTTTGTTTTCTATTGAAAGTTAGTTCGAAAAAAATCCGCAAGGTGGCGCTTCGATCGAATTCAATGCTTGCACTTTTGTGTAACGGCGTTCGACGATTTTGAAAACAGAATGTATGTGAATTTAGTTTGTTTACAAAATATTGTGTGAAAATTTTGAAAAAGATTATTAAAGTTAGCAGTTTATGAAGTCTGTGGATAGTGGAAACGACTAAAAAGTGATTAAAATTAAATAAAAGAAAGTGAAAAAGAATAATTAAGTGAAGGTTATCATTTTCTTTCAAGTTGATGGGATAATTCATCACAAAATTTTTTAAAAAGTATTTATTAATACATAGAATTGTCAAGTTTATATGATTCACCAGAAAATTTAAAAACGGGGTGTATAAAAAGTTCTTTGTATCTTGTAATTATTATTTATTCTCTCAGTTTGCTCGTTGATATCCATAACTACCAAAAAATTCCATCCCTTAAGCGAACGTAAATAAGTCGACAGGAGTAAATCCAATTCATTGTTCAATAAATTAATTCATACACAACACTATTAAATCTTTATGCCCCGAACTCTATAAATGTATAACCGAATTGAGAAGTCTTCTGCATCTACAGAGACCTATTTACGACCCAATATTTTGTCGAACCCCCATTTCCGAGATTCCCGGCTAGTGGGGTGTGGCCATCGTAAAAGTCAAGTGGGAGGACGTTTAAGGGGGTGACTCACTTGAGGGAATATTTGAGAGTCCATTCTTCTGTGAAGTGACGTCTATTAATTATTGGGAACAGGGGAAAGGGGGGAAATCTAAACTGGAACGTTTTAATGGAACTTTAGAGCTTTTCGATTTGAATAAGATTGCAGCAGAACTTTTGTAAATTAAGTGCTTATTTTACTTATGCGTGAATGAAAGTTATGTTACGAAAGCAGTATATGTTGTCCTATTAAAGACTGGAATTTCAAAGTCGGAGGGGGTGGCTCAGATCACGGAATCTCCCCCCCCCCCGCTGTGATTACGTCCTTAAAAGCATTGCTAATAGGTTATGGAAAATTCAAAGTAATTTTTATATTGAATATGAGGTATATTTTAATTTGAAGTAGTTTTATTTTATATTTAAATCCACTATTATGTAAAGAAACAGAATTCATCATTCCTCATTGTCTGGAGAATTATATACAGTCGAACCCCGTTATAACGAACTTCAAGGGACCAAAGGTTTTGTTCGCTATATCCGGTGGTTCGCTATATCCGAACCGTAAGAAAAATGTTAAGAGTTCACAAAATGTATAACTCATTAGTTACTATGTGTATTCAATAATGATGTATTAAAAAGATTATAAAATATTTTTTAAATGATCGTTAATCAATTAAAGTGACTAAAATCGTTTACATTGAACTGACACAATACTAATTAAATTAACTATAAATGAAGACAAATGGAAATAAATTCATTTTACCTCCAATTGTTGCTCACTGTTTTGATACAGAAATAATCTTCTGCTGACATGATGCCGGTTTGAAAAGCATTTTATGAATTTCTTTGTCCAATACATCAATTGACTCCAACACTCTTTCTTCCAAAGCTTGTGTAGACAAAACTTATTAATTATACGCATAGCTACTGTAGCATCTGAGATGGTGGGGATTTCGTCATTTATGTGCTCCTTTTCAGCATCAGATTCAGAATCTTCGATTTCAGAATGATTCATTTTAATTTCTTCCACAATATCTTCATTAGTCGGATTTTCACATGCAATGACTTCATCATCACATGTTTAGAACAACTGCATGTCACAATCTGAGAAAGATAAAATATTGTGCTTTTCTATCCACACCGCAATAGGTAAATCTTCTTTATCATTCTTTGCTTCTTCAACATTCGTTGTATCTCCAACATTCTTAAAAATCTTTTTTTAAAAAAATTCAGTAGTCGACTGAAAAAAATGTTTGTTATAGCCGATTCTTAAGATTTTAGAGGTTTGCTATAAAAGGATAAATTAGCATTAAATACAACAGGAAAATGGCGGGATCAAAATTTTCGTTCGTTATATTCGAGAATTCGTTATATACCGGGTTCGCTATAACGGGGTTCGACTAGATAGAGAAGTAACACAATTTTTTCGGTTCACTTTCGACTTTCCAAAATACCCAAGGAATTTTCTGTACTTTTTCTTTCGGTTGAGGTGTCATAGGACTCTAAAAGCGCCAGTAAGGGGAAAAAAATTATATAAACTTTTCATACATTTCGATGTATTTCGTCTAAATATTTACATTTTATTTATTTTTATAGCTTTATGTTTGCCTTTTTTTAGAAAACATACTTTAAGGAATATTTTTATACATAAATTCGAAATAGAGCCTTTTTTAGTGAAATTTTTGATAATTATGGCTTGCGTGCAGCATTTTACCCAAAATAATTTGTCCAAAATAATAAACAAATAACACATAAACAAATTTTGGTAACAAATAAATAACTTTTGGTATATAAATACACTTTATAAATATGTCATTAACCTCTAGCTAAACTATTATGATTTGAAGCAGGGGTTCCCAACCTTTTTCCTACATCGACCTTCCTTCATAGAAAAAGAAGTTTAAAAAAATTTTTAATTTTGATAAAAATTTTGATAAATTTTACTGTAATTAAAATTTTTATGGCAGGAGTGACATATTAGTAGGTCATTTTAATGATAATTGTTTATATTGCCCGTGTATAAAATTTCATGGTTTTCTAGCCAACTGTTTGGTGTATCATGTGCGAAATGCCATAACAATGAAAAAACAATGGTTAAAGTTTTAAACAATTAAAACATTTCTCTTCAATCTAGAAAAAACTGAGGGCCATATTTATAAAGAAGAAAGAGTATTTAACTCAGTAAAATTTTCATATTTCTGAATAAATTATTTTCGTAACTACTGATGATTGAAAATAGGGACTTGTTTATCATGAGTCTCTTGGACTTTAAAAGGTATGTGTCCCCTTAAATCTTCAAAAATTCAAATTTTATTTTTTTTGCATTTTTAGAACATTTGAACATTTCTGAAACATTTAAAACAAACAGCCTTATAATATTCCAATTAGAACATTCAAAACTTCACATGAAATGAAAGAATTAATTCCTTATGACATGAAAGATGTACTTCCGAGTAAACATTACCTGTGTGGGAAATTTAAAAGCCTTTTTCTCGTAATGATGATTTTCGTACTGTTTAAGGGAACAAGGGACCCTGAGCTTCGAATTTTTCAATTTTTAACTCTATATACAAAATGAGAATAATTTGTATTATTTTTTTTACTACATTTAGAACCCTTAGAATCCATAATAAGGATTTTTTGGCGCAAAAATGCCTTTTCAAAATTTTTTTCAAAAATACTAGCATTCTTCAAAATGTTCCATGCGCATTCCAAATCATTTAAAAACCTTAGATTTTTTAACATAAGTTTACCGTACATATATTAATATAATTGTGCTATGAATTTCTTTTTATGAATCTAAAGCCATAATTATTTTTTAAATTTGGCTGTTATTTTTTAGATTTTTTTTTAACGTTTTTGCTTTATTTCATGGTCTACAAATTTGAAATATATTTGTGGTTTCAAAGAATTATGCACAGGTTTGTGTGAAACAATTCAATTAACTATCTTGGGAAATTTGAAAGAATTCAAGCGAAAAGTAATGCGCATGGAGCATTTTGAAAAATGCTATCATTTTTGAAAACTTTTTTGATAAAAAGTTCTTATTCTTAAATAAAATACTTATTTGTGAATTCTAAGTGTCTTCAATAAAGTAAAAAAAAGAATATTAATTATCCTCATTTAGTATAAAGACTAAATTATTGAAAACTTAAAACAAACGAAGTTTAACGTTCCTTGTCCCCTTAAAAGAAAATACTACAGATATTGCTTTAAAATTTTCAGGGTACGTGTAATGATGCTACCAAAAGTATACACCTACTTTTTTATTTAAATTTTTTTATTTTACTAAGAATTTATAGCATTTGACATGTAATTTTAATGTGTTTTTTCAGATTTTTTAAAATCCTATTTTCCTAGAGTAAATATTCTTTGGTGTTTTAAAATTTAAATAGATGTAGAATTACACCGAATGTTTTCAAATCGCAAAAATGAAAAAAATATTATTGAAAGTTTATTAGTGTTGTTGTAAGGCTGCGGGAAGTGTATCATTATAAATTTGAAATTTTCAGAAAATGCACTAACTTTTTACTTCATAAATAAAGTTCTTATTTACTCATAATAAAATTAATTTAGGGAACATAATCTATGAAGTTCAGAGAAATAATACTGAAAATGTTATGTATGATTGACTGTAACAAACAAAGTTATATCTGTTCGAACAAACAGCAATAATTCTGTCTTTTCTACTTTTGTAAAAGTGATGACTGCCCTTAATAATTATTTTTGTTTTTACAAATAATTAGTGATATGCATTGAAATTTGATTATAATAGATTATACGAAATGGAGTAATAATATTACTTTGCAACATTCCCCGTGTAAAAATTTTTTAAAAACTTAACGTTTACTCCTTATTTTTTGCTCACATTTTTTAATCACTCACACTCCTTATTTATTTTTTAATTACACGCGGACACACATTTTTTTTTCTAGAAAAGTACTGATGTTTTTAAGCTTGAAATAGATTCTATGTTATTTTACAACTATGTTTTGCTTGTAAATATATGATTTACGTTACATGCCTTGATATCCAAAAGCTATATCATTTTCTTTTTCCTTTCCTCTGATGTTCTTAAAATGCAGTTTCTCTCCCTGAACGAAACTTCAAAATGACATAAAAGCTCTGCTTATCGCTTTTTCACTTTCAACCTTGTAAAACTTTTGCATCATTTTCATCAGAGTAAAAAGAAAATGTCTGTAACCAATCCGCAGACATTGGCAAAGTAACTAGGTGATCACCTCCCATGCGCAGTTTTCATCGAGCCACCCAAAATCGTCTGCAAACGATAATAGTTTCATTGCGTGTCGGTCCCCGAGAAATAAAGAAAAATTCCGTTCGAAATCACAACAGTACGTATGGCATTTAGAATTTTATATCTTATTTTTTCTGGTCTTTACCAGACTTTTTTTTTCTCTCCCGAAGCTTTAATATTTATGTTATACCGATGCCGCGGGGAATCAGAGTCTGGACACCCGGATTTAAAGGTTTTTAAAAAAAAATCGCTACGAAAACAGATGCGATGTGTTTGAAAAGAGAGTATTTTCGGAACCTTATTTATATTAGGTTTTTGGAAAAGGTGAAGATCGGTCGTCTGCGCGGTGTTTGTGTTCCACTCCAGATCGCGGGGAAATTCTGGCAGGAGAGAGGTAAATTCTTTAAAAAAGCGGCAAGGTTTTCTTAGCTTCTGACGTCACGAGGGTTTGGGATTACATAAAGCTTGGCGACTGAACGAATCATAAATACAAGGAATGTAAATAAACTATTTCCTGCTTGGTTTATGTAAAATAAAAGTCATGGCCGCGCCGATTAGACTGCATTCAAGAACAACTGGGCTGTGTTCTCGTCGAACCCAACATGCAGGACTGAATTGCTTCCAGATTGTTGTTTTTGGCGAGAAATTTCACTTTGTCACGTTGCGTAGGGAAGTTTTAGTTATTTATGAATAATTATGTGGTTATTTAATTTCTTTTTTCTCATTAAGGCTGCTATGTACTAACCCTATTGGATTAGGGATGGGATATTAATATCGATATTATCGAAATATCGATATTTTCTCTTCGATATTAGATATTATAATATCGATATTCGATCTCTGATAATATCGTAATATCGATATTATATTCCCGATATTATCGATTACATATTTTCAAAAGAATTTAATTGAAATAATTATAATCTATAAAAATTTGGGGTGAAAAATCTCAACACCAAAGAGAAAAATAAATGAATGATACAAATAGTTTCTAATGTGTGCAAAGTAATTTTTAATACAAGCAATCAAAAAATGTGTGAAAAAATCAAAAATTGTTCAATATATAAAAAGAATTCTAGAAAGAACAAAAAATGAATGAACGTTTTCCATTTTGCACTTTTCTCATCAATACGAGAGAAAATACTCCACCATTTCGATTTTGGAGGCATTATTGAACTTATTTTATTAATTATTGAAAAACAAACTGAAATTTATGAAAAACACGTTAAAACACAACTGCAGAACTTTACTACACTGAAAAGAATAAAAGAAAGAATACCAACAATAGAATTGAGGAAACTGGTTATCTCCAATTTGTTTACATACTCTCAGTGTTGCCATTGCTTCACCCAAACTAGGGTTTCTTTCTTTCTCTAAATAGAAACTTTTAATTTGATAAAATATTGTTCATTGAAATGTTATTTCATTATTAAAAAAATGACCATCATTTTTTAATCGTATTCGTGGCATATAGTATATATTATCTTTATATATAAAACAGTTCCGTAACTGACTGACATACAACGCACAGACCAAACCGCTGGACCTAAAGGGCTGAAATTTTGCATGGCGATTCTTCTTATAGTGTAGGGGTGCACTAAGAAAGTTTTTTGAAAAATTCTTCTTAGATTTTTTAAAATTAAATTTTTAAGCTGTTTTCGTAACATTTTTAAAGTTTGCATTTAAAGTAATAATTTGAGGATTATAAAATTTATATCACGAAAAAGATCATAAAAATTCCTTTAAAAGGACCTTTATCTCCGATTTCTGATTTTTGGTGAATTTTTAAAGATTAAGTTTTAGAATTTAACTTATTAAATGCTAATCACGTGATTTCTTTTTCTAGTTGTTTAAATTAATTTATCGTCACGTGAATACAACGAAATAGACAAAAAAAAATTCTTTCTAATGCGGCAGACGATTGGACATTATCCAAAAAAATATTAAAATACAAGAAAAGATATGTTCCTCAAACTGTACTATATTAACTGTACTGTATTCTTTAGTTTTTCCCATTAGATTCAATTTGAATATTTTCTTCTACATTATTTTGTCCATAAAAATAAGCGTTACGATTTTTTTATAAATATATATATTTTTTTATATTAATTCCATACATTGATCGTTGTATTTATTATAAATATATTTATACATATTTTTGGTATTAATTGTATACATTGACCGTTGTATTTAATTTGAATGTACTCCGTAGCGAAGTGCGGGTTTTCAGCTAGTATAATATAAGTGTTATGTAAATGTGTTTCAGATGGTTTTATCAGATAGTTTTATCAGATAGGTTCTCAGATAGTTTTATCAGATAGTTTTATCAGATAGGTTCTCAGATAGTTTTATCATACAATCATTCCTCCGAATACGATTGACTGCATATTGAAAGGAAAATGTGTTATCGATATTTTGAAATATTGTTTATATTTTGAAATATCGTTTATATTTTGAAATATCGTTTATATTTTGAAATATCGTCACTATTTGGAAATATAGTGAATATTTTAAAATATCGATTTCTTTGTGCCGATATATTATTGGTATCGATATTAATAGCCGATATTGTTATCGATATTCATATCGATATTTTGTTTTCGATATCCCATTCCTATATTGGATTCGCTCACCTCAACGTTAACCTATGGGGAAATTCTAAAGGTTACGCCGACCACAGCGATAGGTTAATGTGTCTACTTTTTACAGCTACATAAATGCCTATAATCCAATAAAAATAGTATTTTCAGATAGCCTGATTTTTTTCTGCACCTTGCAACACGATTCCTTTTATAAATTTCGTCCACCAAAGGAATTTAGGAGCGTTTAAAACGCACTAGAACAGACTTTTTCACCAAATAATTTAAAATTCAAAATTTTATTCGCATTTTAAAAAAAAACGAAAATTTCCCCAAGGTGTGAAATATCTTCCTGTTACAGAGTACAATTTAAAAAAATCTTTCACTCCAAGTCGGCAATTCGTGGATACAGTTTCTCCATAGGTTAACACTGAGGTGAGCGAATTCAATAGGGTCAGTACACAGCAGCCTTAACTATGCTAAAAGTGTGTAATAGTTTTTTACGAGTTGCTCGTCAAAATTTTCAAGTTTGTAAAGATTTCGCTCTTTAAGGATATGTAACTCTTTACTGATCTTTATTGACTTTGTAATCTCTGTCTAATTAAAAATAAATAAAACTTTTTTATTTAGAATTCTTAGCGATTAATATGCATTAAAAGTTGATGAAACTCACGATTCTGCTTAAAATGTTACTAAATGTAAGGTTCTGTAATGTAGAGTTTTCTCCACATTAGTCAAAGGATATGTAAATATTTTTAATATCAGCAATTTAAGATTAAAATTTGTAAAAGAGGGCACGGTTACGAAACCTTCACATATAAACTTTCTTTCACTCCTCCATTTCCTGCTCACTTTGTTTCAGTTACTACTGAAGAATATTGGTATTATAATGGTTGCTTGTGTAAAAGTTTAATTTCCATGGCCGATTGTAGATTATTTGACTTTGTTTCGTAACTTTTGAATCGGCAGCTACTGAAAATCCTTCCAGCTAAATGAACTTGGCCGCGTTATACAACTTTGCTATAATTTTAATGATTTGAATTTTACATAGATGTTAGTATAAACTGCACGCTCTCAAAAAAAAAAAACAAAGATTAAAGGACTCATTTTCTAGGTAAGTGAGTTGCTTTAATTGTATCGAACCTTGTGCTCACCAAATGACCAACAGTTCCTGGCAGTGAGCCACGACATTTGCTTACGTAATTAGCATCTCCCAGCTGTTCTGTAGCTTAAATATAGACTTAAATTAACCTACTTTCACCGCGAAACTTTCAAATAACAATTGGTAAAACCTTACCGAGGAAGGTAATTTCCACTCAGCGTAAAGGGACATTGTTCTAATAAATTCTTTTCTTTCGTGTTTCGACGTGTGTATGCGGCTAGGGATTTCTGTTATGGAAGTTTTTATTGGCCATGTAATTAAGTAATTACGCAGATTCGTAGAGTTTTCCTGACAGTGGTGCCTATTGTTTTTGACAAAATGACTAGATCGTCCTCGAGTGTCGAAAATTTTCTGACGTTCCAATTTCGATGGCAGCCTTTGTCGTGTTGAATGTGTTATTGCACTTTTAACCTAGCATATATAGTTAATAAGATGCGTTAAGAGGAATAGAAAAACCTTAATGTATCACTATAATTAATACAATCAGAAATATAATTGTACATCAAAAAAGGCTCTATACGAATTTCTGAAGAAAATTCAGCTTTGAGAAAAGCAAGAGAACGCATACTCTCTAAGATAAGGCAGGCGGAAACCAAGCGATAATTGAGCATTTTTTACTGTTAATTAGTAGGAAGTTTAAGGTTTGTCTAATCAAAAAGGCTCAATGCAAATATCTTGAGCTAATTCAGCTTTGAGAAAAGCAAGAAGACGCATTCCGACTAAGCTAAGGTGGCGAAAAAAATACCAAGGGTTAATTGAGACTTTTTTTACTGTTAATAAGTAGGAATTTAAAGGTTTGTGTAATCAGAAACTCTCAGTGCAAATGTCTTAAGCTAATTCAGCTTTCTTCCTCTGTAGCAGAGCAACAGAACACCTACATAATTAGCTAAGGTAGGCAAAAAATCAACTAGAGGTTAATCGAGTCTCTTTTACTGTTAACTGTTATGAAATATAAAGGTTTTTCTAATAACAAAGGCTCGATACGAATTTCTAATCAAAATTCAGCTTTCTTGATCGGGACCAAAGCATGAGAACGCCTACTGGGTAAGCCAAGGAAGGCAAAAAATACTAACCATAGCTTAGTTAAGCCTTTTTTATCGTTAACTGTTGTGAAATATTAAGGTTTTTCAAATAAAAAAGGACTCTATACTAATTTCCTATCAAAACTCAGCTTTCTTCCTTTGGACCAGAGCAAGAGAACGCTTACCCAGTAAACTAAGGCAAAAATATTGACCAAAGGGTAATCGAGTCTTTTATTCTGCTAATTATAGTAAATTATTAAGGTATTTCTATTCACTGATTGGTCTTACTAGTTACAGTGCATAATTTACTATAAGAAGTTCTTTCTGTTATTATTACACCACGAATCTTAGAAAATAATCCCCGGCATATTTACCTAATATTAAGCTGTCCTGTTCAATTTTTCCTGAGCCTCCTTGTCTACGCAGACTATTCCCTGAAAAATGGGGCATTTATTTAAATATATTTAAATTGTAAATATTAAGCAAAGCCGTTGAAAAATTGCTTATTTATTTAATTATTTTTAATTTTACTCGTGTAAGAAATTTTAATTTATTATTGGAATCTTATGTATGTCGTTGAATCTCTAACGGTCTATTCACATAGAATCCGTCAGCTTCAGCGTTACTCGTATTGAAATATTTTAAACCAATTACAGACCTTAACAGTTTCGTGGCTAATCGTTTGGAGGTTTCTAATTGGTTAGATATATTTCAATACGAGTAACGCTGATGAATTCTAAGGGAACAGACTTCAAGGAAAATAGAAACAATTTAGATAGAATCTTAGAAATGAAAACAAAGAAAAACATTTTTTCTGAGAAGAAAATAATCTTAACCTTTAGCTTACGGAGTCCATTTTTCCGATTCCCTCTTTAGAACGGGAAATTTCATACCCCCTTTGTAAGAACGGCCATTGAGGGTTTATATATATATATATATTCATTCTTGGGCCCGTATTCTTGGGATACATGCTATCCCACCCCGTAAGGAAAAGGTTAATTACCTTTAATCAAAGACATCTGTCCCGTATTGTTTTGTAGGATGTGATTCTGCAGTTAATATGAACATTTAAACTGCTAATAGAGCAGTTTAACTTACAGTGGCTCCCAAAAGTGTTCGTACACTTACGAAATTCAATGAAATAGGGGTATATCCATTAATTAAAATGAATATTTCAGAATGGGTATTTAAGAATAAGATCTATAATCTATTCTTAACAAAACTACATGAAATATTTTGAAAACATAGTAAAACTTTATTTTTAAGAAACCAGTAATCAAAAAGTAACAAAAACTTTATCTCACAAAAGTCATCGTACACTGACATATTTTCGGATAAATTCATAATTAAAATTATCGCCTGGCGCTTTATTTTTATTTTTGAACTGTGGTGGCATTTAAAATATCGTTTGGCTTTAATTTTTGCTTGCCTACTCCGTAATATTCTATTTATTATTTAAAAATGGCTCGTAGTCGTAAAGAAACAACAAACAGCATTCGAAAATTGATTATTTTTCATTATAGTAGTGTTAAATCAGTTCGGAATATTGCTAAATTACTTAATTTATCCCATTCTACTGTGCAGTATGTGAAAAAATGCTTTAAAGAAAAAAATTGGATCGAACACAAGGTAAGAAAAGGCCGTCCGGCAAAGTTAACATAACGTGATCAGAGATTTATAATTAGAAAATTTGTGAAAAATTCACGTTTGAGTGCTGTAAAAGTTTCTGCAGAATTCTATAAAACATTTTCTACTTCAATTTCACCTGAAATTTTTTGACGAGTTCTCAGAACAGCTGGATTACATGGACGTTCTACCCATAGAAAATTTTTTGTGAGTGAGAAAAACAGAAAGTTTAGGCTTCCCTTCGCACTATCAATGATAAATAAGCCCCAAACCTATTGGAATAATGTCTTATTTTCCGATAAACATTTTTGGTGCTGATGGGTGTATAATTGTATGGAGAAGAAAAAAATGAGGAACTTAATCCCAAGAACTTAGTAGGAACAGTTAAGCATGCCGGTGGAGGTATCCTTGTGTGGGGGTGCATGTCAGCATCAGGACTAGGAAATTTGTTATTTTTTGATGACATAATGAATCATGCTGTTTTTATAAATATTTTAAGAGACAATTTAAAATTATCAGCTCAAAATTTGGCTATTGGAAAGAACTTTGATTTTTATCAAGATAACGATCCTAAGCACACGGCTCTCGACGTTCGCATCTGGTGTCTCTATAATTCTCCACAAGTTTTGAAAACACCACCTCAATCGCCAGATTTAA
Organism: Dolomedes plantarius; assembly: GCA_907164885.2. Lineage (NCBI taxonomy): Eukaryota > Metazoa > Arthropoda > Arachnida > Araneae > Dolomedidae > Dolomedes > Dolomedes plantarius. The sequence goes on along the minus strand of OU015503.1, from coordinate 50,757,704 downwards.
ACCCAATAGAACATATTTGGAGAGAACTGGAAGTTCGAGTACGAAAACACGACATTCACACGAAAAGCGAACTAAAAACAATTGTGATGGAAGAATGGATGAACATTGATGCAAAAATTACAAAAGAACTAAAGCAATCTATTCCCAGACGTTTAAAAGCTGTCGTGGATGCTAAAGGATATCCTACTAAATATTAATTTAACGAAAAATTAGGATATTTACTAATATGTAGCGATTTTTTACAAGTGTACGATAACTTTTGTGAGATAAAGTTTTTGTTACTTTTGGATTATTGGTTTCTTAAAAATAAAGTTTTACTATGTTTTCAAAATATTTTATCTAGTTTTGTTAAGAATAGATTAGAGATCTTATTATTAAATACCCATTCTGAAATATTCATTTTAATCAATGGATAGACCCCTATTTCACTGAAAATCGTAAGTGTACGAACACTTTTGGGAGCCACTGTAGGTATGATTTCAGCTGATTTTATAATTGTAGAATCGAGATCGGACTTCTTTGTCTTTCAAAACTTTGTCTTTATTTTTCCCTGTTTCTTCACGAAATCTTACAATTCAGCCATTTTGAATTCTAAGAATTTTAAATTTTAAACTTCAAATAGAAGTTGGATAACATTATGTATCATGCAAAAGCCTTAAATTTATTCATTTTATTATCATTTTGCTACATGACCCTGAAATGAACAAGTCCATGGACGTCTGAATAACGTGGTAACGTCACCGTCTCCTAATGACGTTGTTCCACGAAACGCAAATAGTTACTCATGTTCAGAAGGAGTGACGCATTGGTGACAAAAAATGAAAGAGAATTTTGGACCTTGTCTCGTGCGTCTAGCACAATAAATTGTAATTTCTGAGCTGTTAACGATGTCTGAATTTTTCATCCAATTATTTCAGTGTTTCTTTTTCAACATAACCTTACATCTATCGATCCTTGTGCGACTGCTCTAATAGAATGAAACATGAGCGAATTTTTAATAGACGAGAAGTACGATAAATAGGTATTTATATATGTCAAGGGGAATTGTGTATCATGGCATGACACATATTCGCCAAGATCTACTCAGTAACGTCGTCAAGAAATTATGGAATGTATGAAACAGAATCATTAATATACAGAATGCGACAGAAGGGACTCCCACATTCAAAGGGAAGTAAAAGAACGAAACAATTTAGAGAGAAAAAGCTTTATATTTTCGAAAAGTACTATGTTCCGAGGACTACGAATTGGTTTCCTTGGTAATACAGACTCAATTGATCTCACGTTTGAAACCCCATCACAGAATTGTTTTCCAATCAGGAACGGCATCAGTTGCATAGAGCCCTAAATGCCCTCTGTATCGTCGTTAAGGAATCTTTGTTTTTAAAGAACGTCTTGATAGCAAAACCGCGATGTTCACCGCACCAACTCATGGTGTCTACTGACAACTTGAAAATCTGCTCAAACTGTTGACACTTCCGCGCAGTCCCACACCCACTTTTCCTTTACCAGTGACCTTTAGAAATGTGAGAGTCCATCCTGCCGCACCTATATAAAAATTACTAATCCATAAAGTTAGGCACCTACCGCAACATTGTATGTAAAAAGCAACGAGTGATTTAATTGGGACTCATTGAAATGGTACGAGCGAATAAATGGCTGAGTTTATTAGTATTCTTTCTTCGACAGTAATGCCTTTTTTTCTATCAACCGACCAAAAGGTGCCTTTTTAAATAATTCTGTCATCAGGATGTGCAAATTCATGCAACGTCGACAGAGATATCTCTGAACCGTTGTATTGAAAAAACAGTTGTATCAACAAATATACTGTCGTTCGATAATCCCGTAAAAAAATAATGAAAAGGACTTTGTTTTGAAAAGTTTTTATTTATTTGTCTACATAATCTCCCTTCTGGTTAATACGCTTGATCAAACGATTTTCACGTTTGTTTGTTTTTTCTCCTTAAAGTAAGGCTTTCCAAACTCTGCAAAATAAACCTTTTCTTCACTAATCACTTCGGAATTTGATGAAAATTTCTGCCCTGCAAAAAGAGTTTTCAGAAATAGTAGTCCCAGGGGGACAGTCTGGAGAATACGGAGGGTAGACATAAATTTCATAGCGCATTTCTAATAGTTTTCACTCTGCAATCACAGATGAATGAGTCGGAGAATTGTCATGATGGAAAAGAACGTTTTCTTTCATTAAATAAATGTGTCCTCTTTGACTGATGTGTATTGGCCCTATTGGATTCCCTCACCTCAATGTTAACCTATATGGAAAATGCGTCTACTATTTACAGCTACACAAATGATGATAAGCCAATAAAAATTATATTTTCAGATAGCTTGAACTTTTCTGCACCTTGCTACAGGATTATTTTATAAATTTCGTCCACCAAAGGAATTTAGAAGCATTTAAAACACACTAGACCAGATTTTCCCCGAATAATTTAAATTTTAAAATATTATCTGCTTTTAAAAAACGAAAAATGCTCCAAGGTGTCAAATTTCTTTCTCTATTACGGAGTACAATTTAAAAAAACTTTCAATCCAAGTTGGCAATCCTTAGACACATTTTCTCCATTGTTTAACATTGAGGTGAGCGAATCCAATAGGGTTAGTACGCAGCAGCCTTAACTTTATGCTTAGCTGTGAACAAATTTTGCGATACAAAGTTAAAGTGTAATTTTAACTTTGTATCGCAAAACTCAGAAATTAGCGATATATTTGGTTTCTGTTGTAAAGTTTGATTAATTTGAATACCTTGTCCATCTCGTTTGGTTAATCAAACCGGATTATCGCAAAATGCTGACATAAGGTTTATGTATTAGGAACTTCTATGTATTAGGGAGTTTGAGGTTTATGTATTAGGGACTTCTATTTCCTATCGCCGTATGTTGTTTTTAGCAGAAAAAAGATTCAAAACTTTAAAATCAATTCTTTTGGAAATCGTATAAGTTTAAAGCATAATTCAGTGGACTGAATTGAGGTATTTGTGCCATGCTATTTGGCAACAGCATGTCCTGTCATTGAACTACCCTGCATATCAGCTGATATTACACATAAACACAGCACTCTCATTCAGGCTGACTTGCTTCACTGTTTCACTGACCACGGAGAGACCGGACGGCGCATGGTCCATCGATTTGGTCTCTTTTTTTTATTTCTTTTGTTAACCATTTTGCCGAGAACACAGTCTAGAATGCGAAAGTGACTCTGTAACTATGGCGAGGGCCGTTTTAATCAGGCAAATGGACCGGACCATGATAGAAAAAAGACAAAAAAGCATCAGGATTTCGAGGGCTGTGGAGGGGTCAATAAACTGCGTGGGATTACTAACAAGTGCGAGAGTGAGGGGTGGGTGGGGGGTGAACCTATTAGAGGACGCACACACATAAAGCGTCGCTTTGTAACTGGTGACACGGTTATTTGTCAGCTGTAGTTCAGGGGTGGAATTTATTTGAATTTTTTAATAGTTTTAAACGTAATTTCTTTGGACTCAATTCATTTGGAAAGGATAATATTAGATGCCAATAAATGAATATTTTTGCACGTTATATAGAGCAGAGGTGAGCAAACTTCTGTCGACCGCGACCCATTTTCTTTCAATGAAAAATCCCGCGACCTTAATGAAAATTCATTAGTAACAGCAAATTAAAAGTAGTAATGTAAAAATTTGGAAAATGTTAACAAAAGTATAGAAAAACAAAATAGGCAAATTTTGAGAAACTTTAAAAAAATCTATGAATTGTCAGTTTTGGGTATATACAGTCAAACACCGTTATAACGAACTTCAAGGGACCTAAGGTTATGTTCGCTATATCCAAACCGTTAAGAGTTCACAAAAAAGTATAATTCATTAGTTGCTATGAGTATTCAATAATGATGTATTAAAAATGATAAAATCTATTAAAAATGATCATTAATGAATTGAATTGACTAAAATCTATTACATTAAACTGACACAATACTAATTAAAATAAATAAAAATGAAAACAAATGACAATAAATTCATTTTACCTTTAATTATTGCTCACTGTTTTGAAACAGAAATAATCGGTAATCTTCTGCTGACGTGATGCCGATTTCATAAACATTTTATGAATTTCTTTGTCCAATACATCAAATGACTCTTTCTTCCACTGTTTGTGTAACCAAAAACTTATTAATCGCTGCTGAGATGGTGGGGATTTCATCATTTATATGCTCCTCTTCATCAGCGTCAGAAGCAGAATCTTCGATTTCAGAATGATTCATTTTAATTTCTTCCACGATATCTTCATCAGTCGGATTTTCACATGCAATGACTTCATCATCACATGTTTCGAACAATTCAATGTCACAATCTGAGAATGAGGAAATTTTGTGCTTTTCTATCCACATCGCGATAGGTAAATCTTCATCTTCTTCTTCAACATTTTTAAAAAAATCAGTAGTCGACTGAAAAAAAGGTTCGTTAAAGCCGGTACTTAAGATTTCGGAGGATCGCTATAAAAAGAAAAATTAGCATTAAATACAATAGGAAAATGGCGGGACTAAAATTTTCGTTCGCTATATCCGTGAGTTCGTTATAAACCGGTTCCCTATAACGGGGTTTGACTGCATTTAATTTGCATTATAACAATTTTTAAACAATGTCTTCCTTACCATCTACACTTGTTTTTTTGCCGTATCGCACAGGATGGAAACTTCGTATTTAAATATTAATATGCATTTGTATTTCATTCAGGTAAACATTAGCAAAAATTAAAATTAAAAAAGAGAAATATTTTAAAATGACAAGCTTCGTATTAAAACAATGAAAACTATAAATTTCATTTATCTGTATAAAACTAAACTAAAAAAAACTCAATGAGTAGGGTGAACTTGGACCTTATGTAGTATTTGTTCAATATTTGGTGAAATAGTTGAGTATGCCACTCAACTATTTCATCAAATATCATCGTTGTTTCATCATGTCGTATCATCGTTGTATGGTTTTTATAGCTACTGAATTTAAAAACCCAGTGTCGCACATATAGGTAAAAGCCAATGGAAGCAATATAGTCTTTAAGACTGTTTGACTCCTTATTTAACAATACCATATATTTTTAACGTATAAAAAATATAAATAAAACTAGCTGAAAACATATACTTTGCTACGGAGTACATTCAAATTAAATACAACGGTCAATGCATGGAATTAATGCCAATATATATATATATATATATATATATATTAATTTATTTATAATAAATACAACGATCTATGTGTATGCAATTGATGTAGAAAAAACAAAAAATATATTTATAAAAAAAGATCGTAAAGGTATTTTTATAGACAAAATAATGTAGAAGAAAATATTCAAATGAAATCTAATGGAGCATACTAAAGAATATAGTTCAGTGAATATAGTACAGTTTTAGGAACATATCTTTTACTGTATTTTAATATTTTTTTGGATAATATCCAATCATCTGCCGCATTAGCAAGGGAAATTTTTTTTGTCTATTTCGTTGTTATGCACGTGACGCAAAATTAGTTTAAAGTATGACAAAAAGGAGAGAAACCACGTGATCAGCATTTAATAAATTAAATTCTAAAAATTAATCTTTAAAAAATCACCAAAAATCAGAAAATGGAGATAAAGATTCGAAAAAGATTTCATTTTAGAGGAATTTTTAGGATCTTTGACATGATATAACTTTTATAACCCTCACATTATTATTTTACATGCAAACTTAAAAAAGTTACTAAAATAGCTTAAAAATTTAATTTTAAAAAAATCTAAGAATTTTTCAAAAATCTTTCTTAGTGCACCCGCACACTATAAGAAGAATCACCGTGCAAAATTTCAGCCCTTTAGGTCCAGCGAATTGGTCTGTGCGTTATATGTCAGTCAGTCACGGAACTGTTTTATATATATAGATTATTAAAGGTATGTAATTATAGAAATCTTCAGGCATGAAAGTGAGTCTTCGTTCAAAACAGTTTACTTACCACTGATTTATTGTACTGATGTTATTTGCTGGGTTATAACCGCCATGTGTAGAAAAAAAAATACGCTCTTACAACTTTTGAATAAACCCCCAAATCATACACTAAAGCATATCTGAAAATAAAAATTCTGACTGAAGGAAATCTTTTCATTCTCAAAAGCGTCCTCACATACGTGATGCGAATAGGAAAACCTGTTAAATATTCACTATAAATAACCGAAAATTAAATTCTATTCGCGAATTTCAAAAGCAAATTCTGCTTCATTCTTCAGAGGCAGACCCAGGATGACATCTACATCGTAAGCGGAGGCAGACTTACTTTCAACCAGGATAATTTTTCAGGCTTATTTTCAAGTTTGTGCCCGCCTTGGTTTTCTGTGAAGGAGCACTGCTGTCCTTTGGAATAAGTAAAGTGAATTTGCTTTCGATGTCCGTGAATAATGCTTTAATTTTCTTAAATTTATGGTGAATATTTTGAAAAAAAGTTTTTCAAATCCCTGACATTTTTTACTAGTTCTGACTGCACTACCATGACCAGCACATTTACATTACAAGACATTTTTGATAGGGTAGAGAAAAGAAGATTTTTTTTACAGAATTTCAACCAATTTATTATTAACCGGCCATAGTAACTAAAATAATATAAAATGTTTAACTATGCGGACACGTCAAATCCGGAAAGTCCTTCAGTGTGGTCAGGGCGATGGGGGAAGGCACGATCCCTCCAGATGTTGCTCCAGGGGATGTTCGGTCGTAACTTAGGTGGCAGCAGCGGGTGGTGTTGACTCCCCAGCTGAGAAATAGTCAACAGTTTCCGTGGTATATTGTGCGGATGTCTCCATACAATCACACAAATAAATAAATAAATAAATATATATATATATATATATATATATATATATATATATATATATATATATATATATATATATATATATATATATAAATCTGTGGCTTGATACAAGAAGTGCCTGAGTCAGTTTTCTCCAATATGAGTTTGTTTGCTTGTGTCTCCTTAAAAAAAATGTTATTTTCATTGTAAGAAGTACCTAAATCTACCCGATGCTTTAAAATTGTTTTCTAAACCATTCTACAGACTTCAGTACTTCTTACATTGACAATAATATTTTCTTAAAGACACATAAGCAAACAAAGTCATCTTGGAGAAAATTGACTTAGGCACTTCTTGTACCAAGCCACAGATGTGTGCGTGCGTGTATATATATATATATATATATTTATTTATTTATTTATTTATTTATTTATTTATATATATATATATAAAACACAGTTCCGTAACTGACTGACTCACTGCCATAAAACACACAGACCAAACCGCTGGACCTAAAGGGCTGAAATTTTGCATGGCGATTCTTCTTATGGTGTAGGGGATACACTAAGAAAGATTTTTGAAAAATTCTTCTTAGATTTTTTTTAAATTAAATTTTTATAAGCTGTTTTTGTAACTTTTTTTAAGTTTGCACTTAAAATAATAATTTGAGGGTTATAAAATTTATATCACGAGAAAGATTATAAAAATCCCTTTAAAATGAAATCTTTTTCGAATCTTGACCTTGATTTTGTGATTTTTGGTGAATTTTTAAAGATTAAATTTTAGAATTTAATTTATTAAATGCTGATCACGTGATTTCTGTTTCTGGTACTTTAAATAAATTTATCATCACGAGCATAACAGCTAAATAGACAAAAAAATATTTTTTTTCTTTATAATGCAGCAGACGATTGGATATTATCCCAAAAAAATAAATATCCCTTACGATTTTTTTATAAATATATATATATATATATATATATATATATTTACATCAATTGTATACATTGATCGTCGCATTTACTATAAATATATATATTTATTTTTGTGTTTGTATCACTGATGAAATTTTGCAGTGTCGTTGTGTTGAAATATTGAAAACCTTCTTGTTGAAAATTACTATTAAAATAATTACAACCAAAAGTAACCTTTCCGACTTCTTTGAAAACAATTTGCAATCACCGCGAGGTTTGTAAGTCTTTTCCCCCCTCGGAAAAAAACCATGTAGCTTTATTTTATTTAATTTTTCATTTACTGAAAATTAAAAAGTCATTTGAAAATCTTACGAAAAAATACTATGTATTTTTGTAATGTATATGGGATATGCAAAAATGATAATTTGCAATTTTATAGAAAAGGTAATTTTTTTTAATGATAATTTTGAAGCAGGTCGTATAGTTTTACTGCTTTTTTCTTCTGCTGAGGAAACTTCCTCGTTGCCTTTGCACCTGCCTCAAGCTGACGACCTTGGTTTAAAAATGGGTATAGAGTCGTCTATCTTGGACCATTTGCTTAAATTATGCAATATTTTCAGGCTCAGAGTTGTTATAACCATAACTCTTTTAAAATTTGCTGCAGACGCTTTTAAGAATGGTGTAACTCAAGCGTTTAAAGTAATATAAGATGCCAAACCTAATAAAAGTTTAAAAAAACAGCAATTGTAGTCAATATTTCATCATTATAAATGCAATTTTTTAGTATTGTACTGAATTACCGAACTCACACACACACACACACACACATATATATATATATATATATATATATATATATATATACAGTGGAATCTCGATCGATCGTTCCCCGAATCATCGTTTTCCCGTATGTTTCGTTAATTTCACCCAGTCCCGACGATCATTTGGCTTTGTTATGTTCCCGCAGAAACAGTCCAGCAAAATGATAGATTCCACTCTGTATATATATATATATATATATATATATATATATATATATATATATATATATATATATATATATATACACAGTCGATTCGGGTTAATTGGATCACCGGTTAATCGGAACGAATCCCGTCTTGTAACATAAGGCATGTTCGTTTAATCGGACCATCCAGTTATTAGGACCAAAATGATCGCGTCCCGATGTGGTTCAATTAACCATAACCGACTGTGTATATATAACTAGCTGAAAACTCGCACTTCGCTACGGAGTAAAATCAAATTAAATACAACGCTCAATGTATGCAATTAATGCCAAAAAATAAATATATATGTATATTTATAATAAATACGACGATCAATGTATACAATTGATGTAAAAAAAAACAAAAAAAATATATTTTAAAAACTCGTAAGGGATATTTTTATAGACAAAATATTGTAGAAGAAAATATTCAAGTTAAATATAATAGGACATACTAAATAAAGAATATAGTACAGTTAATATAGTACAGTTTGAGGAACATAATATGTTTTATTGTATTTTAATATTTTTTTGGATAATGTCCAATCGTCTGCCGCATTAGCAAGAAAAAAAAAATTGTCTATTTAGTTGTTATGCACGTGACGATAAATTTATTTAAAGTACCAGAAAAAGAAATCACGTGATTAGCATTTAATAAATTAAATTCTAAAAATGAATCTTTAAAAATTCACCAAAAATCAGAAATTGGAGGTAAAGATTCGAAAAAGATCTTATTTTAAAGGAATTTTTATAATCTTTCTCGTGATATAAATTTTATAACCCTCAAATTATTATTTTAAATGCAAACTTAAAAAAGTTACTGAAACAGCTTAAAAATTTAATTTTAAAAATCTAAGAAGAATTTTTCAAAAATCTTTCTTAGTGCACCCCTTCACTATAAGAAGAATCGCCCTGCAAAATTTCAGCCCTTCAGGTCTAGCAGTTTGGTCTGTGCGTTGTATGTCAGTGAGTCAGTCAGTTACGAAACTGTTTTTTATATATAGATTATGACGGAACTGAGTTAATTCACTAACCCGCGATTGAGAGTAATCGAAACTTCCAAGAAGAGATTCTAAACATGTAATGCCAATAGAAGGCAAAGATGTATCCCACTACAAACGTAGAGGCGAAAGTAAGGATATAGTAACTATATAAGCACGTTCATTTTTATGTATATTTATATATATATATATAGTGATATATATATATAGTGATATATATATATAGTGATATATATATATATATTTGCATGAGATAAAATTTAATAAGTTACAGGTAATTTATATATTTGGCTGATTTAGAGAGTGGAAAAATGCATGGGATTGATTTGTGAAACCTTATCAGGCAACAGACTACGTGACTGCTAACGAACGATTAATAAAAATAATGGCGGAAATAAATGTATGATTTTGCTTAGCTCCAATATTTCATTTTTCTATTTGATGATGGTCAGAAAAGGAAATGTTAGTAGACAGTAAATTTAAGAATGTACAAGTTTTAGTAAGGTCACCTTGCAGTTAGCCTTGAGAGCATGTTATGTACAGAATTGTTTTAAATGGAATAAAAAAATTTAAACAGTTTTACAGCCATTTGTCAAAAATAATCGGTTTTATGATTTTTATATCATAGTTTTTTCGTAATAAAGATGGAAACGAACACATGCACATGAACAACAACAACAACAACAACAAAAAAAAAAATAAAGGATCAAAACACATTTTGTGTGAAGAATTTAACTAGTACAACTTGTATTGAAATTGATTGCTACTGCTGATCTTTAGATCGCTCTAATTTTATTTCTGTCTAGCTGAATACTCGTGCTTCGCTACTGAGTACAGTCAAATTAATTACAATGGTCAATGTATGCAATTAATGCCTATACACACACACACACACACATATATATATATATATATTTATTTATATATATATATATATATTTATATATATATATATATATATATATATATATTTATTTATATATATATATATATATATATATATATATATATTTATATATATATATATATATATATATATATATATATATATATATATATATATATATATATATATATATATATATATATATATATATATATATATATATATATATATATATATATATATATATATATATATAATCGTAACGGATATTTTTATAGACAGAATAATGTAGAAGAAAATATTCAAATTAAATACAACGGTCTATGTATGCAATTAATTTCTTTGTTTAATATCCATAAAATTACTAATTTGAATTAAAAAACTTCCTTCTCAATTAAGTGGTTGAATTTTATCTTTTACTATATTTTAATATTTTTGTGTCAATTTATTTCGTTGTTATGCACGTGACGCAAAATTAGTTTAAATTATCACAGAAAGAAAAGAAATCTCATGATCAGCATTTAATAAATTAAATTCTAAAAATTAATCTTTAAAAATTCACCAAAAAAAAACAGAAAATAGGTAAAGATTGGAAAAAGATTCCATTTTAAAGTAATTTTTATGATCTTTCTCATATAAATTTTATAACCCTCAGATTATTATTTTAAATGCAAACTTTAAAAACAGTTACAAAAATAGCTTAAAAATTTTATTATAAAAAAATCTAAGAAAATTTTTTCAAAAATCTTTCTTAGTGCACCCCTACACTATAAGAAGAATCGGCATGCAAAATTTCAGCCCTTTAGGTCCAGTAGTTTGGTCTGTGCGTTATATGTCAGTCAGTCAGTCACGGAACTGTTTTATATATAAAGATGATCGTACAGAAAAAATAAAAGCAGATAACAGAAATTTACAGAACATACAGAAATTTACAATCAGAAATTATAACAGAAATTTACAATCTTTAAACAAACAAACAAACAAAAACAAAAAAAGGGGGGGGGGAATAAAAAGAATTTCGGAATTTTCGTCAAAATCAAAGGTTTGAAGGTAGTCAAATACTTTAAATATATGAAATACATACATATATATATATATATATATATTAAAAAGTATTTATATTATTATTTTGCTTCTCTATTTAAGCTTGTATGAATATATTTGTGTTCGCGTATATCTGAGGCTTCCATGCAAAAATTTTTGCCTCGAGCGCAGCATATTTGAAGATGTCTTCGTCGCTTCCATCCACTGGAGCTAGATATTTAAATACAGGTGTTATGTGATTGATAGTCGATGACTAACAAAATGCAGCACAAAGCTTGCGCCGCGTCGTTTTTTTTTTCTTCCTCTTAATTCCTATTTTCGCATGAGCGGACATCTGTTTTTCCTCCAAAAACATTTCTATGCGTCTCTCTTCCGAAAGAGAGAGAAATTTCTTTCGTTTTATTTCTCTCCGCACATTCTGACTTGCACCACTGCTTTTTTCACAGCACCTGCTCCCTGATTATTCGCGTGCGCCGATTTTGTGGGCGGCCTGTCTGGCGCTGAAAATCATACTACGTGGGTCGTATTCTGCTCGTACTTCAACAGTAATTAGTCCCATCTGAAAAACTCCTATCCTTATCGGAAACTGTTTTTATTGTGATGGTAATCGCGTGTTTGAGTCCAGTTATGTCGTTTGGTTTCAGAAAGCTGATGACGTCATTCCATGACGTAACCAAATGTGGATATGGTAATTCGTCGCTTTATTTTTTTTTTTCAGTTGCTTTCGGAACGTGACTTGTGTATTATTCTGAAAATTCATTAAGGTTCTATATGGAGCTATAGCGATGAGTGTGTCAGCGCTACCTGCCACACTTCGTCCACATGCGTATTCTTTGGACAAGTGGCTGAATCTATAATGGGTTTAACTCCCCCCCCCCAATGTGTAATTTGGAGTCATTAAAGTGTAATTTGGAAAAAGAGAAAATTATTAAAAGCCCCTCCCGGCTCTTTTTTAAAAATTACTTTTTCGCATAGATGTTGAGTGACGAAGATAAAATTTCTGTACAATTTGCCACTGTTAAATTTTCCGAAAAAACAAATTATTTCACAGCATTTTTTTTTTCAAACAGTTATTCTCATACATACACATATTTTATGCAAAGATTTTATCATACATACAGATTAAAATTTTCTTAAACAGAGCAGTCTGTGTATTTCTTCTATAGTTTCTCTCTCTTTCTTTGAAAGGGAGTCTCCTTCCAATAAAATATCAGGTGACTGCACAGGGATTCTTTTTCTTTTCTGTCTCTCTCAACACCACCGATCCCTGTTGTAGACTCAGATTGAGGGAGTTTCACCACAAACCTATCAAGTGAAGCTACCATCGGCTTACGTTTCAAAATGTTTCTGAAGTTAGACATTTCTTGATCATTAAACAAGTCACCTTTTGGCTGTCTTGCTATAGCTTTGTCAGGGTGATACTTTTGAACAGAATTTTGTAATTCAGCCTATTTTGTTCTTTCTTTCCGTCCGCAGAGACAGGATGCGGGGGCGCCGTCTTGGCGCCATCTTCATTTTATTCGGTAAACAGCGCCAACATTTCTCGTGGTGGCGACTTTTGGTACTTTAAAAAAATCGAAATCCCATGGTCCACTATGTACGCCCATCAAATTTGGTTATGTTTCGTGCAATACTTTACTCGTTAGAGAGCTCTGAATACCTCACGTTATTTTATAACCTCCCTGTATATATATATATATATATATATATATATATATATATATAAATAAAACAGTTCCGTCACTGACTGACTGATTGACTGACTGTCATACAACGCACAGACCAAATCGCTGGACCTAAAGGGCTGAAATTTTGCATGGCGATTCTTGTTATAGGGTAGGGGTGCACTAAGAAATATTTTTGAAAAGTTCTTCTTAGATTTATTTAAATTAAATTTTTAAGCTGTTTTTGTAACTTTTTTAAGTTTGCATTTAAAATAATAATTTGAGGGTTATAAAATTTATATCACGAGAAAGATCATAAAAATTCCTTTAAAATGAGATCATTTTCGAATCTTTACCTCCATTTTCTAAAATTTTGGTGAATTTTTAAAGATTAATTTTTAGAATTTAGTTTATTAAACGCTGATCAAGTGGTTTCTTTTTCTGGTACTTTAAATTATTTTATCGTCACGTGCATAACAACTAAATAGACAAAAAAATATTTTTTTTCTTGCTAATGCAGCAGACGATTGGACATTATCCAAAAGAATATTAAAATACAATAAAAGATATTATGTTCCTCAAACTGTACTATATTTTTTAGTTTGTCCTCTTACATTTAATTTTAATATTTTCTTCTACATTATTTTGTCTATAAAAATATCCCTTCCGATTTTGTATAAATATATATTTTTTTTTTACATCAATTGTATACTTTGATCGTCGTATGTATTATAAATATACATATATATATTTTTTTTTTCATTACTTGCATACATTGACCGTTGTATTTAATTTGAATGTACTCCGTAGCGAAGTGCGATTTTTATCTACTATATATATGTATATATATATATATATATATATATATATATATATATATATATATATATATATATAGTCGCCGATAGGGGCTGATATGGCGCACCCGAGAATTTGCACAGAACACAAAAACACAAGTAAAACATCAAAATGCAAATTTACGACTACGTAGTCGACAGCAGCGCCAGTATTTCTGGCTATAAAGATTAGGGATGAATTCCGAAAAAGTTGTAAGCAGACAAATGAATAACAAAGCAATTTCACTGCAAAACCGCTTTATGCAACAAATTCGCGTCTCCCTGCTTCAATGGGACCACCGTCGTGTTGGACGACACATTGCATCCTGAATACTACGTTCTCAACGGCCGAGCGTAACATGTCACCAGGAATGTTCATCACAGTCCGGGATATGTTGTCCTTTAGGGCCGCCAAGTTTGAGATTCCACCATGAAACACCTTGGACTCCACAGAATAATAACCCCACAGAAAAAAGTCACGTTGGTTAGGCCTGGAGAGCGAGGTGGCCATGTAAGTGGAAAAAAAGCGACTGGGGATCCTTTCTTCTGGAAATTGATAGCGCAACAGATTCTGCATCCATCTTTATAGTCCAAAATATTGGCGCTGCTGTCGACTACGTAGTCATGAATTTGCATTTTGATGTTTTATTTGCGTTTTACGCAAATTCTCGGATGCGCCGGCGACAACAACAGGGTCATTTCTTCCCCTATCGGCGCTTTTGGAACATTTTTTTTCCATGGAAACTCTTTTCCGTGTCGTCCTTAGTCCCTCTATCAATTTTGGTGGAATTCCGGCTGATAGATCGCGCTACAGGTGGCTCTGAATAGTGTCAGTTTAATAAAAAACTCTCCGTATATGTATATTTTATAAATTATCTTTGTTATTCACTTAATAATTCCCGATTATTGATGAAAAACAGTGTTAGATATGTCCATTTCTTAACTTCAATTAGTTTAGGGGATTCTTGCTTTAACTCACTTCAAATAAATTTATCTGTAATAGTTCAATTTTTTTTTTATTAATTTTCGATTTCAGATACCTCTCAACTTTACTCTTTATATTATCAAGATACCTGTCGAAAAACCAAGAATGAATTACGTATTAAACTCAAAATTATTTTCCATTATTTTATGTTCCTAAACACCGAGTAATCTATGACAGCAATTCATTTCATGCAATGAACCTCAAATTGGCCATTATGTGAGATTTATGGAATATTCATTGTATTAACATTCGCAGATAATCGGCTTAAAAGTTTTTTGGGTTTTTATTTTTCCACAGCAGTAGTGTTTCAGAATAACGCCTAATTATACCGTAATTATATTTTTGAAACAAAATTTGGCAAAGGCTTCCATTTTATTTCGGAATTTGTGTTTATGTCGTTATTTATTACCCTTTTATGTCTAAGAAGTTTAGTTATAAATTTCACATTAAGAGTCAAGTCACGAATTATTTGAATTTAAACTTTTACATTTTGCACTAATGGCGAACTAAAGGATGTCAGGCAACGTGTCTTTTGCGTATTTTTATTAAATTTCTTTGATATATATATATATATATATATATATATATATATATATCAAAATTCCAAATTTCATTCAAAAATGCTTGGGCGTAACGTGTTAAAATGTAATTGCGTAGTTCGATTTCAAGAACAAAGGAATTGACTTAAATCAGGCATCTTTTATACAACCCCTGTTACCTCTTATACAATCCCTTTTGTTTTCCAATCCGTCAGATCCTAGATTCCAGGGTTCTAGCCAATCACTGCAAGAGTTTAGCATCACATGGCAATACTTCTATTAGGTTATAAATAGGCGCGCCTCAGTGTACATGTGCTATTTTTTGGATTGTCATTGCCCCGATAACTTGTCGCAGCTGAGAGATATAATGTTTTGCCGATGTGAAAAAGCGAATTGTTGTCTGGACACTCATATATATATATATATATATATATATATATATATATATATATATATATATATATATATATATATATATATATATATATAATAAATACGACGATCAATGTATACAATTGATGTAAAAAAAAACAAAATAATATATTTATAAAAAAAATCGTAAGGGATATTTTTATAGACAAAATAATGTAGAAGAAAATATTCAAATTAAATGTAATAGGACATACTAAAGAATATAGTACAGTTAATATAGTACAGTTTGAGGAACATAATATCTTTTATTGTATTTTAATATTTTTTTGGATAATGTCCAATCGTTTGCCGCATTAGCAAGAAAAAAAAATTTTGTTTATTTAGTTGTGATGCACGTGACCATAAATTTATTTAAAGTACCAGAAAAAGAAATCACGTGATCAGCATTTAATAAATTAAATTCTAAAAATTAATCTTTAAAAATTCACCAAAAATCAGAAAATGAAGGTAAAGATTCGAAAAGATCTCATTTTAAAGGAATTTTTATGATCTTTCTCGTGATATAAATTTTATGACCCTCAAATTATTATTTTAAATGCAAACTTAAAAAAAGTTACTAAAACAGCTTAAAAATTTAATTTTAAAAAATCTATGAAGAATTTTTCAAAAATCTTTCTTAGTGCACCCCTACACTTAAAGAAGAATCGCCATGCAACATTTCAACCCTTTTGGTCCAGCGGTTTGGTCTGTGCGGTGTATGTCAGTGAGTCAGTCAGTTACGGAACTGTTTTATATATATAGATATATATATATATGTGTGTGTGTGTGTGGGAATACATGATACAATTAATTAAATTACCAGAAAATTTAAAGTTTCAATGTAACACTGTCTAGAGTTTTATCCTAATTTATACCAATCTGATATTGGCTTGTTGGACTAATTTTTTGATTACATACTTGACTCTTGATTTTCTATGCCATTAGCAAAAGGAAAAGCTTAATAAGCAGGAAATTGTCCGACGGGTTGTCAACGTACTCGCATATAAAATAAAAATTTACTTCTAAAATATTACATTGAATAAATAGAATATTTTGTACTCTTATGTGGGGAACTTCAATCAAATTATGAAGAATTGAATGCTTTTGGAAAATGTGTTACAGTTCTTGAAAATGTGTTCAGTCACGCATCTCTTCAGTCATAGAACTTGGTTTCATCCTTGTAGTCTCAACAAGAAAGAATTCCACTCAAAATTTTTAATGAGGTCTGATAAAGTGAAGTCCATCAAGTGTATTATAGAAAGATCTAACACCTTTCAAGAATTTTGGTACAAAATTTACATTGTTTGAAGATGAAAAAATTGCATATAATACTCTCTAAAAAGCGGGGATAGTTATTTGTTGAGTGCTATTAAAAATTTCTTATTTCTACTCCTTAAGATATCCGACTACCTATTAAACATCGATTTTTACGAAAAATTCCGAAGTTGTTTTGATTTCTTTTTTATAAATATTGTAAATTTCTGTTTCAAAATCTGCTTTTTCCTGTAAGATCATTAGAAATTAATTGAGAGCGATTTAAAGATCACAGCAGCTATAAATTTAAGTTGAAAAGTGGGTGTTTTTCTGGAGAACTCATTTTTCAACAAAAATTTAAACGACTTTTGTGATTACTTAAAACCTATCCATGATATGTCAATGAAATTCTTCACGTTTGTTTTTCATAATATTTAGAATGTAATGAACTACAGATATGGTTCTAGGTATTTTATTTGTTGATTTATAGCTGGATCGAAAATCTCATGATAAATTGCTAAAATTTTACATGTAATTGCATATAATGATCTGTATTTTTTTTTTTTTTTAGATTTCACGATATGGATTAGCTTTTAGTTCATTACACCCAGGAGGTACTTACGTATATACGACAAAAAGAAATTAATGTTATATGCATAATTTTTTTAATATAGCTAGAGTCATTTTTGTGAAAATTTGCTAAATTTTGACCGAAAATCATCAGTTTTGTGAAAAGTTGCATAGCCATGGTGTATTTTTTCATCATTTTCGTGTTTTGATGTTATAACCTTTCGAAAAAAAAGACAGAAATTTATGCAAATATAGATTTTGCGGAAATTTCTGTCGTATATAAATCTGCGTAAATAAATATATAAATATATATATAATAGTTCCGTAACTGACGGACTCACTGACTGACATACAACGCACAGAGCAAACCGCTGGACCTAGAGGGCTGAAATTTTGCATGGTGATTCTTCTTATAGTGTAGGGGTGTTCTAAGAAAGATTTTTGAGAAATTCTTCTTAGTTTTTCTTAAATTAAATTTTTATGCTGTTTTAGTAACTTTTTTAAAGTTTACATTTAAAATAATAATTTGAGGGTTATGAAATTTATATCACGAGAAATATCATAAAAATTCCTTTAAAATGAAATCTTTTTTTTTTGAACCTTTACGTCAATTTTCTGATTTTTGGTGAATTTTTAACGATTAAATTTTAGAATTTAATTTATTAAATGCTGATCACGTGATTTCTTTTTCTGGTACTTTAAATAAATTTATCGTCACGTCCATAACAATGAAATAGACAAAAAAATATTTTTTCCCTTGCTAATGCGGCAGACGATTGGACATTATCCAAAAAAATATTAAAATACAGTAAAAGATATGTTACTCAAACTGTACTATATTCTTTAATATGTCCTATTAGATTTAATTTGAATATTGTCTTCTACATTATTTTGTCTATAAAAATATCTCTTACGATTTTTTTATAAATATATTTTTTTGTTTTTTTCACATCAATTGTATACACTGATCGTCGTATTTATTATACATACATACATACATACATATACAGTAACCACCGCTTATAGTAATCAGTGGTTATAAGAATCAACCGTTTATAAGAATCAATATCGCAAAAACAAAAACAAATGTCTTATTTCCATGTTAAAATTTCCGCTTTAAAGAATCAATCCACCGGTTTTAAGAATCAGTTTACACTCTTCGCTTTCCTTTCATTTTTCTAAAAAAGCCACTTAAACCCTCAAAAGGTCCGAAGTTCTTTTTTTTTTCAAGGAAGATTGATAACATGGGATGGAATATAGTCGCAAAATTCACCCCTTTCTTTATTAGACATAACATAATAGTTTCCCCTTAAACGCTTTAGCACAACACTGTCCTATTATCTTGACCCAGGGCATCTTTACCCGTCCGAGTCCCGTCCGATTTTACTTTTCTCCACTGACAAACAAAAATAAGGACTCTATTTTTCCCACCTCCCCCATCTTGGTTGCTGCTTCCTGGACCTTGAAACACATAAATCTTCGGCGAAGTGTCCACTATCACTTAGGCAAACGTGACATTACTAGTATTCAGCACGTTATCAAACCGTGAAACGTAAGCTAGAAGGTGAATCTTCGTCTGAGACTATTAGTATTGAAAGAGGTATAAACAGCCTCCTGAAAACTTCATTAAGTCAACTACCATAGAACACTTTTTCTTGCTCCCTTCCTGTAGTTGAAATGTTAAAACTGTTAAGCAGGTATGTGGTAACAAATATTGGATTTCTTTCTTCGCTTACTATAATCATCTGTATCTACTTATAGGTCTAGAAATTAAGTTGTATTTTTAAAATTATAAAATCAAATTTTAAAAATTATAATATATAATTATAATATATAAAATTATAATATAAAATTATAATATGTAAAATTATAATATATAATTTTAATAAAAGATAATTAACGTAAATTAAAGAGTATTTTATTGTAAATTATCTGATATATGTATATATAGGTGTGTGTGTGCCTGTCCAAAAACCTAAATTTCGGCTATAAGAATCAACCGCTTATAAGAATCAAAAATAGTAATAACAAACGTGATTCTTATAAGCGGAAATCACTGTATATATATATATATATATATATATATATATATATATATATATATATATATATATATATAATATATATATATATATATATAATATATATATATATATATACATAATATATATATATATAATATATATATATATATATATATATATATATATATATATAATATATATAAAGTACCTATATAAGTATATACCCAATAAGTAATCTAGTAATATCATCGTCCAAATTTGTTAGGCATAGTATAGGAGCCGTGGAATCTAAGTAACCTCTGTACCTTTATTAATTTTGCATGTGACGGCAAACAATTTTATCCTTTAACAGAGGACATCTTTGTTATATTCTGAAGATATTTCTCAAACTTTGAGTCATGTAATAGACGTTAATGCTTAAACTGCATATAAAATAACTCAGACTCTCTGACCCTCTGTGTATAGTATGAGTATAACAACCGCAAGAGTTCTTTTCTTCCCACCATTCATGTAATACTTCCTTGGTAAAATGGATTTAAATTTTGAATCCCAGCATCTATGTCATTTTCTTTTTCAGCAAAAAAATTCTTTCAGTGGAGGGTCTCTCCCCCCTTTGCTTGCCCTTTGAGATACCGGCCATTTCTTTTAGCTCCTGATTATCAGCATCAGCTACTGTGCAACAAAGCGTAAAATGAGACATATCAGGTCACCGCCTATTGCCGTTTGAGGGAGACTGGAGCATCGTTCTTTCATTTGACACGCCGCTTGAAGGTGGCATGACACACGCTACGTGACGAGGGACTTTTATCTCGTCCAGACCGTGTCACTGTGACGCACACAATGGGAGCGGATTAAACGCTTGTTACGATGAGATTTGGGATTGATTTTTGAACGGCTAATGCGCGAGAAAAAAATAATCTTCATTTTTCCGTAGGAAAGTATTTTGTTCTATAAAATACGTGCTAAATCGCCTGAGAATGGCTTTATATATTTTTACTTATACAGGGTGATCCAAAATCAATGCTTTCTGTTTTGGCCCTCCCCAAAAGCCTTTTTGAAGGGAAGATTTGCTTTATAATTAATTTTCAGATACATAAATGGTGTACACTGAAACTTAAGTCAAATAGTGGAGAAAATGAAAGCAGTTAAAGAAACTACAGCTCCAGTTAAAAGACGTTGATACTCGTTGAGTTAAAAGATGTGCATGTGTTTATATGTGTATTAAAATGTAATATGCTGAATAACATTTATAATGAATTATTGCAAAACTAGCCGCTGCGCGACCAGCATGGTCGCTTTTAGTTTTATATTTTCTTTTGCAAAAAATCTCAACTGAAAGAAACGTATGTAAGGTATGTTACTATTACCTGTCATCATAAATATACGTTGTTAAGTGGTAGTGCTATCTCAGCCAAAAAATTTATAATCATTGCAAAATTATCTATAACGA
>OU015503.1:50698809-50733809 GCA_907164885.2 Dolomedes plantarius | reverse complement strand
TAAATAATAAAGGAAAATGTAAATTATAAAACTTATTTCTAATTAAACAGTGGATCAAACAAATCAAATTAAATCTAATTAAAAAGAATCTAACAAATATAATTAAACAGTAAACTTATTCAATCCAAACGTGCGAATCACGCAACACTATGTTATTAATTCTCAATAAAATCAGACGTATAATCAGACGAAGGTCAGCAGGCTCAAAGTTTCTTTCTTTCTTATTGTTTGCATATCATTTCAGTAGAAACGCGCTAAGCGCAATCTGTCTAGCCAGATGAACATGAAGAGCGGGGGGTGCAGCCCAGTATTTTTTTGATGGAATACATCAAAAATTTTATATCTATATATCTACCCGGGCATCGCCGGGCAATAATGCTAGTATATATATATATATATATATATATATATATATATATATATATATATATATATATATATATATATATATATATATATATATATATATATATATGTATGTATGTATATATCTGTGTATGTATATATATGTATATATATATATATATATATATATATATATATATATATATGTATATATATATATATATATATATATATATATATATATATATGTATATATATATATATATATATATATATATATATATATATATATATATATATATATATATATATATATATATATAGTGGAATCTCGATCGATCGTCCTCCGAATCATCGTTTTTCCGTTTGTGTCGTTTATTTCACACAGTCCCGTCGATCATATTGCTTTATTATGTTCCCGCATTTATCGTTCAGTTCCGTCGGTCTCTTGAAGGATAGATCTAGATTCCACTGTATATATATATATATATATATATATGTGTGTGTGTCTATGTGGACGTTTGTTTGTTTCCCATTTTGTATGTCTCTTACTCGCCTCAATCGTTATACACTTAGTCCCATTATGGGCATCTTCAGTTTTCCTATTTATCATATTCATATGAGTCTCTTATTTGTCTCAATTTTATGGGCCCGAGATAGCTCAGTGGTAGCGTGAAGGGCTTTGAACTGGGGGTGCTCTGTTCGACGATGCCAAATCCCGACGAATGTCATTTAATACCTTCGTGTCGAAGCCGGATATGGACACGTTTAATCTGTATACCGGAAAGTTCTTGTATGTAAACCAGAGAGTGGGTGAAGGTACGATCCTCCCCCATGTCGTCCCTGGGGATTGTCGGTTAAAATGGAGGTGGCATCAGGGGGTGTTTGTTCACCTATGCAGTGTCCTTATTGAAAGCAACCGATGATTTTCACGGAGGAAATGCTTAGTATTCTTTGACAAGTTTCCCGCATTAGCAAACAAATATATACTCTTGTTCCATTTTGTATGTCTTTAATTTTCTTCATTCTTATATTCATGTGTGGTCCATTTTGTGTGCCTTTATTTGTCTCTATTAGCAGTTTAACACATTTAGAAACTCTACCTGGAAGTTTGGATTGCTCGTCGTCGCGAGTTAGTGATTTGACTCTATTCCGTCTCAGTTAAATGCGTAAAATATAAAGACATCCTTATATTCATAGGTGATCCATTTTGTGTGCCTTTACTTGTCTTAATTTATTGCACTCAGATCGCATTTCGGGCATTTTTAATTTTCCTAATCCTTATATTCACACGTGTTCCATTTTGTGTGCGTTTAATTTGTCTCACTTTTATAAACCTGTGTTTCACTTTGGGCCTCTTTTAGTTTCCTCATCCTCATATTTATATATGTCATGGGATGCGACATCTAACACAAAACATCGATGTTTTGAAACATCGATATTCAATATTAAAACATCGATGCTAATAAAACATCGTCCCAAAACCATCGATGTTTTTAAACATCGATGTTTATGAACTTTCATTTTTTAAAACTTTTTTAGTAACCTCTAAGATTAATGTTACTTTGGTTAGTCATGTGGGGGGGGGGGGCTAATTTTACTCTCAGATCGGGGTGATACAAATGACAAAAACTTGGTTGCTAGAGTCAGCGCATATCGCAGAATTTCCATTACACATTTTATTACTTTTACCAGAAAATTGAGGAAGAAATTATTGCAATTTATTAACAAATCTTTTATTTTCAAATTAAATAATACAAAAGAAAATTACATATATTTACACCAATTTGAAGTACTGATGCAAAACCAATGTATGGGGGAAAACTGAACTAGCTTATTTTTTCTTTACTGTAAGTAACAATTATTGGGAATAGTGGGGCATATAATTATTATTCATTTGTGGTTCATTGCCATTTGTCTCTAATCGTTCCCCCTTTTGTATTCGTCTTTTTCAGAATTCAGACTTACATTTACTGAGTGGGAAAATTATGCTACGTGGTTAATTTTTTTTTATTATGGTACATTTTCATTTAAAAAAACATCGAGACAACGTAAAACATGCTTAAAAAAATTCGGCTTCAATAAATCGATGTTTTGAAAGCATCGACATCGATGTCGCATCCCTATATATGTCCCATTTTAGTGTCTCTTACTTATCTCAGTCTCATACACCCGTCTCCAATTTCGGGTATTTTTAATTTCCCTTATCCTCATATTAATAAATGTCCCACTTTGTGTGTGTTCAGTAGACCCTTTACGTTTTTTCCCAAGTATGGCTTTACTTGTTCCATTGTCTCTTGTGGAGTAAATACATTGCTCCCCGTCTCTGAAGTTTCTCACAGCCTTCTCAAAACATGCTAACTCCACCTACCGCAATTTGTCCATTTGTCTTATTCACATTCACATGTATGGGTTTTTTTGAGTGCCATTAATGTTTCAGATTCTCATTCACACGTTTCTCCTTTGCGTGTTTCATACGTCTCATTCTCTTATGTCTCCTAATTTTCTTGTCTCAAATTTGCTGCAATCATAATTGCATGTGTTTTATTTTGTATGCTTTTAACTTTCTAAATCACCTGTACTGTCAGTTTCTCTCTTTAATTTCCCCCATTTTCATTTTAATGTGTCCCATGTCGTGGGTATTTAATTTTCCTTATTCCGAATCACGTCTTTCACATTTTATGCGTCTCTGTTTTTCTAAAACTCTCCTTTGGGCCCCATTAACAACAGTTTTCGCGCTGACCTTCATCGGCGCTCACGTTCACATGTATGTTTCCTAATTTACGTGTCACAAATTTGCTTCAATCTTCTTCACATGTGTATTTTTATTGTATGCTCTTATTTTGCTATATCATGTATTTTGTCAGTTTTCTTTTTCTTCAATTTCCCTCCATTTTCATTTCAATTTATTCCATGTCGTATGCGATTAATTTTCCTCATTCCGAATCAGTCTCTGTTAGTCTCTGTTTTCCTAAAACTCTCCCCCGTGCTCCATTAACAGGAGTTTCCGTTCAGACCTTCATCGCCGTTCAAATTCACATGTATGGTTTTTTGTGTGCCATTAATGTTTCTTATTCTCATTCACAAATGTTTGATCTTGTTACGTATATGTCTCATTCTCTTAAAAGTCTCCTAATTTACGTGTCTCAAATTTGTTTTAATCTTGTTCACGTGTGTATTTTTTTTTTTATTTATTTATTTATTTTTTTTTGCATGCTACATATATCGTTTTTGGTATGCCATTAATGTTTCTGATTTTCATTCACACATGTTTTTTCATGTTGCGCATTGTCTCATTCTCTTAAGTCACCTAATTTACGTGTCTCAAATTTGGTTTACTTTTATTCACTTTTTTTTCTTTCTTTAAATGTCACATGTATAGTTTCCTGTGTGCCATTAATGTTTCTGACTTTCATTCACACATGTATTTTCATATTACGCACTGTATCATTCTCTCAAGTCTCCCAATTTACGTGTCTCAAATTTGCTTTAATTTTATTCACTTTATTTTTTGTGCATGTCACATATATAGTTTTCTGTGTGCCATTAATGTTTCTGAATTTCATTCACACATGTTTTTTCATGTTACGTGTGTCTCATTCTCTTAAGTCTCCCAATTTACGTGTCTCAAATTTGCTTTAATCTTATTCACGCGTGTACTTTATTATTATTTTTTTTTTTTGCTTGTCACATGTATGGTTTTTGTGTGCCATTAATGTTTCTGACTTTCAACCACACATGTTTTTTCATGTTACGCATTGTCTCATTCTCTGAAGTCTCCCAATTTACGTGTCTCAAATTTGCTTTAATCTTATTCACATGTGTTCTTTTTTTGCTTGTCACATGTATGGTTTCTTTGTGTGCCATTAATGTTTCTGATTCTCATTCACACTTTTTTTTTTCATGTTACGTGTGTCTAATTCTCTTAAGTTTCCCAATTTACGTGTCTCAAATTTACTTTAATCTTGATCACGTGTGTATTTCTTTTACATGTCACATGTATGGTTTCATGTGTGCCATTAATGTCTCTGATTTTCATTCACACATATTTTTTCATGTTACGCATGACTCATTCACTTAAGTCTCCAAATTTACGTGTGTCAAATTTACTTTAATCTTGTTCACGTGTGTGCATTTTTTGCATGTCACATGTATGGTTTTTTGTGTGCCATTAATGTGTCTCATTCTCATTCACAAATATTTTTTATCATGTTACGTATGTCTCATTCTCTTTAAGTCTCCTAATTTACGTGTCTCAAATCTTCTTTAATCTTATTACACGTGCCTTATTATATGAGGCGTTGAAAGGCAAAGTGGTGTAAGTCACATTTTCAACTTTTTTCATTTGAGGGCAAATATGCAATCTCCATGTTCAATTTATAGTGGAATTGTAAATAGTTATTATTTGCAGTATTGTAATAACTGTTATGAATTATAATTTGTTCAATTTATGGTGGAATTTTTTTGTAGTTTTTGCAGTTAAACTCTTTGACTTACACCACTTGACTTACTGACTTACACCACTTTGCCTTTCACCGCCTCATATATGCATTTAATTTTCTAAATCATGTGTTAATTTCCCTCATTTCCATTCCAGTTTGTCCCATGTCGTGTGCGTTCAATTTGCCCCATCCCCAATCACGTCTTTCGCATTTCGAACGTCTCTGTTTTCCTCAAACTCTCCTCCGGGCCGCATTACCAGGAGAGTTTCCGCGCTGACCTTCAACAGCGGAGGAAAAAAAAAATCACCTTTAAATCACCGGAACGTCCTGCGCTCTTTCGGTCCTGCACCACCTGTATCAGCTCCCACCTTCCAAAAAGTCAGCATTCCCTCTCTAAACGAACCCGGCGTCTCTAATGACGATTGATTTTCCAACCACCTCTTTTGGCAGATCTATGTATCCTCGCCATTCACCCATCAGCTACAGCTGCTGGAAAAGAAAGCAAAAACAAAAAAAAGCACACACACACACCTAGGCGCGCGCGCGACTCGTCAAAAATCCTTCCGTTGATTCCCTCGCCCGAGGTACACACGCGGCGTCGTACCAGTGATCGATACCGTAGTACGTCATCGTAAGTGGGCCCGCCCTGGTATCATGCAGTACCGCGCAGGGGGCGTTCTGGACTGAGTCACTATGGTTTCCGTCCGGTAGAGGGGAAAAATCGCCAAGCGCCGCGCCAAGGCGTCGTAGTTGGGAATCCGTGATGAATGGGTCTTGGTAAAAATGGAGAAGGTTAAATAAGAGTGCTCGGGTGCAGTCCGGTGGGTGGGGGGGGGAAAGGGGGGTTTATTGTGGTAGGTCTGAATGCTGAAGTCAGTCAGATGCAAGTTTTTGCAGACGGATCGGAGAGTTTGGCATTTTTGAAACGGATTCTCCCTGATTGTTTACACCCCTTTTCTTGAATGCTTTATGGGAATAGATCATAAAAGATTCGGTGATTTTAAATATGTTTTTTTATCGAGAGCTTACGAGTGCTTTTGCCGTGACATTTTGAATGAATGAATTCCACTGCATTTCTAAGAGTTATTTTTGGATCCGATTATGAGAATTTTTTTCTTTATTTGAGCCCTACTGCATAAAAGGCGATAAGTGAAAGTTTAAAAAACAAGACCACAAAACGATACGTTTTCCATTTTATTTCTTGTAATACTCTGAGGAATTAAGTAATTTTTAACATGTTACTCTAGCTTTTCTTTTGAAGGTTTGAATAAATATTAGGGGATTATTTGAAATGCACTTTTGGTATTGTATAATGTAGAATGCTCCAACATTTTTTTGCTTCCGGAGGAAAAAAATGCTGTGTGATTTTAAAGAATTAACTGATTTCTTATATCTTTTGCCGTTTTTCTCCCCAAGTAAACCATGTTTCGTAGTATAAAAGTGTTTAAATATTGCATATTTGTTAAAGTAATCTATATATATAAAACAGTTCCATAACTGACTCATTCATTCACTGACTGACTGACTGACATACAACGCACAGACCAAACCGCTGGACCTAAAGGGCTGAAATTTTGCATGGCGATTCTTCTAATAGTGTAGGGGTGCACTAAGAAAGATTTTTCAAAAATTCTTCTTAGATTTTTTTTAATTAAATTTTTAAGCTGTTTTTTAAATTTTTTTACGTTTGCATTTAAAATAATACATTGAGGATTATAAAATTTATATCACGAGAAAGATCATAAAAATTCCTTCAAAATGAAATTTTTTTCGAATTTTTACCGTTTCGAATTTTTAGCGTTTTTTGAAATTTTATAAATATATATATATAGATAGATATATATTTTACATCAATTACATACATTGATCATCGCATTTATTATAAATATATATATTTATTTTTTGGCATAAATTGCATACGTTGACCGTTGTATTTAATTTGAATGTACTCCTTAGCGAAGCGCGGGTTTTCAGCTAGTCTATATATATAAAACAGTTCCGTAACTGACTGGCACGTTTAATCTGTCCTCATAGCCCGGAAAGTCTTTCTATGAGGTCAGAGAGGGTGGTAGAGGGTACGATCCCCTCAAAATGTCACGCCTGTTGGTTGCTCTGTCAAAATTGAGGTGGCACATGGCTAAATTGGACTCCGACCCTTGTAGTGCCATTATAAACCGGAGCCCTCATACCGCTAACCTTTATGGATCTGGTCCGGAATACTATTACGGCCAGGGGCCATTAGAAACAACAACACAAGAAATAAGGGAAATTAAAGTATTCATATTCAAGTTACACAAAGGTAAATACATCTGAATATTTTATTGTAATGCGATTGAAGAAGTTCGCGAAATTAGAGAATTCACATGCAAAGACTACACAAAGGCAAATGCATCTGAATATTTACCTTTTATACAGGTGAAGAAATTAGGGGACTCATATGCATGTCGCACAAAGGCAAATGGATTTGAATATTTGACTCTTAATACAGTTGGACAAATAAGGGAAATCGACTGAATTACTTAATCGATCACGAGGAGGAAATCTTTTGTTTGATCTGAGCTGTAACAGGTTTTGTTCTCTAGAGTTTTCCCCTCGGCATTTTCAGAAGAGAGGTTTTTAATAACGTTAAATGTGCCCTGACACTTTTTCATTTGGGGAAATATTTACCTTGCCTCATTTTAATAGCTGGTTTTATTTGAGAATACTTCAGCTACAACCTATTTGAACTATAAGCGAAATTCTATGAAATTTCGATGAGTATAGTGTAAAAAAAAATTTCCCCATTTTTTTTCTTCCTTTATTTACTTTTGTAAATATATAATTCAAGATGCAGTTACCATATTTTTCGTACCATAATACCCATCTTTATACTTTAGATTGGGGGGCGTCCTATATAGTCCGAAGGTAACATTAAAATAAAATGAATATTTTATCATATATATTATATATAGGGGTATGTAAATTTCGCATAAAAAATATCGAAATTTCACAGAAAAATTACAAGTATAAAATTTCGCATTTATTCGCAAATAGATAAATAAATAAATAAATATATATATATATATATATATATATATATATATATATATATATATATATATATATATATATATATATATATATATATATATATATATATATATATATATATTTAAAACTTTCGCATTTATTTAAAAACAATCACAATTTTACTTGGTTAGGTATCAACAGACGATACACGAGATTAACACACGTAATAATATAGTGTTTCCAACTGCGTGAAATGCTTTATCACAGCCATTCATTTGGCTTTAATGTGAATTTATTGCGCATTTATTAAGAGATTCAGTTACATTTAACCTTCGAATTTTGAGATTTCTATTGCAAGTACAATCAATAGATTTTCCATGAGAACCTCAAACTTATTCTGCTCTTCGTGCGAATCTGGCCCCCATCCCCCCCCCCCCCGAAAAAAAAAAAAAAAAAAAAGTGCATCCAATATCGCACTTTTTACGTCAAACATCTCTGTTGTTTATTCTATTCAAAAATGTTTTTTATGTAAAAAAAAATTATTCTTTAACAAAAAATGTTGTATTTGCGCTTGAGGCACACCACCCACGCATTACAGGGGACATCTCTACGTCAGAATTCCAATGAAAGAATGTTTGCATTCTATTATAGTACATGCGAAAATAGATAAGTCAATAATGGAGAAGTCAATTTTTCTGAAGAGTACTGTATATAGACTTCCTCTTGTTGCATTTACCCTGTTTTGATTTTGTTATATAAGTATCTGTTCACAGAGCCAATGAATCACATTTATTGCGATAAAAAAATATCACTTTATAGAGTTTTATGTACTTGATTTTCTTACTTTTTGGTAGACTATTTCTGTTATATTGAAACTTATCACGATTCATTATGTCACACTCTCGTATATATTAACATAAAACAATATTTTTTTTTTACATTTTTTTCACTATGGTTTTCTTTAATGTTTTATAACGTAACTGTATACTTAATCATTTTTGACCGGTAAATGAATTTGAAGATGCTACTTTCTGTAACATCATCGACTTTCACTTAAAATAATTAAACATGATGTGTTTGTGCCCATCATGTGTGTGTGCATATATTTCTTAATAGTTCATGATTACATTTTTAAATATCTAAATCTATTCAAAGTGGATAAACCCCAGACTTTAAATCTAACTGCGTTAACATTTTTGTATGAAGGAGATTTTTCCTAAACTCATGACGTGATGACTTTAATAACCACTGTAATAGCTTTACTATTGAAGAGTGAATCCTGAAATCACTTAACTAGGCATTCTTCTTAGAGAATATAGGGAAGTAAGTGATGTCATAGCTCTTTTTGCTGTAGTCTTTGAGCCACAAAAATATATTATGACTCCATGGTTCCTCTTCAATGGTCAAATTGTGAGCCGTCCTTCCTAATAATATCTTCTCCTAAGCTCCTGGATCCTGTTTCGTCAACCAATCAGGTTGCGGGACACATTTTGCTCTCGACCAGTAGTTAAGCTTGATCTTTTTTCACCTCTGTAATACAAATTCATCATCTTGCTTCCTTTTTGGGCCTGTTTTCAAGCACGGGTTGCTTGATAGTTCTTTCCCATTCTGGGTTTGATCCCAGGGTTTAATATCTTTGCTGCTCGCGGTCCTCTGTGGCTCGTCTTCGACTTTTGAGAGTTTAATCTTTATATTTTGCTTTTTATCTTATCTTATATTGGAACATTTTATTTTGACAAGTATTGCTGATTTAATTTTGTGTTAACTTTAACTTACTAAATTCTAATGTTTTTATTTTTATTTTTGTAACTTCTTTAATTTATTTTGTAACTTAACTTTTTTTAAACTTGATTCATTTCTTCTTGGACCATGCGTGAAACGCTTCAGTGCTTCCCATATCCATACGGAGGTTAAAGGGCTTTCTTAGCCCTATTTGGAATCTCACGAAAACTTTTTGTCCATGTCCATGTGTTATTGTGTTCCCTAGGTTTAAATGAATGTGTTTTCAGTTGAGGATTAGTTCGTGACGCCAGTGATTTTAATGATATGGCGGAAATGTCGATAGATAGAACCCCTTTCTTTCTCTCTCTTACACACACTCGAACGAACACGAACGAACACGAACACACACACACACACACACACACATATATATATGTGTATATATATATATATATATATATATATATATATATATATATATATATATATATATATATATATATATATATATATATATGTCACGACTTGAATTTATCTTAATTGGAATCAAATAATTTACAAAAAAATAAATAGATGGGAGCACCTATCAAGTCACTTAATTGGTTATATAACAATAATGCACGACCCTCCAGCGTTGCTCGCTGCGGGTATTAAAAAATTAAACGCAGAACCTGGGTTAACGCGTCGTTGAAAAGATGTTCGTTGGGGGTTGAGAAGTTGAGAAATGGCGAAACAGCTCTTGTTTGAGCTAAGGAGTTAGAACAGAAATAAATCTAAGTAATTATGAATTGAAGTGTCATTCTTCCTAGCTCCCAGCCTTGAATGCCTACCAAAAGAACAATTTATGCGGCCAAATAAAGGACGCTATATATATGTGTGTGTGTGTGTGTGTGTGTGTGTGCGTGCGTGCAGTAGGAGATGCAGTATCGCTTATGCATTTTGTTTTGTTTTTATTATTATCCACCAATTTTTAAATTCCAATATGTTTTAATTCGTGGTAACGGTGAATAATTTCCTTTAGAGTCTTCTGAGCCTAAAATTAATTTATTTTCATGTTTTTTAGCTCTATATAAAAAATTTATGTAATTTTCTCACGCTTTAACTAATTTGCTAGGTTCAAAATGTGCGCCAAATGTTAACAAATAATATTTCAAATGTAACATGTAGTATGCACAATGGGATACATTTGAATGTAACTGCGATTCACTTCTGCCGTCATTGTCAGCCGTCAAGAAAAACATTGAAGATATAAAAGAATTAAAAAGTAGAAATGAGGAAGAAAAAGAAAGCTCCCTTTGCTCTTCATT
This sequence comes from Dolomedes plantarius, assembly GCA_907164885.2. Lineage (NCBI taxonomy): Eukaryota > Metazoa > Arthropoda > Arachnida > Araneae > Dolomedidae > Dolomedes > Dolomedes plantarius. The sequence continues at coordinate 50,722,984 of OU015503.1, read as the reverse complement.
GCTGTTTCATGCGTACACAAATTCCAACGTCATCGCTTCGTGAAGTATCGACGAAGGTATTAAGCAGATAAGAGAATCAAAGAGCAGTGTTGAAGAGGATGAAGGAAACAACCTTGTCCTCTTTTCTACTTTGTTTTAGTTAAGACTTTGCTTTAGTTGTTTGACTTTGTTTAAGCTCTTATTTTGGGCATTTTTTCCATAAAGTAATTGCATAGTTTTGTGTCGATAGTTTCCATTCTTGGAATTTTAGAGCAAAAATATTTATCTACAGTACATTTACAAAAGTAAATCCATCAAAAAAAAATGGGATAATTAAAACGGCATATTTGTAATAAATGTAAATTTTAGGAATTTTTTTTCATCGGCTGGCCTATTATTTAGGATGAAATACGGTTATTTTAAAGACGTAGTTGTATTGTTGTTGTTGCTTATGCCACTTGACCGACAGCAACATCAGATCAAGTCCCGAAGGCTATGGGCGATGAAGGTGCGGCTTCTGTTTTGATTGGCACCACAAGGGTCGGAGTCCGACTTGGACAAATGACCAGTCCCGTATTTTTCAACCGAGTCAAGTGACGAGACCAGAACTATTGACCCCACACCTCCAGAGGTAATTTTCAGAAATTGGAAGACATTGCAGCGACGACAGATTTTACGTGCACCAGCCATCATTAGTGTACACGGCAGTGGATTTTGTCAGCGACGAGCTTCGAACCAGTGGATTTCAGGTCACTAGCCCGCTGCCCTTGCCGACTAGGCCAAACGTAGTTGTTGTTATTAATGCCCGTTGGCCAAATAAATCCTAAGAAGGTTCCTTGAAAGCTGCAGTGCGAAAAGATACGGCTCCAGTTTCCTGAGACTATGGTCTACAATAGCTCACTGCTATTGTAGACTACAAGGGTCGGAGTCCGACTTTCAGCTTGTTTCCACCATAATTTTACTGAGCTACCCCTGGGGCGACATCAGGTAGAGTCGTACCCTCCTTCCTCCCCTACTAACCACACAGACGAACTTTCTCATGTACAGATTTAACGAGGTCATTCCCGTCTTCAAATTTATCGTTTGAACCGTGTTAAATTGAAATAATTCGTGTAGAAAAGAAAATTGGCATTTTTAGCAAAATTTTGGAAAATAATTTCACTATGCACATAATTGCATTTACTTGTTGAGTCAGAGATCGATTCAGTTTGAACGACATTAAACTCTGTTTTCAGTTAGTGTTTATAGACCATATTCCTCTTTGTTTAACTTGTCAAGGTTCATTCATCCATTTACTCTACATTTTTAAACACCAACGCAAATAGTGTGTGTGTTTTCTAATTTGTGATGAGACTGGCGTTATGCGGCGCCGAAAATATCTTTATTTTACTTAAAATTCATCAACAGGAAATAAAAAATGAATGGAGGAATGAAAAATTAAACGGATGCGAAAACAATGAGGAAATGGCTGTCACATTTGAATAATTTCCCTTTTGTTTCCTGAGAATGATAGCATTTTTTTTTTTAGTTTATGGCATAACAATGCTGTTCATATTTCAATTTGCGTTTCTACGTTTACATAACGTAATTTTGGTTTCCTCGCAACTAGTTCTTTCATTATTAGCACTACGGTTCTGTTACTACTATTTTGACAAATCTGCATCTGTGATCTTTTCAAATTCACCAAAATTTCCTATCCCAGAAGTAAAATAGCAATGCCTTGGCGACGTTTCACAGAGGAAGAAGAAAAAAAAGTAATATCGCACTGCCTTGGCGACGTTTCAGAGGAAGAAAAAAAAGTAATATCGCAATGTCTTGGCGACGTTTCACAGAGGAAGAAAAAAAAGTAATATCGCAATGCCTTGGCGACGTTTCACAGAGGAAGAATAAAAAGGTAATCTCGCAATGCCTTGGGGACGTTTCATAGAGGAAGAAAAAATAATAACATCGCAATGTCTTGGCGATGTTTCACAGAGGAAAGAAAAAAAAGTGATATTGCAATGCCTTGGCAACGTTTCACAGACGTAAGGAAAAGAAGTATTATCGCAGTGCCTATTCGACGTTTCCCAGAGAAAGAAAAAAGTATTATCGCAATGCCTTGGCAACGTTTCACAGAGGAAGAAAAAAGACGTAATATCGCAATGCCTTGGCAAAGTTTCATAGAAGAAGAAAAAAATAATAATATAGTAATTCCTTAGCAAGAACGTGTAACAGACGTAGAAAAAAATTAATATCGCAATGCCTTAGCGAGAATGTTTGGCAGAGGAAGAATTAAAAAACAATCTAGCAATGCCTAGGCAACGCGTACATAATTAAAGAAAACCAAACCAGCTGTGCTTTGGCAGCGTTTAACAGACGTAGAGGGAAAAAAAGTAATGTCGCAATCCTTAGCGAAGACGTTTAAAAAAGGAACAAAAAATATGAAAATAATCAATAACATCGGGATGTGCATTTAAAAACTCAAACTAACCTTATCTACAGTTTTTTTTAACATTTATAGATTATTTTTTAACTACTTTCTAGAAATTGAATCATTCCAGAATTTCCCTTTTGTTTTCCATATATATCTCAGTGGAGGGCATTTGTGATACTTCATTACCAAATATAACTCTTTAGTGCAGTACTGTTTGTACCCTTCTGATCACTGTAGAAGTCTATTTATCTTTGAACGGAACTTTTCGCGATTTGTTATCTTTATAACGATAAATTTACAGATCCTTGAAGGATTATCTCTATGAAAATGTTCTCTGTTTTCTTTTGTTCCTCAGGTTTTTGTTGTAGGGTAAAAATTTGAAAATATTTCCTCCGTACAAGTCTATGTATCTTCTTAATATTTCCTCTTAATATTTCCTGCGTATCAAGTCTATTTATCTTTGAACGGAATTTTTCGAGATTTGTTATCTTCATAACGATAAAATTACAGATCCTTGAAGGATTATCTCTATGAAAATGTTCTCTGTTTTCTTTTGTTCCTCAGGTTTTTGTTGTAGGATAAAAATTTGAAAATATTTCCTCCGTACAAGTCTATGTATCTTCTTAATATTTCCTCTTAATATTTCCTGCGTATCAAGTCTATTTATCTTTGAACGGAATTTTTCTAGATTTGTTATCTTCATAACGATAAAATTACAGATCCTTGAAGGATTATCTCTATGAAAATGTTCTCTGTTTTCTTTTGTTCCTCAGGTTTTTGTTGTAGGGTAAAAATTTGAAAATATTTCCTCCGTACAAGTCTATGTATCTTCTTAATATTTCCTCTTAATATTTCCTGCGTATCAAGTCTATTTATCTTTGAACGGAATTTTTCGAGATTTGTTATCTTCATAACGATAAAATTACAGATCCTTGAAGGATTATCTCTATGAAAATGTTCTCTCTTTTCTTTTGTTCCTCAGGTTTTTGTTGTAGGGTAAAAATTTGAAAATATTTCCTCCGTACAAGTCTATGTATCTTCTTAATATTTCCTCTTAATATTTCCTGCGTATCAAGTCTATTTATCTTTGAACGGAATTTTTCGAGATTTGTTATCTTCATAACGATAAAATTACAGATCCTTGAAGGATTATCTCTATGAAAATGTTCTCTGTTTTCTTTTGTTCCTCAGGTTTTTGTTGTAGGGTAAAAATTTGAAAATATTTCCTCCGTACAAGTCTATGTATCTTCTTAATATTTCCTCTTAATATTTCCTGCGTATCAAGTCTATTTATCTTTGAACGGAATTTTTCGAGATTTGTTATCTTCATAACGATAAAATTACAGATCCTTGAAGGATTATCTCTATGAAAATGTTCTCTGTTTTCTTTTGTTCCTCAGGTTTTTGTTGTAGGGTAAAAATTTGAATATATTTCCTCCGTACAAGTCTATGTATCTTCTTAATATTTCCTCTTAATATTTCCTGCGTATCAAGTCTATTTATCTTTGAACGGAATTTTTCGAGATTTGTTATCTTCATAACGATAAAATTGCAGATCCTTGAAGGATTATCTCTATGAAAATGTTCTCTGTTTTCTTTTGTTCCTCAGGTTTTTGTTGTAGGGTAAAAATTTGAAAATATTTCCTCCGTACAAGTCTATGTATCTTCTTAATATTTCCTCTTAATATTTCCTGCGTATCAAGTCTATTTATCTTTGAACGGAATTTTTCGAGATTTGTTATCTTCATAACGATAAAATTACAGATCCTTGAAGGATTATCTCTATGAAAATGTTCTGTGTTTTCTTTTGTTCCTCAGGTTTTTGTTGTAGGGTAAAAATTTGAAAATATTTCCTCCGTACAAGTCTATGTATCTTCTTAATATTTCCTCTTAATATTTCCTGCGTATCAAGTCTATTTATCTTTGAACGGAATTTTTCGAGATTTGTTATCTTCATAACGATAAAATTACAGATCCTTGAAGGATTATCTCTATGAAAATGTTCTCTGTTTTCTTTTGTTCCTCAGGTTTTTGTTGTAGGGTAAAAATTTGAAAATATTTCCTCCGTACAAGTCTATGTATCTTCTTAATATTTCCTCTTAATATTTCCTGCGTATCAAGTCTATTTATCTTTGAACGGAATTTTTCGAGATTTGTTATCTTCATAACGATAAAATTACAGATCCTTGAAGGATTATCTCTATGAAAATGTTCTCTGTTTTCTTTTGTTCCTCAGGTTTTTGTTGTAGGGTAAAAATTTGAAAATATTTCCTCCGTACAAGTCTATGTATCTTCTTAATATTTCCTCTTAATATTTCCTGCGTATCAAGTCTATTTATCTTTGAACGGAATTTTTCGAGATTTGTTATCTTCATAACGATAAAATTACAGATCCTTGAAGGATTATCTCTATGAAAATGTTCTCTCTTTTCTTTTGTTCCTCAGGTTTTTGTTGTAGGGTAAAAATTTGAAAATATTTCCTCCGTACAAGTCTATGTATCTTCTTAATATTTCCTCTTAATATTTCCTGCGTATCAAGTCTATTTATCTTTGAACGGAATTTTTCGAGATTTGTTATCTTCATAACGATAAAATTACAGATCCTTGAAGGATTATCTCTATGAAAATGTTCTCTGTTTTCTTTTGTTCCTCAGGTTTTTGTTGTAGGGTAAAAATTTGAAAATATTTCCTCCGTACAAGTCTATGTATCTTCTTAATATTTCCTCTTAATATTTCCTGCGTATCAAGTCTATTTATCTTTGAACGGAATTTTTCGAGATTTGTTATCTTCATAACGATAAAATTACAGATCCTTGAAGGATTATCTCTATGAAAATATTCTCTGTTTTCTTTTGTTCCTCAGGTTTTTGTTGTAGAATAAAAATTTGAAAATATTTCCTCTGACCTAGGCCTGCATATCATACGGCCCACCAGCACTCACTCTGTGACCCGCGAAACCTTTTGTGAAGGCAAGTATGGAATATTATTTTTAGATTTATAATAATACGAAAGGAGTATAGAAGTAAAGAATATTAATATTTATTTGATTTTTAATATAATCATTTAATTATTTTTTTTAATATTTTTCGCTTTCCCCTCATCACATTTCGAGTTGTGTAGCCATTATCTAAAGCAGTAATTACTCTTAAAAAATTATTTTTGTGCCATTAAAAACCGTTAAAAATTTTACAAAAAAATTTTTTTTATAAATCCTAAACATAAATAATTTACAAATCTTTCCCTTGTATAAAAACGAAAACAATTACGTATATAACAATTATAGTTCAGCTGATATATAAAAAAAAATTAAACGTGTTTTTATTTATTTTTATTTTTTTTAATTTTCAAATCGTTCCCTTGTACAAAAATGAAAACAATTACGTATGCAACAATTAGTTCAGCTGATATATCAAAAACTAAACATGTTTTTATTTTTTTATTTAAAAAAATTTTCAAAATAAAATATTTAATTCATCAAGTATTTTTAATAAGCATAATGACATTAACATAAAATTATATTTCAGGTAAGAAAAATCAGAACAAAATGCATGCGAGTAAATAAAAAATATTAAATTTTGGGCCCCAGACATACTCTGCAAAAATTACATTGATTACCTTCCTGCTTGAAAGGTCTGTAACATTTGCGACTAGGTCAAAACAGTCCATTATTTTTTTTGTGTGTGCCGTAGTGGATTACAAGAAAATTTTATGTCCACCTAAATACCAGTTACCTAAAACAAAGCAAACTAAACACTAACACTGTTTGTTTCAGTGAAGCATTAAAAGTGTATGATGTTAAAACGCTGAGTTCCATTTATTACATCTGTAATACAGCAAATAACAAAGCACAACATCGCAAAACTACGTAGATTATTATATGGATAGAATTATAAAATTAGTTGCGTTATAACTGGGTGAAGGTGATCCGAATACTCCGAATTTTTAATTGTATTTCATAGCATTCATTATTTACTTTAGATGACACATGACGGGTTGTTTCAAATTCGTGTGTCATTTGTCGGATGTTAGAGGAATCTTAGTTTACTGCCAAGCTATGAAAATTTTACTGCGACTGCTCGATTATATTTAAACATAGGTAAAACATGAAATTAAGAATATTAATTAATATTTTTAGTTAAAGAGGTGAAGACTACTTCTCAGAATAAAGAGTAATTAGTTTTAATTATTTAATCGTAAAGAATACGAATGAAATGAAATACGTATTTAATTATCACACTCTTAAGGGTGCTGTGTACTAACCCTATTGGATTCTCTCACCTCAGTGTTAACCTATGTGTCCAAGGATTGCCGACTTGGAGTGAAAGATTTTTTTTTTTTTAATTGTACTCCGTAATATATTCGACAGAAATTCGACACCTTGGGGCAATTTCTTTTTTTAAAGGAAAATAATATTTTAAATTTAAATTATTCGAGTGAAAAATCTGTTAGAGTGTGTTTTAAACGCTCATCAATTCCTTTGGGGAGGGGGCGAAATTGATAAAATGAATCCTGTTGGAAGGTGCAGAAAAGTTCAGGCTCTCTGAAAATACCATCTTTATTGGATTATCAGCATTTATGTAGCTGTCAATAGTAGACACAGTTTCTCCATAGGTTATCAATGATGTCAGCGAATCCAGTAGGGTTAGTACACAGCAGCTTTAACCTTCATTTAGTGTAATATCGAAATTATCCCGTAAATATTTACAATTTATGAAAAGTGGGCGACAGTACGGATTTCAGAGGTGGTCTCTTAGGAAAATTCTACCCACAAAGTCATATTCATTTTAGAGTGAATGCACTAGACATGGGATGAAATTTTCTCATCCTATTAATATACAGAATCGTAGTGCGCCGAAATGCATAATTTGACAGAAAATGAGATAGAGCGTGTTCCTATTTTTAAATGAATTTTTGCATGCAATACACGAAAAATGTTTCACTTCAGTTTTTGAAAAAAGAGCGCTTACATATTTGCGGTTTTTCTTCGTTTTGAAATTAGTTTTAGTTTCCAGCACGCATTAATTCTGTTCCAGTAAACTATTATTGAAATCAAAGCACAAAAATAGGAAAAAAGTACATTATCTTGGAAATAAACGTATTAGAACGGACTATGGTTTCTAATGGCATAGAAAATTGATGAATTTTTTATTTTGTAAAGCTGTTTCGGATTTTGAGAAGAAACTATTTATATTTATATACAAAATAAATAAAATTTAATTTAAAAAGAAATACATAAAAAATATAAAGAACCCAATCTGAAATGCACTTTTGGTGTTGGAAAATTTTCCCTTTGTAAAATTAGTTTTGAAAGTAACGAAAATTTAATTTTTTTTTTATTCAACGAAAAATTAATTTTTTTCTTATTTATAAGACACATAGGACCATCTGTTTATTGCATAAAAAGGTTTTTGTTAATTTAAAAAGGAGAGCGTTTAATATAATTAAAGTTTAATGTAATTAAACTTTCTCTCTCTGTCGTCTCTCAAACTTAAAATATGGAAACAATCAAATTATTAGAGTTTTTCACAATCTAAAATATCTTCAAAAATGCAAGCACAGAGCTGTTATATATTTAGCATTTATGTAATCCTCTAAAATATTTTTGATAAACACAGAGAACTATTTTTCAAAATAGTGAGGAATAATTTATACAGTTCCTTGAGTTATAAATTGCACGGAAGTTGAAAAATATTTTGTATTTGTGTGTTATTCCCAATCCTCTTCCAGTCGACAGATAGCAGCAAAGAAATCTGACAGGAACCCATTACGGCGGTCTAAACTTAATTGTAAAGAGACTCTTAAATATAATTAAAATGACCTATTATTTAATGTTTTCACCCGATCTTTACGAAACTAGTTTTAGTCTTTTATTCATACAAGTATGTTATCAATGTATACTGAGTTTACTATATTTAACTGATTAACGAAATTATTCTTTAAGTGCTGTACAGATTTTTAATCATGCCTAAATTTTGTTTCACAAGCATTACCAAAATAAGTCATGTAGTATTGAAAATAAGAATTGAATAACATAAGACTATTATCAAAACATTATATTTGGCGTAACGTACTTTAAAATGTTTTCAAGTTCTGAATGACATTGATTAAAGTAACTTTAGAAGGTCATAAAAAAGCAGATTATAAATTAAATTATTTTTGGCAAAATTGTCATTATATTATACCTGTTCAGTTTACATTTACACCACTTAGGATTAAACTATATATTTACATACCTGAACTATATATTTAGATTCGTAAATCAACCTTCTTTTTTTTTCAGATACGAAATTTTGTATTAAAAAAAGTTGATAAAACAAATAATGCGTCCTGTGGGTTTTGTGAAAAAATTCAAATTTATTAAATCTTTCTTTTATCTGATTTCTCTTCAAAAGGGTACACGTAAAAATAATGTTATTTTAAACTACGCATATATCCGTTTCTTTTTTTTTATTTCTTTAAATACCATCTGTTTCTGATGGCTGGGGAAACTAATCCAAACCGATTTGTAGTTGCGTGGGTGTGAGAAGCGTGATTCTCAAATTGGCTTGAGCAGATGCAATATCATTAATGGTGTTGGTAGAGTATATTTTTACCATTTTTTGTTTTTATTAAAGGTCAAAAATTATTTATCGTGTCATTAAGGGGTTTCTAGCTAGTTACATTTTGTTATAGAAGTAGTAGTAAGAATAATTCGTAGATTTCAAGATCTTGTGAAGGAATTTTTAATGAAAAGGATTATAGATGTGTTATATTAAATTTAAAATAGCTGCTTGTATCAAGCTTTGGTATCAAGCTTTAAAACTGTTAATTATCGTATAATATTTTTAAATTCATGTTTTGTGATATTGAAAATCCAATATTGGTAAAAACATTTGTGAAACTCTTGGTGTAACTGTATCTACATACTAGAAATCTAAATACTGAAATTGTATAAACTGAACCATTTTCCTAATAGAAATATTTACTGCCTAGCTTCGATCAATGAGATCAGAGAATACTTGTACTATATATTCACCTGTAATTTGTTGACTGTATACCTATTTAATATATATATATATATATATATATATATATATATATATATATATATATATAAACCAAATATTCTTCAATGACTGATCACTATATCTCGCCAACTATAAGTCCTAGGAAGCTAAATTATTTTATGGTGGTTACTCTTAGGCTCTAGGTGATCAGTGAAAAATTCTTTTATAAAATTCACTTATCAGCTGGTTTCAACTCTACTGTCCCTTGAAAACTGAGGATTTTCATCTGGAAATATATCAAGCCAAATACCACTCCATTGATTGATTACTGTGTCTCTTGAACCTTAAGCCTTTGGAAGCTGAAATGTTTCATGATGGAGCCTCTTAGGTCTAGGTTCTCCTTAAGAAATCTTTTTTTTTAAAATTCAAACTTTAAGGTGTGTTAAAAGGGCTTTAAACCCCCCAAATAAAACTCACTGACTGGTCAGTCTATCTCTAAAAACCATAAAGCCTAGGAAGCTGAAAATTTTCATGGTGTTTCCTCTTATGTCTAGGTTCTTCTTAAGAAATCTTTTTTTAGTTAAATTCAAACTTTAAGGGAGTTTAAAAGGGCTTAACCCCCCAAATAAAACACTCTGACTGGGTACTCTATCTCTGGAAACCATAAAGCCTGGGAAGCTGAAATTTTTCACGGTGCTTCCTCTTATGTCTAGGTTCTCTTTAAGAAATATAAAAAAATAATTCAGGTAGACTCTTCTAACGAAACTACCGCGGGTTATTAACGCAGGATTACTTGTCGTTGCTTACCTCTTTGTTTTACGCATTTTGGTATTTTTCTGTTTAACTGATTACTACTACTGGGTTTGGCGCGCTGCCAAAATTATATCTCGCGACAGACTCTGAAATTTTTCTTTCCGGAGGACCGTTATTGAGGAACGTAATCCTACTTTAAAATTCAAACTTTAAAGGCGTTAAAAGGGGCTGAAACCCCAAAATAAAACACTGACTAACTGATCACTGTAACTCTGGAACACAAAGCTTAGGAAGCTGAAATTTTGCATGATGGTTCCTCTAAAGCCCTAGGCGTTCACCAAGAAAGTTTTTTTTTAATCCAACCTTTAAGGGGGTTAAAAGAGCCTTAAGCTCCAAAATAAAAAATATAAAACCCGTAATTAATGTCGGATCACGGTGGTTATATAAACGTGAACTCCGCTGAGAAATGACAACAATTTACTGCTAAAGTTAATTTAAATTAAATTAACCATATGACATAATGGATACTACTAATGTATTCCGTTGTGAAACGCTGGTATTTACCAGTACCTCATAACTCTGTATCATGATAAATATAGATGAAGAATGCTCATTAGCTTGCAACCTGTGCAGGTCGATCTTTATGTGTCTGAGGATGTTTTGGGTAAATAGACATTTTTCTGTGTCAACTTATTTTCTACAAGAGATATTGAAAAGATTCTACAACAGGCATATACTGATTTTTGTAGGTAATCATCGATTATTGTTTTTCATATTTTACAATTCAGCTTATGATCACTATATTAACACAATTATTTTTTTATTATAATAGATGAAATAGTGCTGATCATTTCGTAAAATTAATAGGCTTTCAGTAAATTTAAACTCTTCTGTATAAGAGGCAATAAAAATTGAATAATACAAGACGATTATCAAAACATTATTTTTAGCGAACGTACTTTAAAATGTTTTCAAGTTCTGAATGACATTGATTAAAGTAATTTTAGAAGGTCATAAAGAAAGCAGATTATAAATTTAATTTTTTTGACAAAATTTTCTTTATATTATACCTGTTTAGTTTACATTAGCACCACTTAGGATCTGTTACCTAAACTATATATTTAGATTCGTAAATCAATTTTTTTTTTTTTCTTTTTTTTTTTTTTTTTTTCTTTTTTTTCTTTTTTGCAGATACGAAATTTTGTATTAAAAAAAGGTTGATAAAACAAATAATGCGCCCTGTGGGTTTTGTGAAAAAAAATCTAAATTTATTAAATCTTTCAAAAGTGAGATTTCTAAAAATACTTCTTATAGTATTTATCCTCTATCATAGGATAAATTCATAAGATAATATTCAGTTATAACCCTGTTAGATTTTTTCTATGGAATAATAATTACAACCAATTGTTAACCAATTGGTTGTAATTATTATTTTGCCGTTATAATTATTTGGCGTTAAAATTATTTGGCATTGTAATTATTATTTTGACCAATTGGCGTTAATTAAATCATTTATTATTACCAAATCGGGGGAAAGAATGAATGCCTTGCAAACTAATAGATTTTGAAGTAAAAATAATACAATAATAGTAAATTAAATATTAATTTATTAATACTAGTAAATACTTTTTTTATTATTTTCCGAAGTAATCTATCCAAGCAAAATGTGTTTTTAATGACATTTTTTATTAATTTACCATATTTCTAAGCAATTTCATTCCTTCTTAAAGCATATTCCTTTATTTTTCTTGTCTTAGCCGCATTTCTAAACATGTCATTTTTCTGAAATTAAAATGGTTTTCCCGTAAAAAAAATTATTTTTTCAGCCGATAGATTGGTTGGAATAAAATTCGAAGCAAAACCCATTATTTTTCTCTAAGTGTAACAATGACATATCATTAATAGTGGCTGTAGTTCTAGTCAGCTACCGTTCACTTTTTTTTATCAGTTATTATGATGATATTCGGCAACATTTAAATCAATAGGTGGCATCGCTTCATCGGACATTCACCAAAAATTAGTACAAACACTAAAAAAAAATGCCAAATCCTGGCTAATCTGAAGTGCAAACCTTAAAAAAGCAAATAACTATGGTCTGATTTTCCAGGCACTTGTTTTACTGTGTTTTTGTAGTGTTTCAGTGGTTCTGTACAGGTAAACTCAAAGTTTTTGTATTATATACTAGATTTATCATCTGCTGTACTCGTTTATCATAGTATAAGATATATACATTTTTATTAAATGAGACACTAATCATAATTATCGTGCTTTATTTTGTTTTATTAAATATTAGCGCAATTATGGTAAATTAAAGAATTCTGTCCGTCTTTTTGGCCGAGCGAACATAAAGGTGATAGAGTAAAACATGTGTAAACGTTTTGTTTAAAGTAAAACATATCTATCACTTAAGTCTAAAAACGTTGCAATGCGTTAGGTAAACTTTTTGAATAAAGTAAAACATATCTATCGCTCAAGTCTAAAAACGTTGCAATACGTTAGGTAAACGTTTTGTATAAAGTAAAACATATCTATCACTCAAGTCTAAAAACGTTGCAATGCGTTAGGTAAACGTTTTGAATAAAGTAAAACATATCTATCACTCAAGTCTAAAAACGTTGCAATACGTTAGGTAAACGTTTTGTGTAAAGTAAAACATATCTATCACTCAAGTCTAAAAACGTTGCAATACGTTAGGTAAACGTTTTGTAGTAAAACATATCTATCACTTAAGCCTAAAAACGTTGCAATACGTTAGGTAATTATTTAAAGTATCTGTACACCTTCGAAGGTGATATTTCGAATTTTTTTTAAATTTTGTCTTTTTTTATAATAAATATAATATCTATTTTATTATATCAATATATAATATCCATTAAAATATAATACTATACATCTAAATATAATATCTGTTTTATAATATCTATTTTTCATAATACAATGTAAGTTAAAACTTGGAAAAATGTATAAAAAATCAAGCTGTTATATTAAAATAATTTTTTCAGGGGAAAAACTGGAAAAGAAAATGGGTGCCAATTTGACATTTCTGCAAAACAAGATAACTCAAAAATAAACAAATATATTATGATTTTATAAATTGGGGAATGAAGATAATAACTTTCTTCAGGAAATAGATTATCGAGATAATATTCAATTTTAGCTCAGAAGCTGTAGCACTTTAAGTACAGGCGACCAGAAAAATTGCTTAAAATTCATTGTCATTTGCAATTCATGCCAATGTAATCAAAAAACCAATTAATCTACAATCATGAACGTAGTCTATTCCCTTCATAAACATTTGAAAAGCAACTCTTTAAAATTTTAAGGCATTTCATGCGTAACTTTTTACTGTAGGATGTTTTGCGTAAAGAGAAATGATGAAAAAATTTATTTTGAGAAAAGCTACTTCCGGTTATAAAATTCTTTGATAGCTGTTGTTAAAATTCCTGTTACTTGGCTCTTAGTAAAGATAGAAACATAATTCAAATAGACTTAGAAAGATAAAAGATTATGCTTTGATATTATTGTATAAGTTGAAAATCCATTTTTTTATCAAAATGGTAATTTCAAAGGTGTATGGATTCCTTAAACGGTTTCTCAGGTTGACAGTGTTACGTGTATACTGCATTCTCGCCTGTGCATATACGTTTGTGAGAAAAAGAATGCGTGCATGTGTATCAATACAGACATAAACCTCTCCCTCTCTTTATCTATGTGCATGGTGGAGTGTTCGAAAAAAAAATACAGAGGGGGGAATTGTATCCGTGTTTCCTGACAGGCAGCCTGGTCACTCGGGCTATTTGATTTCAGGCCAGAAAATCTTGCGGTCCAGGGCTGTTCTTCTCGAATCTCGTGGGAGCAATTTGTATATGAGTTCCCCTACCCCTCACGTTGATCGATTGATTCCTGTCTCTTGACCCACAACCACTTTCTCTGGGTGAAGTGGGCATGTTTTACGCCGTGATATGATAAAATAAGAGAAATCATTCTCTGGTAATGGAAAGTAGGGAGAACGAAGCTAATTTTGGGTTTCGAAACATGAACTATCTTACCTTCAATCGTTTCAGAGCCACATATTAAGAATTGTTTCCCAAAAGTTATTTTGTATTTGTTTCTTTTTTAGCTAACTACGAGTTGCAGTTTTACAATAACCTCTTAGAGAGCTTCTTACTCCCCCCTCTTTTAAAGGCTCCTAGTTTTTTTTTTTAACTCATTCAGAATGGAACTCCAAAGTATATCGTGATGGCATGGTAATCATCTGCCTAAGGACCCCCTTTTTTTTCTCTTGTAATACGTGTTTTCTGTTTCCCAATCTCTTTATCTTTTAACCCTCCAAGCGTTTAAGACTTTTCTTTTCTGTCTGTTTCTTTGAGATGGAAAAAGCGTTTCTGACGAATAATTCCATCTTCTAGTTTAGCATTCAAAACCGTCAAAATCGTATTATCTGAGATACTTAGGAATTACAAATGGACAAATCTCTTACAAACAATTTTCAAGTTTAAAGTATGTGACGGAAAAATACGTCTCAAAGAGCTAGAGCTTTCATTTAGCTTTATTATTTGACAAATTTTCCAGTAAACCATACTCTGGGAACTCGAAAATGCAACGTGCCAGATTAAAGAAGATTGACGGACAAATACGTCTCAAAGAGCTAGAGCTTTCATTAGCTTTATTATTTGACAAATTTTCCAGTAAACCATACTCTGGGAACTCGAAAATGCAACGTGCCAGATTAAAGAAGATTGACGGACAAATACGTCTCAAAGAGCTAGAGCTTTCATTAGCTTTATTATTTGACAAATTTTCCAGTAAACCATACTCTGGGAACTCGAAAATGCAACGTGCCAGATTAAAGAAAATTGACGGAAAAATACGTCTCAAAGAGCTAGAGCTTTCATTAGCTTTATTATTTTACAAATTTTCCAGTAAACCATATATTCTGGGAACTCGAAAATGCAACGTGCCAGATTAAAGAAGTTTGGCGGAAAAATACGCCTCAAAGAGCTTGAGCTTTCATTAGCTTTATTATTTTACAAATTTTTCAGTAAACCATACTCTGGGAATTCGAAAATGCAACGTGCCAGATTAAAGAAGATTGACGGAAAAATACATCTCAAAGAGCTAGAGCTTTCATTATCTTTATTATTTGACAAATTTTCCAGTAAACCATACTCTGGGAACTCGAAAATGCAACGTGCCAGATTAAAGAAGATTGACGGACAAATACGTCTCAAAGTAGCTAGAGCTTTCATTAGCTTTATTATTTTACAAATTTTCCAGTAAACCATATATTCTGGGAACTCGAAAATGCAACGTGCCAGATTAAAGAAGTTTGGCGGAAAAATACGCCTCAAAGAGCTTGAGCTTTCATTAGCTTTATTATTTTACAAATTTTTCAGTAAACCATATACTCTGGGAACTCGAAAATGCAACTTGCCAGATTAAAGAAGATTGACGAAAGCATAGTAGTCACTAATAGAAGAAAGTGACGAGTCTAAATATGCGTGTGAATTTTTGTCCATGCAGTTATCAAGGCAGTTGATCTAGACTTAAAGAGTCTGATTATCGTCACAGAATAAGCGAGTCAAGCCAGCGGGAGAAACAGAACCGGTGAAAGGAAAATTTACGTCATGTTTAGGAATCAATTATTGGTAATTAGAGCATGAGGGTGAAATATTCAAATTTAACGTAAGGTTGTTTAGTGGTTTCAGCTCAGAGTCGGAGTATATTTTTTTATCCTGTTAATTTTATAGCTATATTTTTGTTCTCCTTTTTCATGTATACGCACAAGTAAAACAGGTAACTTGAGTATTTCTAAAATTTTTAATCGATTTAACCGACTAAGATTTTGAGACTTTTTCCCTGTATCTTTCATTCAGCTGGAAAAGGTGTTTCTGACGAATCATTTCAGACTTATTTTATTCTAATAGTTTGATATTCATAAGCGACAAAGTTTTACCATCTGAGACATTTATGAACACCAAATTAAAGTTGGAATAATCCATCACAAACACCTTTCAAGTTAAAAGAATGTCGGGGAAAATACGTCCCAAATGCTTAGAGAGTCGAAGGGTAAAAATATAGCTTTTTGCAGTGTAATTTTGCTTCAGAGGAAATAACTTTGGATGTTTTACTCTAAATCGAAAATTTTAAAAACATTTTGATGAAAATATAACAAATGAACACTATGCAAAATTTTATAGAGATACCTTGCAGAAAATATTAGAAATATCCTCTTAGAGATGGTATATAATGAAAAATCCATTAAAAAGATTTAAATTGCAGATGTATGTCAGGGAAGCAAAGATAGAACAGCATAAATATCGGGTACTTGTCAAAGCAGTCATCTTAGAAACACGCGTCGTGTGTTATTTTATTGTTAAAGTCTTATCGTAATATTCAAGAAAAGTGAAATGTCCTTTTATTCTATTCTAGAAGTTTTATAATAATATTTAAGTAAATAGTGATATATATATATATATGTGAGTGTGTGTGTGTGTGTGTATTTAAGTAAAGTTTATAGAAGTTTTATAATAATATTTAAGCAAATAAAAATACAATTCCCTTTTACTTTATTTCTAAACTTTCATCCTAATATTTAAGTCAAGAAAAGGGGAATGCCCTTTTATTTTATTCTAAAAGTTTTATCGTAATATTTAAGGTAAGAATAAAATAAAAGAATTTTTGTAAATTTTAGAGTAAAATAAAATAAAATGCCCTTTTGTTTTATTCTCAAAGTTTTATTTCAATGTTTAAGTCAAAAAAAAAAAGAAAAGAAATTGTCCTTTTGTTTTCTTTGAGAGTTTTGTGTCCCTGACTCCCTTAGTAAAGAAAACAAAATCTTGCAAGAAATGGAAGCATTACCTGTAACAAGGTTTCAAAGATTTTACTTTTTCTATTTGTTTGCTTATTTTTTTGTTTTGGTTTGGCTTTTTTTTCAGAATACACGTTATAAGTTTGATATACTACCAAAGGTTAATTGTTCCGTAATATATTTTCTAATATTTTGCTTTGTTATGGTGAAAAATATAGCCATACCCTTTGGTAATAATTATTCATTTGCCTTAATGTGTGACATATCGCAATGCAGGTTTTTTTACCTACATAATTCTATTTTCATCATAATTCTGAGCTTTTGGCAAGATATTCCTTTTTCATCGCTGGAAGTACAAACCTTACCACGTTGGTTTAGTTGCTAATAGGCCAATAATTTAGGCAGATAAAACTTCTGCGGAGAAATGTCGTTAAGAGGAACAATCTACACACATTTTTTTTTCAGACTCCATACTTTACTTTAGGAACTATCGATATGATTCCCAAAATCGATACTCGTGTAATATACCCGAAATAGAATCCGTGCTTGTAGCAGATTTTTTACTATGCATTACACGAAGCGAAGAATACAGGTAGTTATTTCAGTTGTACAATGTATCTTTAATGGCGTTTTTTCGTCTGAGTTATTTATGATGCCGTAGAGAAAGAAAGCTATACCTGTACAGAATCACTTTCTTTCTCGTTATAAATGCATAAAGATTGGCTGGGTACTTGTAATTTTAGTAAAAAAAAAATCTGTAAAATAGTTACTTTACTATAATATCCATATTAACTGTATAAAAGATCTAATAGTTTTAATTTCCGTTTAGAAGTTTTACCAATTTATAAGTCTTTAATAAGTACGTCTAATCATATAACTTAACTTTTTACATGATAATCATGTGTAACCAACAAGGAATAACTTTAAATATCATATAATTTAGTTATTCGTGCCATTGGAATTTATATTCTTAAGTAACTGTTTCCTTCTTTCCCCTTTTTATAGTTTTTGATGTTATAGAGGTTTGAGAGAGATAGGGAATATATATATATATATATATATATATATATATATATATATATATATATATATATATATATATATATATATATATATATATATATATGTATATATATATATATATATATATATATATATATATATGTGTGTGTGTGTGTGTATATGTATATATACATATGTGTGTGTGTGTGTGTGGACCTTACTATATCGTGTTAAGTTTTAATGTAACTGATTTAGTAGCCAGAGATTTAGAATTATTAGCAATTTAAAAGTTTCTTGCTATCAAAATTCTTGAAAAGTTGAAACCTTTTATTTGTTGCTTATATTTTGAATTCTAAACATTAAAAGAAATCAGAGCTTAAGAGTTTTATAAGTATGAAAACAGGTATAAAATATTTTTTAAACATCACACACACAGTCCAAATAGGAAAACAATTATCACACATATTAAACTAAAATATGTATTGACGTATTGCAAATAAAGTTAATTTTTATTATATAAATTTTCAGTCTTGCGAAAAATCGCTATACTATTACAAAAAAAATATAACTGCTAAAAATGTATTGGAGTATCAATTTAAATTTAAGGAAAAAATGTTGTTATTGTTGTAATCTGAGGAAAAAATCTAAAACTTTATTACAGTATTAACCATAATTTTTTATGTTAAAATTCAACGCAATTACCATCTTACTTTTTGAAAAGAAAAAATAGTATCTAATTGTACTCCGAAATTTTGCATTTATAATCGGTAATTTTAAATAGTTTTTGCCCGAAAGTATTTGATCATTCATGTAATAGAATTCTAATTCGTATTTTGAACTGATGAACATCTAAAGAAAACGATGAATTACAAGTTTTATGAGTAAATATATAATAACTTTTAAAAAGACGTACAAACTTGAAATAAATTTTTATAACACAATGTTGTAATAATATAACTAATCACTTGAAATAATTATAATTAATTGATATTTATCTTTTAAAAGAAAGCATAATAAGATGTTTCAATTTCAAATATATATGTCCTAAAAGCAAATATAAACCATCGAATTACATATTATGACAGTGATTAAAGTATGCACTAGATTAAATTACACTGCTACATTTGAAAATCTGTTGTGTCATCAATTATATCAGAAATCATAGATCTCATGAACAGAATTTGTGTAGTTAATGTTGTAATAATTCAGTTCTGGATCATTTCATATGATGCATTAAAATTGCATGGTGCTTATATGAATATAATTGCATGGTGCCTAATGTGAATCTACGTTAATTTATTTGGATTTATATCTTTGTATGTATTTGTTTTTGAAAATTTGTTGTTTTTATATTCTTTATAAAAGTGGCTTTAAATTTTATAATAATGATTTTAAGTTATAGGAATGATTTTGAAGTTTCCTAGAACAGATGTTGTAATCGTTATAGCCTAATTTCATTCTTTTAAATGTAATAATAAAAATTTAGAATTATCAAAAGATAACTCCCTGATTACTCAATTGGATGTTCTAGCTGTAACTCTTTGCACTGATTATATTTAAGATCAGAATTGCTTGTCACTGTTAATGTCCAGGACACATTTTTAAAAAAAAATTATTTATTGAGTTAAAATTTTGAATTTTTTTGTGATGGTTAACCACATCATTTGTAAACAAAATCACATCATAAAACGTCTCATAAAGTTTTTAAAAATTTTTAAATTTAATTTTTTTTAAAAGTGGGGTAATTTAAAATCGTTATAACTCGAAATATTTCAAAAAAATTTCATTTAATTAAACAGAAATATATGTTTTAATTTTGATTGAGCGTTTTTAAATATTAATTTTAAAAATTAAAAAATATTTAGAGTAAAAATTTTTAAAAATGATTTAACTTATTTTTTAAAAATCATATTTAAAAAGTAAATATTTTTTTCAAATTTGCTGAATCAAAATTAAAGTATAATAATTGAAAAAGATATGTTCCAAGTTTGAAACATTTAAAGAAAAGAAATGGTGAAAATCCCATCGTGTAGAAAAACGCATTTACAGGTTTAAACACAAATTGGCTAATACTAGAATGTTGCAAATAAAAATTAATATCACCTCTTCTAATTAAGATAGAAACATGATTTAAACGTCATTTTAAGCGGAAAGAAACACAAAATATTTTAATCAATAAATGTTTTTCGAAAATTTGAAGAATTTTCTATCCTGCACCCCCTTTTAAATGCAGATATTAAGGGAACAACCTTCCAACTCGTTCTTTTAAATGTTCAATATTATACTTTATACACAAAATGAGAATAATTAATATTCGTTTTTATTACATTGAAGACACTTAGAATTCACAAATGAGTATTTTTTGGAATAATAAGACCTGCTTTTCAAAGAAATTTTCAAAAATGCTAGAATTTTTGAAAATGCTTCATGCGCATTCATTTTCTTCTTATTTCTTCCAAATTTTTCAGAATGTTTATGGCTTTAGATTCAAAGAAAAAAAAATAAGTGCCTGTTTCTGTTCATATATGTATGGTAAATTTATATTTAAAAAAAATTCAGGTAGTCTCTTATAATGAAACTACCGTGGGTTATTAACGTAGGATTACTTATCGTTGCTTACCTCTTTTGTATGTATATATGTATGTATGTGTTATGTATATATGTATCTATATATATATATATATATATATATATATATATATATATATATATATATATATATATATATATATATATATATATATGTCAAAATTTTGACGGATTTTGGTACTTTTCTGTTCAACTGTTTACTGCTTGCCCAAGCGATACAGACTGGGTTTGGCGCACTGCCAAAATTACAACTTGCGACGACAGATGGTTTTAACGTCTGAAATTTTGCATTCCGGAGGACCGTTATGGAGGAACGTAATCCTACGTTAAAATTTAAGGTTTTAAAATGATATGGGACGCGCATGGAGCATTTTCAAAAATGCTAGCATTTTTGAAAACTATTTTGAAAAACGGGCATTATTCTGCCAAAAAAATCTAATTTTTAATTCAAAGGGTCTTCAATGTAATAAAAAAGGATATTATTTATTCTCATTTTGTATACAGAGTTAAAAATTGAAAATTAAAAAATTCGGCTTTGAAGTTTCCTTGTCCCCTTAATGTCTCTAAATCTTTTAAAGGTTCAAAGAAGAGCCTTTGATTTCATATTAAAGTTTCAGAATTTTGTTCATTATTGATCTTGAAAAAATAATTTTAATATTGTAAAGGAACACAAACATGAACTGCTGAAAATGCCGGGTTTTCATTCTGCTATATTTTCAAGCATGAAATTTTTCTAGGACAAACTAACTTGTTCTTTCAGGCTGCTAGGTAATAGTCATACTGGATTCGCTCTGCTCAATGTTAACATGTTCTTCCTTTGGAGTTGTACTCCCTATTTTCTGATATTATGACTTAGATTTAAGATTTTTTTCA
This sequence comes from Dolomedes plantarius, assembly GCA_907164885.2. Classification (NCBI taxonomy): domain Eukaryota; kingdom Metazoa; phylum Arthropoda; class Arachnida; order Araneae; family Dolomedidae; genus Dolomedes; species Dolomedes plantarius. Next base: position 50,701,578 of record OU015503.1, on the reverse strand, counting down.
AAAATGTCTCAAAATGTCTTTTTTTCAAAAATGTCTGTTTTTTTCAAAAGTTGTACTCCGTATGTTTTGATATTATAACTTGTATTTAAAGATTTTTTTTTTGCAGTTGTACTCCGTATTTTTTGATATTATAAGTTGGATTTAAAGATTTTCTTTCTCTGCATTTTACTCCGTATTTTCTGATATTATAACTTGGATTTAAAGAATTTCTTTTTTTGCAGTTGTACTCCGTATTTTTTGATATTATAACTTGGATTTAAAGATTTTCTTTTTTTTTAAGTTGTACTCCGTATTTTTTTATATTATAGCTTGGATTTAAAGATTTTCTTTTTTTTTTTTAAGTTGTACTCCGTATTTTTTTTATATTATAACTTGGATTTAAAATTTTTCTTTTTTAAAAAACTTATACTCCGTATTTTTTTTATTTCATTTTATTTTAGCTTATATTTAAATTTTAAAAATTCAGCGGAAATGTTTTCAACATTTATCATGACTAAGAGCTCAGTATACAAAATTTATTTATTTTATGTACTTTATTTCAAAGCGAATTGCTGTAGTTTATACACTAGTGGCATAAATTTTCAAGATGAAATATGACTTTCATATGATCTTGTACGGTTATACATTTCTGCCGCTTATACTAATAAATTCCTTTTATTTTATTTAAAGTATTTTGTTGCTATACTCAGTATTACCACAGATGTTAGCTCAGTTTATTCTGAAGTAGTCAGAAATACATACGAAATGTTTAAAAAATAAAAGATTCAACAGCAATTTTTAAAGCACGAGCAAACAATGTTCATATATAATAGCAATATCTCTTTACGACATTCGTAAATTTGCTTTGTATTTCATCAAATTGCGGTATTCTAGTCCGTTGTATTTGAAACAATATGATATTTTCAAATTTAAAAATTTAAATTGTAAATTGAAATTATCTTTCATTTTTATCCAATTTTATATTTTTACGAAAAATATCTGTTTGCTCCATTTTAGACGTGTGATACATGAAAAAGATGAGTTTTAAGGTATAATTATTTCTATCGCGTTATACGGGAGTTTACTGCACTTGAAAAAGAATTTCATTTACATGAAGCGTCTATGCTAATTCCTTGTTTTCGGTTTCGAAATTCTTTATGCTTATAATTTTTTTTAATGGGAACATCTCGTAATTATATGCATTTCTAAAAATGCCTTTTTTTCCTATTTTATCCTTTATACTTTTTAATCCGTGTAAATCCTTACTCATATGCAAAACCTACACTAAAATTCAACGGCATATAATTTCTCCCTTTTCTATAAATCATCTCGACCAATTAAAAAGTATAAACGATAAAAATTCGGCGCAAAGGTTTCCAAATTTTGTAATTGTCAAATCCTAAGTAAAAAATATATACTTATTTTCTAAGTCTGTTTTAGTTGGTTGGTTGATTTTGGTTTATTGGCGCAAGGTCCAGAGAGGAAAAGCTGCGCCAAACGCAACATAAGTCAAGCATGAATATATATATATATACACATATATATATATATATATATATATATATATATATATATATATATATATATATATATATATATATATATATATATATATATATATATATATATATATATATATATATATATATATATATATATATATTTTATATATACAGTGGAATCTAGATCGATCGTTTTCGGATCCATCGTTTTTCCGTATGTGTCGTTCATTTTATCCAGTCCCAACGATCATATTGCTTTGTTATGTTACCGCATCTATCGTTTTCCCGCATTTATCGTTCATTTCAATCGGTCCCTTGAAAAACGATAGATCGAGATTCCACTATATATATATATATATATATATATATATATATATATATATATATATATATATATATATATATATATATAGATGATAGATAAAAGATGGGTAGATATCTGTTTCATATCTGTCTTTCATATCTTCATGCTGTAGTTCATAGATTAGTAGCAAAAATTTCCAACCTGAAATAAAAATTTCAAGCGATCCAATCCGGTTATAAATTTCTTTCTTTCATCCCAATAAATTCCCTTCTTTTACTTTATCTGTAGAAACCTCGCCACATCCATTTCTTTTCTTCCTCGTAGCCAAAGCTTTTAGCTTCCCTACTTTGTCTTCCCACAAATAACCTCGATAGGAATTTTCCGTGTAATCTCTGCTATTGGTTTTCCCCACAGTCATATGCAGCGGGCAGAGGAACAGGATTTACAGGGACTCCTGTGTTATTAACTGCGTATGGGAGGAGAAACTGTAAAGGATCCTGTCGAGATGTGCCCGGGCAAATAGAGGTGTCATAATCTGCCGTTACTATCTTAGATATATTTCATAATTTGGCATAATTATGTGGGTAACATGTTTCATGTATTGCTGAATATTAGTTCACAGTACTTATATTCTTAGACGAAGCTAGTTTCCTGGATTGAAGATAACTTTTAAATTTTAAACACAGATGAAATATCCGAAAAAATTTCTGTTTGGAGCAACAAAATTTGTTACACTTCTTTTTCCATACGTTTTCCATTCTGTTGTTCTTATTTAGAGATATTATGTAATATTTAGACTGAAAATTAAGGAAGAGATATGTGGACCCTTTTAACATAAATCTTTGTATAGCACATTACTTAAATTTTTCGCTTTGGATTTGTGCACTAGTTAAATTTCGCACGCTGAAATTCCGGAACGTTTTGAGCCAGTTGATGACCGGATGGCCAGGGCGCTGGCATTCGGTTCAGATCCTGTGGGTTCGA
>OU015503.1:50576309-50693809 GCA_907164885.2 Dolomedes plantarius | reverse complement strand
ACATGGTTTTAACGAAATTTCGCAAATACTTACACCGATAAGTAACATAAAATAAATCATCCATAATTTAAAGCCTAGCAGGAAACAGAAGAAGAAAATTTCATATGCAAATCAAAGTTCATGACGTCAAAAACCAGAAAAAGAACATAAGGGCGGAAATCGGGATGTTGCAGAAACGTCTGTTTCACTGCCTTTACTGTGAAATTCGATTGCTCAGTTATTCTTTTTGAGAAAAGGTGACTTGAAAATGTCTCAACAACGTGATTTACCGGAATCCATGGCATGGCGTATTATAGGCAGACTTGAATCCGGGAAAACACAACGTAGTGTCGCAGACGCTGTTGGATTCGCCAGAAGTGTCGTTGCAAGGCTGTGGAATCGATTCCAAGAAACAGGGAATGTTAGACGTCGACCAGGGCAAGGTCGGCCACGCGCCACTACAGCAACTGATAACCGGTATATACTGTTAACAGCTCGTCGAAACAGAACAGACAATGCTTCTCAGCTGCAAAGACAGTTGCTCTTGGCAACAGGACGAAGGGTGTCCAGCCAAACAGTACGTAATAGGCTTCATCAGGGAGATCTCTATGCACGTAGGCCGTTGGTCTGCATTCCGTTGACCTCACGCCACCGTGCGGCCCGAAGAAGATGGGCTTCTGAACATCGAGATTGGGAGCAACATGATTGGAGCCAAGTGCTGTTTACAGACGAGTCCCGATTCAGTCTGGAGTGTGACACCCGACGTGTTTTGGTATGGAGGGAAAGGGGCACTCGAAATAACCCCACATTCTTTCGTGAAAGGTCACAATACAGACGAGCTGGTTTTATGGTATGGGGTAGAATCAGCATAGGTGGACGTACGGACCTGCATATCATTCGGAATGGTACTTTGACGGCCCGAAGGTATGCAGACGAGATACTGAGACCTCATGTCATACCTTACGCTGCAGCCATTGGAGATTCCTTTGTTTTCCAGCATGATAATGCCAGACCGCATACAGCTCATCTTGTGGAGAACATGCTTGAAGCTGAAACAATACAGCGTATGGAATGGCCAGCGTGCTCTCCTGACCTGAATCCAATCGAGCATGTTTGGGACATGCTCGGACGACGCATTGCTACGCGACCAAGGCCTCCTTTTACTCTCCGAGACTTGGAGATTGGCGAATACTGTTCCACTCCTCAAGAAGTGCAAAGTCTTATCGATAACATCATCGCATCCACGGAAAACAGGTGTGCAGCAGTCTCAGCTGTTCGAGGAGACCACACGCTATATTAAAAATCTTGCATCATTTCTTAATAATACTTTTTTTATCGTTTACATGTAACCAAATTGTTGCCCTAAATCATCTTTTCATGTTTTTTTCTATATTTTCAAAGAATTAAAGCTTAATTACAATTTTTTTTACGTCTTTTTTTCTGTATTGCGCATTGATACACGTGTACTATCCATTTTATGCCAATACGTGGCTGTCTCGCACGGTTTTCTTAACTTCTTTGCTTGCTCCCCTAATTTTTTTTTGAGCAGTGTATATATATATATATATTGAAATTGAACCAGTGCGAATATTTCTTTCCCTGTTCCAAGCCTCTGTTATTCAAATACAAAACCTACATCCACATTCCTAGACACTACGTTACGCTCAGTCCATACTTCGTCAGATTTACAGCGATATTGTGTAACCCGACAACTTTTCATTTCCATAAATCATCTTTTCAAATTTCCAACTTGAATTATGTAATTCGTAGCCCTTGTAAATATAAAAATCCGAAGGTATCTTATACTTCAGATTCCCCGAAAATTTTAATTATTTCTTTCTCCTCGCTATTTATATATATATATATATATATATATATATATATATATATATATATATATATATATATATATATATATATATATATATATATATATATAACCAGTTAAAATCCCTTTTTTTCCCTCTCTCAAGCCTCTGTTAATCAAATGCAAAACTTACATCCACATTCCTCGATATTACGATACGCTTAGCCCACACTTTTCCGTCACTCTCGTCAGAATTACAGCGACACTGTGTAACCTTACATCCGAGAAACCTCTCATTTCCATCAATCATCTCTTCAAATTTCCAACTTGAATTGTGTAATTCGTAGCCCCTGTAAATTTTCAAAAATCGTAACCATCTCTTAGACCTCAACTTCCGCGAAAATTTACAATTCTTTCTCACTCTCCGCTATTTCATTCTTCATATTTTTTTTTATTTTTCAACCAGTGCAAATCCTTCTTTCCCTCTCCTGTTATTCAAATGTCAAACCTACATCCACATTCCTCGACATTACGTTACGCTTTAGCCCCAAAACTTTTTACCCGTCAGAATTACAGCGACACTGCGTAACCCGACAGCCGTTCCAAACCTTCGCCAACGTGATTCACAAATTGGCAGCGCTCCCCTGAAGGCCCCATTTGGTGCGATAGCCGAGCCAAGCTTGCCACCCCGCCCCGAAATGACTCAGTAGTAAGACGGTGCGCGGATGCTCGCAATTGTGTGTTGTTTCGGCTCTCTCGCTGGCATCACTGCATGGACCGCTCCACCACTTTTTTATTTGCAGTGGGATTAAAACTGGGAGATTTTTACGGTCTCTGCGACAATATGTTTTGATAGGTGTTTCGTGCGATAAAGGTGCGCGGCGACTGGACCACGAATATTAGTGCACTCTGTGGGACAGTTCAGGACCGCCGCATGGATTCCTACAAATATGGTGCACGGAGTAACAGCAGGTGAGAAAGTAGTTTTTGTTTGGGTCCGCGCTTTCTTCCGTAACTGGGTCATAGTGAAGGTGGTTGATTTTTTCTCCCCCCTGCCGTTTGTGTGTGTCTTTTACATCAATGCGGAAAAACCGCTCAAGAGGCAGCTGTTTTGTGGCTTGTAAATGCAAAACGCGTTCAGGTTATCTTAAAACAAACTGAGAGCTTTTTTTGAACAATTAAAGCGTGGGGTTATTAATTTTTAAAGGGTTTTTTATTATGTGCATGTATATAATCTGTGACCAGATTTTCAGTTTATAGGTATTGCATATGTATTTAGGTAATACATTTGTATTATCGATACACATATAATCATAATAATTTAATCCAAGGGTGAAATAAATTATTGTGATTTAAAAAAAAACAATCACTATTAATTGCTTAATTATAAATAATGCATAATTTTTTAATTGCTACGTGTATGCAGTATAATTAAAATGAAAACGATGATACACTATGTGAGTAATTGTACAAAAACATTCTTTGATTTGTTCAGCTGCATGAATTATTACTAAAAATAATTTGATCCTTTAAATCCTTTTACAGGCATAAAACGATTACTATTGTTAAAAAAGTGATATGTTGCATAATAAAAACGATTATAAACTGTGTGAGTAATTGTATCAAATTCATTGATTTGTTTTTCTGCATGAATTATTACTCAAAATAATTGGATCAATTAAATCCTTTTTCATGCATATAACAATTACTATTATTGAAAACGGTGATTTGTTGCATAATAAAAACGATTATAAACTGTGTGTGTAATTGTATCAAATTCATTGATTTGTTTGGCTGCGTGAACTATTGCTCAAAATAATTGTATCCTTTAAATCCCTTTACATGCATAAAACGATTACTATTGTTAAAAAAGGTGATATGTTGCATAATAAAAACGATTATAAACTGTGCGAGTAATTGTATCATATTCATTGATTTGTTTCGCTGCATGAATTATTGCTCAAAATAACTGGATCATTTAAATCCTTTTTCATGCATATAATAATTACTATTATTAGAAATGGGGATTTGTTGCATAATAAAAAGACGCTAAACTGTGTGAGTAATTTTATAAAATTCACTGATTTGTTTTGCTGCATGAACTATTACTCGAAATAATTGGATCATTTAAATCCTTTTTCATGCATATAATAATTACTATTATTAAAAATGGGGATTTGTTGCATAATAAAAAGACGCTAAACTGTGTGAGTAATTTTATAAAATTCATTGATTTGTTTTGCTGCATGAACTATTACTCGAAATAATTGGATCATTTAAATCCTTTTTCATGCATATAATAATTACTATTATTAAAAATGGGGATTTGTTGCATCATAAAAAGACGCTAAACTGTGTGAGTAATTTTATAAAATTCATTGATTTGTTTTGCTGCATGAACTATTACTCGAAATAATTGGATCATTTAAATCCTTTTTCATGCATATAATAATTACTATTATTAAAAATGGGGATTTGTTGCATAATAAAAAGACGCTAAACTGTGTGAGTAATTTTATAAAATTCATTGATTTGTTTTGCTGCATGAACTATTACTCGAAATAATTGGATCATTTAAATCCTTTTTCATGCACATAACTATTACTATTTTTAAGAAACTTGATATGTTGCATAAAAAAAATTCAACATGTTTGAAATTTTCAATCTACCTGTTTCACTATTCTGTTGTTCATATCATTAAGTGATGTAGATTATGTGTTAAATTGGAAATTAAATCTGTATTAATCATTTATTATCAAATAGGAGTAACCATAACATCATTTTTTATATTACTTGGAATCAATATGGAACATATTTACAAGCAAAATGATGTTTTTATGCTTTTTTAATCATTTAAATGTTATGTATGCAATATTTTTGTAGTTAGTTTATGTTAATAACGTTCATTATCCATAATATGCAAAAGTTATTTTATATTTAAAAATTAATGTTTCTGTGTAATTGCGTTTAGTGAAATTATTTTTATAAGTTGATACTTGCAGGTATAATTTTTCATTTGCATTTTTATCATTGTTTTCAGTAGAGGAATATCTCTTTGTAGAATTTACCACAAAACATATTTTAGTTATCATAGGATGGCCCTGCTACGAGCTGAGGGCTAAATTCATAAAAGCATATGGCTGTTAGATTTTATTGAGTTTTAAATTTATTCAAGATGGGAGACTCTCGTCCCAGTTCTTAAAATTTTATTTTACTTTATATAAAATTCATAAATCTCGAGTATTAAGTATGTATATATAAACAGGAAAATAAAATTTTTAACTAATCAAATTTTAATTACAATTTTTTTCCTTTTAACCGAAAATAAATATCATATAATATCTAGTCTCTATTCTATTAATAAGTCAAAATACGCATTACGGTATGTTAAAAACTGTCAAATAAAATTATCATATTGCAGCATAGAGCATTCCATTGTTGTAATTTTTCTTATGCAAGATTCATGAAAATTGCATTTCAGAAGCATTTTCAGTTAATTTTTTTTTCAACTGGTCATTTCTAAATCATAAATTAAGTCCCTTCTACAGCTTTATGAATATCACGTATACTGAGAAAATTTTTAAAGATATGAACAGTTCTGAAATTATAAAGTTGTTTTAAATAAATTTTTACTCGTTTCGAGAATTTTTTGAAAATAAGAATTACAGTAAAAATCGTTTATAAGAACATCCAGGGGACTTTAAAAACTGGTTCTTATAAGCGATAGTTTTATATCCGATAGATAACTTAAAACTGCTGGAAATACCAAATTCATTCATTATTACATAATTTCTATTTACACCAGAAACATGACGTTCGAAAAATGGTTAAAAGGTTCATGTTCAATCAAAGGTTCGTGTTTGAAACGCAACGTCCTATCCGGGGTCATCCTATAAAACAGGCCAGTTTCATCAGTATTGAATAATTCATGGTCTTCATAGCCTTCTTTTAACCGTTCTCCAAACGGTTTTAAGCCAGTTATCAGAAACTCCTGGTGTCACGGCTTTCAATTCTTCACTGATTCTCCCGAACACAATGGAATGCCTCTCAAGAAATCTCTGGATCCACGAAGTTGAACAAACAAAATCATATTTTTTAAAGAGCTTCGCAAATTCATTAGCTTTTGCTTGCAAAATCGGTCCACTTAGGGGAAATTTGGCACTCCTTTGAATCTTAAACCATTGCAAAAGGGCTTCTTCTATGTCATCATGTGGACTTTTTCGAAGTTTCATAAGTCCGATCTTTTTCAAATCCTTCTTTCAATTTTTCTCTATTCTTAAATATATTTGAAATCGGGGCATGACTAACCATTAATTCGTTAGCTAATGCTCCATTTTTTTCACCGTTTTCTAAACTGGAAATTCCATTCACAGGTAACATGTTCTTATAAGCGATATTTTCCCAAAAACCAATTAATTTTAAGTCACTAAAAGCGATATGTTCTTATTAACGATGTTATTATAACCGGATTTTGTATCCATCATTACACATGACAATTGGCCGGGAACTAATAATTCCGTTCTTTTAAGCGATGTGTTTTTATAACCGGTGTTCTTATAAGCAATTTTTACTGTAATTTGCTTTGAAACGTATTCAAAAGTTCACTTTCAGTGATCTCAGTGTCATAAATAAGTACAAAAAATTAATTTACAAATAATTTCTTGTATAAAATTATTCGCTAATTTATTTTTTTATTTTATACAAATCTATATAGAACGTATTTACAATTAATGTAATCTTATTAAGTCTTTTCAATCATTAAAATGTTAAGCATGGAAATTTTGTTGTTGTTAGCTTCAATGAATAACGTTCATTAACGCTATATATGTATCAAATTATTTTGTAATTCAATCTTCGAGTTACCCTGTAGTCCCGTTCCCTGCTTAATGAAATTAATTTTCAACTTAATACATTACAGGTATAATTTTTATTGACAGTAATTTATTATTATAAGAATAGCTTGTTGTGAAATTTATCACGAAAGCGTATTTAGTAATCATCCAATTACCCTCCGTTGGCTTAAATTTATTGTTTATGGCCGTCAAGTTTTAATGGATTTTAAATTTCTTCAAGATGGAAGATCCCCGTCTTAATCAATCAAGATTTGATTCAGGTTTTCCCTCTTAACAGAAAAATATATTTCGTATAAAATTTATTGTCTATTCTCTTAAAATGTCGAAATACGCATTACAAAATGCTAAAAACAGTCAAATAAAATTATCATATTACAGTGTTTCCGATGCAAGATCCATTAAAACTACTCTGAGGCTTCGTGGTTAATTTTTTAACAGTTCATTCCGACACAATAATTTTAGTTTCTACAACAGCTATGTGAATATCACATGTATTAAGAAAATTTTGGATTTTAAACAGTTCTGAAATTTTTAAAGTTCTTAACGTATAAATAATATTTTCATTTTAAGCATCTGTTGAAAATTATTTTAATTTCCTTTGAAGTGTGTAAAAGTCCATCTCAATAATTACTCTAACTTAGTTCCCCCCTTAATTTTCTCCTTTGAAATTCCTTGTTTAAAAATATTTGCTTTTTTTGTGGCTATTCCGAGATTTTTAAATCGACTTTTAATCCAGTTTTCAGTTCCCGCTATGTGTGTATTTTGTAACAATTTTCTTTGAATAGTATTTTTTAATTTGAAGTTAATCATACAATACTTAAAAAATGTCATGATTGATTGCCTTGTGATACTTGGATTTTGAACAGTTCTGAAAATTTTAAAGCTCTTTAACGAATAAATATTTCTTTATTCATTTTAAGCATCTATTGAAAATTACATTTAATTTCCTTTGAAAAGTGTGCAAAAGTTTACCTCTGAACTACACAAACTTAATTCCCTCCTTAAATTTCTCCTTTAAAATTCCTTGTATAAAATATTCCCCGATTTTTTTTTACTATTACGAGATCCGAAAATCGATTTTTAATTCAGTTTTTATTTACCGCTATACATGTATTTTGTAACAATTTTCTTCTAATAGTATTTTTTAAGTTCCAAGTAAATCATACAGTACTTAAAAGATGACATGATTGATTTACTTGTTTTACTTTGTAAATAAAGGTGAATATCTAGCGACAAGTTCCTCCGCATAAGACAAAAAACAACAACTTTGTTTTACTTTTTAGTATACTTTATTTATAAAATAATACTTTTAGTGAAATATATAGCGAATAATTAACAAAAATTAAATGTATCACGGAATGATTGTTTATATTTTTAAAGAAGTAGGATTATTTCTAAAATAACGATTTTTAAGAGAATCAAAACTTTGTATTTTCATATTGTGCTGTCGTAAGTTATATATTTTGGAAAATTAAATTATTCTTGAATCATCATGAATCTTATTAAACTGGCATGATTTTAATTTTTCTCAACATTTCCAATTTTTTAACCCAGTATATTTATTTACATGTTAATTTAAAATTAACTACATTGCTAAAAACATATAGATTATACTGAACAATTGTTACTAAAAATTAACTATTCCTTGCGGTTTTCTAATTTTGTCATTATTCTAAGATGTTAATGTTCCATCTTTGTACTGAGTACTAAATGACTGGCTTTTTCTTATGCTTGCTAAACACAAATTATTTATTCTATACGCCATAAAAGCTGATTTTAAGCACTTTATGTAAATCTAACAGTTTTTATAGTTTTCAATCTTCCTTTATTTATTTCGTTTGGATTTATGTACCTTTTATGTTATGTCTTTACTTTAATTTTCCCTATTTAGTTAGCCAGGTTATTTCATTATGCTAATTAATGCCTTTCAAAAGGCATTTAAACCTTCATTTAAAGCTTCCTTTACTGTGCTGCTTGCTGAATCATTGTTTTTCTACAGTCTGCAGTTTTACTTTGTTTCTGCAACAGCTGTGATTTTTGCTTTTGATTTATAATGTAGTTTTTGCTACTGTATGTGAATGACTGGCTAATTTTCACGTTATTTTGGCTTCTTTTGAGGGATTGTTCAATGCCCCAGACTGCTTATTTTGAAGAGTTTATCCCTCAGAAACAATCGTTTAACAATAATTTCGGCGCTAATGATAAAGTAAAGTTATCCATAAACTCAATTTCTCTAAATTTCTCTAAATTTTGTTTACCTTGATCGTGTATATATATATATATATATATATATATATATATATATATAGTGTATCTCAAAATTGAGTATCACTAGGAACCTTTGATTACTTTATTTCTCCTCAAGTAACAGAGACAGACAGTTTTTAAACTAAATATAATAATTTTCTATGTTAACATAAAATTCTGTTTTAATTCAACATGGATTTCACATTCAAACTGAAAATTTATGTTTTTCCTTCGTTTGTTAATATGTATTTAAAAAAATCTACGATCTTTCGTCGTGTTAACATATGCCAAAAATTGATTAATTTCCAAATCATGGTACAAAGAAATACGTTTGAAAAGAAAATCGCTATCAAGAAGCAGAGATTGACAAGTGATAACTGTTACATGCGGTCACAGCTACAACTAATAGCTTCTGCAACTTTAATAAAAAAAAATTTAAAAATTCTAAAGTATACGCGTACGTTCGGAGAACTTTTAACGTAGGATTATGTTCCTCAATAATGGTCCTCTGGAAAGAAAAAAAATTCAGAATCCGTCCTGCGTCGCGAGTAATAATTTTGGCAGCATGCCAAACCCAGTAGCAGTAAACAGTTAAAGAGAAAAGTACCAAAATGCGTCAAAATAAATAATCCTACGTTATTAACCCATGGAAGTTTCGTTAAAATAGACTACATGAATTTTTTTTTCAAAAAAAATACAGTTCTGATTATTAAATACATATATTTTTAGTTCAAATGTGATATGAAACAAATATAATTTTGGTAAAAATTTTGCCAATATAGGGAATTTTTTATAAATATAGGGAATTTTTATAATATAGGGAATTTTTTATAAATTTTAGTATAATTCAGTGCTTACGCTAGAGACCATGCACTCAATTCAACTCAATATATGTTTATTTCTTTTATAATATATAGTACTGTGACTCTTACCTGTGTAAAAGTTTTACAGTGTTTCCAAAAATCGCTGAAATAAACCAAAAAAGTGAAAAACACTGATTTTTTTTTAAAGTTATCTTTTTATAAGAACAGGTGGCTGTAGAATGATTAAATTAACACATTTAGCTTAGCTTTTAGGTCAAAAGATAGTAATATGTAAAACGCTATTGAAAAATTTCATTAAAATATTATGATAACATTTAAAATTATTAGCTTTCTCGTTTACAATAGTAACTGAAAAATGAGTTTTCTAGAAAAGGCGTTTAAAGATGCTACTTCCGGTGTTTTAATATAGCTTTCAGTTTATTGAATTGGCCATAAATTCTCATCCGATGATCGTACCAATAAAAGTAAAGTAGTTTTAGAATAGTAAAAGATTGGCCTTTGAAATAGAGCAGTTTAAAAAAAAAAAATTCGAAATTTTGCACCAAAACACCCATTTCAACGTAGACAGATACCTAGCTTTTGAAAGAAAAGACAAAACCTTTGTGCTCGAGGAATAAACAGGAAATCCAACGTAAATAAAGCACAAATAGCAGTAAGGTGCAATTTTGCATACGGCCGTTTCGAAGCTGCAAAGGAGCTTCTTCATCAGTGCAAAGAACTTAGTGGCAGCTCAAAAAGCCGAAAACTCGAGTTTTCGGCTTTTTGAGCTGCCACTAAGTTCTTTGCACTGATGAAGAAGCTCCTTTGCAGCTTCGAAACGGCCGTATGCAAAATTGAGTTTTCGGCTTTTTGAGCTGCCACTAAGTTCTTTGCACTGATGAAGAAGCTCCTTTGCAGCTTCGAAACGGCCGTATGCAAAATTGCACCTTACTGCTATTTGTGCTTTATTTACGTTGGATTTCCTGTTTATTACTTAACTTTGCTTTTCATTCCCATGAATTCCACATCCATTTCTTCCACAACTAAATGAATATCACAAATATTGAGGAAAATATTGAAACATGAACAGTTCTGTAAATTATTTACGCTGTTAACGCGTCCTAAATTTTTACTGGTTCCTAGAACCTGATAGAAATAAGAATCAATTTTCTCTACAGCGTGTTCGAAAGTTCATCACTTATCTAGACGCAGAGATTGACAGTGGAATATTTCTTTAATAAAACTGATTACACGTGGAGGGCTACATCTAATAGCCACTTCAAAAGATAAACCTGAATTCATACCACGTGAACTAACAGGAAAATTTTCTACATGAAACGTAATGCAACTAAATTATGTTAAGCGATTTAGATTTTTTTTTCAATGTTATACCTCGATTAGCGGATCGATTTCATGATTAAAGAAAATCGCCGCCAGTAATTCTCTTGTAAATAAGCTCTTTCCTTTATCGAGACAGCTCATATTTCTTTAGTTTCTCTTACCGCTAGCCGAAACTTGGCACGCTGCTAATTGATTACTTGCAAGGTAGACCAGTATAGGCTGTGAAGCTGACTTTAAAGACTTTCCCTGCGAACCAAAAAGTATTCGCGTAAGGAATCTAAATATTTTTGTTATAAGCTACTACTAGGTGGCCCGGTTAATTTTATAGCTAGGTTGGTGGTTTGTAGTAGGGTGAAATTAGAACAGGTTCATTTGCAGCCATTTTTTATTTCTCAAATAACAGTGGTGCGTAAGAATAATACAAAAACCGATTACAAAATACCTTTGGGCACAATAATGGAGGTGAAGCTTAACACAAAACAGAGGATTATGAGATATGAATACGTCGAAACACATTTGTAGACGATATTAAAAGTTAAATATGACACAAACTCGTGGAAAAGGGGATATTTACATTACAAAATATCTTTTTACACAATATTGGACCGTGCCATATCGACGCATCCAGAGAAAGAACTCTAGTACCAAAAGTGAGTTTTTAACTTTGATATTTAAACAAACAATACAATGTGTCATTCTAAATTAACAATTAGTCAGAAGCGGATAACTGAATCTTTAAAATGGTTCCTCATTTATCGATTTTGGTTAAGCATGAAGGGAGAAAAAGGAATTGTCACCAAAAATCACCTTCTAGAAATAATATATATGATGATGATGGCGTGTTTTTTTTTAATTTAAAGGTTAATGTTCAAGAGATAAAAGTTAAAGTGAATAGATAAGTGAGCGTGGTCTTGCCATCTAGCAATAAAGGAAATCTTTATATGTCTCGAGCACATTTTCCCATAGAGTTTACAAAATAAATTTGCCATTCCGCCACGCACCAACCGTTGTTCCCATCTCATTTTTTTCTCTGATTTGCATATCTACATGGTAATTACTTTTATTTTGATTATCCATTAATTATGAAACAAATTAGACGCTTTCCATTGATAGCTAGGTAGAATTTTGTCATATGCAATTCATTTGTGTACATAGAATTGAATAAATAAAATTAAATTCTAAAAAGGCATACCAAAGAAAAATATCACTTCTAAAATGTTTTTCAGGGGAAAAGAAAATAAATTTTAGTCTAAACAAATTGTTTTTCTATGCGAAAAGAAAAATATACACCTACGCGGATGTTGCTAAGAAAGAAACTTATTAATTTATTCACAGAAGGATAATAAATTCAGAGGATTTTAAAATTTAAAAAATCAGTGTGCGCACGATAATGGAAAAAAAGCCAGCGCCATCTAGAAGAAGAAAAGTGTTTATAAAGTTTATATTTCGATTTTTAAACAAACAATTCAATCTGCAATTCTAAATTAACAATTCGTCAGAAGCGGAGATCTTAATCTTTAAAATGGCACCTCATTTATATATTTTGGTTATCTATAAAGGGAGAAAAATGGAACGTCAGAAAAAATCACATTCTAGAAATAATATTTATACTATTCACATTCATAGTATAAATTAGATGTATAAAGTTTAGTTTTTATTTAATGAATGCTTAAACGTCTCGCTAAAAAAATTTTCTTATTTTATATGTCTGTTTCCAAAATAAATTTTCTACTTCAAAACTTGGTTATGAAGAAAATTCCTTCAGCAGAAATTAACTTCAGCTTTGTGCATCAAATAAAATAACCTTTTTAAAAATCCAGTATAAATTAGTATAAAGCTGCTTTCAAATGTAACACAGTATAATAATCGATAATACTGTTATGAATAGCTGTGAATTGTCTTGAAGAGACTTACTCTAATTTCCAACAGTGTCGTGATCATCAAAAAATATATTTGATTAGATCGTGTGACCTGTAATTCAGAATTCTCTAATACCATTGATGCTTTAAGTGCTGCCTCTATCATTCTTTTTAAGTTTCTTTTGCGATTGGTAAAATTTCTAATAATTTACAATCACTGTGTAATAATCTGTGACTTGTCAATTTTTTTTTCCTGCATTATTTTTTATTGTTCCTTTTTGGTAAATTATTAAAACGATAAAATTTCTAATAGTTTACAATTACTGAGTAATAATCTGTGACTTGTCAATTTTTTTGCATTGTTTTGTACTGTTCCTGCCTTTTTGTAAATTATTAAAATGCTAAAATTTCTAATAATTTACAATCACTGAGTAATAATGTGTGACTTTTCAATTTTTTTCCCTGCATTATTTTGTACTCTTCCTGCCTTTTTGGTAAATTATTAAGGATTTTCATATTTTTCTGTTCACAATCTCTGGCAAAATTTACATCCTGTATAGCAACGAGACTTTTACTGCAATACAAGAAAAAAAATCAAAATAAGTAGCGAAAAAGGAAATTGAAAAAAAATTCATTAACTTAAATCAAGCGGGAAGTGCTTTCGAATATCGTTATTTATTTGCTTGTGAAACATTTTAGAAAGTACAACATCTCCTGCAAGCAATAGTATTTAGAATGACATGCATTTCATAGAATAAATATTTCCTAAACCCATCGTTCGTCAAATAGCGTCTCCCTATATTCAAATACATAACAAAATTTACTGGAAGCGATAATCGCATAGCCTGTGGAAATTAACAGAATAAATAGAACGTGATTTTGGCGTCGCCTGCGAATGGAGGGTTAAAAGCCACTACTAGCATGTCGTTTTAATCACGTTTCAGATCTGGAAATTACACTCTATGATCTCTCGAGTTAATTTTTTCAAGCTATTTATTTGCTGTGTACCACTATTATTTCACTTTACGGAACATGTACCTGACATGTCGTTAGAATCATGCTTCTTGACTTAATACTCTATGTCAGTGATTCTCAACCTTCCCGTGGTCGAGAACACATCGATGTTTTCAGAGGACATGGCAGGCACAACCAATGGTTTTTGTATCACTGATGATCATTATTTACATAACAGAAATATTTTTTTATTCCACATTGCAGTGGGCGTTTTCATATTTCGCCATATTTTTTTTCACCAATTTAAACGGGAATAATTTAATTTAAAATTGTGTGTTCATTAGAGGAAAAATTTTAACATATTTCTAGCATTTCATAGATTTAATAACAATCATATCGGCGCATTCAATTTTCGTTAGAAGCAACGTCTCTACTTCTCTTGGACTACGGTTCAGGCTTTCAGTATATTTTCCATCTAAGTCTAGAGGAAGGAATATGCTCTCTACAAATGAATATATTATATTCTACAAAATTGTTCCCGCTTTGATCATTTAATAAAATATTTTCAATTATATAAATAATTGAATAAATATTATATAAATATTAATATAATATTTATTCAATTATATAAATATTATAAAATATTTTCAATAAAATATACACAATTTAAAATTGTGTGTTCATTAGAGGAAAAATATTAACATATTTCTAGCATTCCATAGATTTAATAACAGTCATATCGGCACATTAAATTTTCGTTAGAAGCAACGTCTCTACTTCTCTTGGACTACGGTTCAGGCTTTCAGTATATTTTCCATCTAAGTCTAGAGGAAGGAATATGCTCTCTACAAATGAATATATTATATTCTACAAAATTGTTCCCGCTTTGATCATTTAATAAAATATTTTCAACGAAATGGGGAATTATGGAACTTTATAGCAATGAATACTCTTTCCTCAAATAGTTTCATTCTATTCAACAAAATTGTTCCCTCTTTGATCATTTAACAAAATACTCTTATCAGAATGCGGTAATGCCTACTGAAATGTGAAAATGACTGCTTAATCCCAAGTAATCCTTGACGAGTTCAGCGCCATCTGTTACTTCGAAAATTAATCAAAATCGGGGAATCCATTAGGAGATTTTCCCTGAATAAAAGTGTTTTCTTTATCGATAAAGCCTTTCGAGATAGTTAATCCCAAAGTTAAGAAATCCTTTTTCGAGCACCTTTATCACAAGTTTCTCCAAATAAACTGCATACACGCGCAAAAATGTCTTAACCCTAGCGACAATTGTTTCTATACATTTTATTTTTTTACACCAGAAATTCCTGAAAACGTATCTGCACCTATATATTCAGCAAAATATCGCGAAACTAATTTTCACATGCTAATACTTTCTGAGTTTATAAGAGCTTCGGAGATTAGCCTCTCTGAAACGATATTCATCGTGGTTTGTGGTCGGGAAAACAAGCCATTCCGCTCAAGTAATTTTCATGTAATCCAAGCTTCTTCCTCCTAAAGGCAAAACTAGTTCTTAACGGTTTTCTTTCTCCGCCTGGCCGAATCTTGGGACGCCGTTAATTGATTACTGGAGTGGGAAGCAGACCTCGGATGGAAAGCAAAGTAGCGCATTTTTGTTTTCTTGGAAAAAAATATTTTTTTAATATTATTATTATTATTATTATATGTGAGATCGGAACTTCTATATCAGTCGAATTCCCAGTTTTTGCAGATATTCTGTATTTTTTCTCGAGCTATGTTTAGTTACTTCAGATAGCGAACATAGCTCGAATTAGCTCATTAAAGAAAATATTTTTCTATAATGCAGTCAAAGAGAACACTTTCTGATACAGTCAAGTAGAACACATTTTAATAATATTCAGATAACGTTTAATCAAGTTAGTGAAATGTGACACTCTTTAAATAATACGCAATTATATTTTAAAAACTGCCTTTAAATATTGGACTTCGTGGCAATTCACCATAATTTTGGAAAAAGCTGCATCATATTTGACTTTAAAAAAATATTTTTCTGTAATGCAGTCAAAGAGAATACTTTCTGTTTTCATAAAGTGAGTCAAATGTAACACTCTTTAAATAATACGCAATTATATTGTAAAAACTGCCTCTAAATATTGGACTTCGCGGTGATTTACCGTAAATTTTAGAAAAAGCTGCATCAGATTTGATATTTTTAAACATAATTTTCCATTATGTTGTCAAAGAGAATACTTTCTGATGCTGTCAAGTATAACACATTTTGATAATATTCAGATAACGTTTAATCAAGTTAGTGAAATGTAACACTTTTTGAATAATACGCAATTTTTGAATAATTACAATAAGTTATATTGTAAAAACTGCTTTTAAATATTGGACTTCGCGGCAATTCACCGTAATTTTAGAAAAAGCTGCATCATGTTTGACTTTTAAAAAAAAATATTTTTCTATAATGCAGTCAAAGAGAATACTTTCTGATGCAGTCAAGTATTACACATTTTGTTAATATTCAGATTACGTTTAATCAAGTTAGTCAAATGTAACACTCTTTAAATAATACGCAATTATATTTTAAAAACTGCCTTTAAATATTGGACTTCGCGGCAATTCACGATAATTTTGGAAAAAGCTGCATCATATTTGACTTTAAAAAAATATTTTTCTGTAATACAGTCAAAGAGAACACTTTCTGATGTAGTCAAGTATAACACATTTTGATAATATTCAGATTACGTTTAATCAAGTTAGTCGAATGTAACACTTTTTAAATAATATGCAATTATATTGTAAAAACTTCCTTTAAATATTTGACTTTGTGGCAATTCACCGTAATTTTTTAAAAGCTGCATCATATTGGAATTTTTTAAAAATAATTTTCTATAATGAAGTCAAAGAGAATCTTTCTGATGCAGTCAAGTACAACACATTTTGATAATATTCAGATTACGTTCAATCAAGTTAGTCAAATGTAACACTTTTTAAATAATACGCAATTATATTGTAAAAACTGCCTTTAAATATTTGACTTTTACGGTAATTCACCGTAATTTTAGAAAGAGCTATATCAAATTTGCCTTTTAAAAAAATAATTTTCTGTAATGCAGTCAAAGAGAACACTTTCTGATACAGTGAGATATAAGACATTTTGATAATATTCAGATAACGTTTAATCGAGTTAGTGAAATGTAACACTCCTTAAATAATACGCAATTATATTGCAAAAAATTTTACACTTTTTAAATAATACGTAATTATACTGTAAAAACTGCCTCTAAATATTGGACTTCGCGGTAATTGACCGTAATTTTTAAAAAAGCTGCATTAGATTTGATTTTTAAAAAATAAATTTCTATAATGCAGTCAAAGAGAATATTTTCTGATGCAGACGAGTATGACACATTTTGTTAATATTCAGATTACGTTTAATCAAGTTAGTCAAATGTAACACTTTTTAAATAATACGCAATTATATTGTACAAACTGCCCTTAAATATTTCACTTTGCGGCAATTCACCGTAATTTTTAAAAAAGCTGCATCAGATTTGACTTTTTTTTAAATAATTTTCTGTAATGCAGTCAAAGAGAACACTTTATGATGCATTCAAGTATAACACATTTTAATAATATCCGATAATGCATTTAAAAATAAAACTTTCGTATAATTCTTGACATTACAAAAAAAAAATATCAAATATAATGCTTCGTAATAATGTACGGTAATGTAGAAGAAAATATGTCTCGAAATAAAACTTTCTCAATATTTGTAACAGTTAGAGCTAAATAGGGGCCAGTGACCAGATCCACCATACTATTTATTACATGCCTTTTGTTACATTCTGATTCAATTACTGTTGTCACCCCGGCTTCCAGGGTTAACTAGCTCGCACACTTAAACATCACCTCTCTATTTGGTATATTTTTGAGTCTTTTGGTATATTTCTGACTCTTTTTCTGAGTCAATGTTTTCTACGTCGTAGACTGGTGTTCAAATAAAAATGTTCAAATAAAAATATTTGAAATCATTAAAGTAATCAGTAGCATCCGAACGAGGTTGTTATCAATGATAATAAAATTTCATATGTCTAGTATTTGATGTTGGTTATAAGATGGTCACCGGCCTATCAATGATTAGGCGCTACTGATCTATAGCGATGCAGTAAAAAGCTGCATCAAATGTAATATTTATGATTCATAATTATTTAATGATAAGCTACATAAAATGTAATACTCGTGATTCATAATTATGTAGTGATAAGCTGCATCAAATGTAATACTTATGATTCGTAATTATGTAGTGATAAGCTGTATCAAATGTAATGCTTATGATTCATAATTATGTAGTGATAAGCTGCATCAAATGCAATATTTATTAGTCATAATTACGCACTGATAAGCTGCATCAAATGCAATACTTATGATTCATAATTATGTAGTGATAAGTTGCATCAAATGTAATACCTATGATTCATAATTATGTAATGACTAGCTGAAAACCCGCACTTCGCTACGGAGTACATTCAAATTAAATACAACGGTAAATGTATGCAATTAATGCCAAAAAAAATAAATACAGTCGAACCTCCATATATCGAAGTAGCAAAATGCCGGAAAAAAATTCGATATATAGAAATTTCGATATATAGAATTGATCTTAGTTTTATCATAATTCTCCTAAAACATTAAAATTGAAGCTAATTTTCGTATACGAAACTCCATTTCCAATTTATATACGAATTACATTAAATGAAAGTTAATAACTAAAAAATGAATTAATGTGAAAGATTTATTGAGTACTATATACCTTAAAAAATAACAATAATCCAGACAGTGGTTACAGTGATCACAGTTACATTATTTAAAAAAAACTACGAATATCTTGCTGAACAGCCAGTTTTGCGGAAAGTTCATCAAAGAAATGCTCGCATTTCTTCAGTCCATTAAAACTTCATGAGGGGTCCACGAAGTATTGTTTCAAACGCCAAAAATTGGGAGATTTTATTCTAAAGTAAAATCTCCCAATATGTCGTGAAAAAAATTTCGATATATAGAGATTTTTTCGATATATAGAAACAGTTTTTCTATGTAATGAACATGGAGATTTGCTAAGAGTTCGATATATAGAAAATTTCGATATAGGGAAGTTCGATATATGGAGGTTCGACTGTATATATATTTATAATAAATGAGACGATCAATATATACAATTGATGTAAAAAAATATTTATATATATATATTTATAAAAAAATCATAAGGAATATTTATTTATTTTTGGATAATATCCAATCGTCTGCTGCATTAGAAAGAAAAAATGTTTTTTTTGTCTATTTAGTTGTTACGCACGTGACGATAAATTTATTGAAAGTACCAGAAAAAGAAATCACGTGATCGGCATTTAATAAATTAAATTCTAAAAATTAATCTTTAAAAATTCACCAAAAATCAGGAAATGGAGGTAAAAATTCGAAAAAAATTTCATTTTGAAGGAATTTTTATGATCTTTCTCGTGATATAAATTTTATAACCCTCAATGTATTATTTTAAATGCTTAAAATGTTTAAAAAACAGCTTAAAAATTTAATTTTAAAAAATTTAAGAAGAATTTTTGAAAAATCTTTCTTAGTGCACCTCTACACTATTAGAAGAATCGCCATGCAAAATTTCAGCCCTTTAGGTCCAGCGGTTTGGTCTGTGCGTTGTATGTCAGTCAGTCAGTGAATGAATGAATCAGTCAGTTACGGAACTGTTTTATATATATAGATAAGCTGCATCAAATGTAATACTTGTGATTCATAATTATGTAGTGAAAAGCAGCATCAAATGTAACACTTATGATTCATAATTATGTAGTAAAAAGCAGTATCAAACGTAGCAGACGCATTTTAATAATTCACAATAATACACTAAAAATCTACCTTCAAACTTAACATATCATAATAATCGTCAGTGGAAAATTGTAACTTTTCATTAAGTAATCTATCCTTATTTACAACTATGTACTAGGTTATTAAAAATATTATACTTGTTTAGATTACTTTCCTTTTAACTGAGAATTTCCTAATACCACTGATTTCTGACGAACTGCGGAGGGTTTTATCTTTGTCATTCCTATCAATTTTGTTGCAGTATATTATTAATGAAATTTCGTATTCACAATCACGAAATAATAACCTGCGACATGTCTCTCTTACTTAACTGCATTACTCTGGAGTATTACTGCCCAGGCTCTAAATTATTAAGAATTTTTTTGCTTGATTAGATTGTAATTTGCGGCTGATTCTATAAGTAAAGGAAAACAGGAAATCGACATATATAGTGATTCTAGAAGTACACTGCAAGCTATATGCGCATATTATTTTAAGGGAGATAGGATTGAAAATTTAAAAAACCTAATAGAAAGTCATGAGATAGCAGTAAACTTACACTGGGTTAAAGCCCACTGTGGCATTAATGAAAATGAGATGGTAGACGCAGCAGCTAAACAAGCAACAACAAAATGAATGAAATCACAGGAAATTATAAATTAACTAAAGAACAGATTAAGAATAAAATTAAGAATTATTACATAAATATATGGCAAGAAAATTGGGAGAGAAGCAGTGTAGGAAGGAAAGTATTTGAGGTATTCCCTAGAGTTTCTACGAAAAGACTGTCGGCAGATTTCCTTGTTAATCAAGCAATAACTGAACATGGCTGTATAGGAGTCTATCAAAACAGATATTTTGCTAAAACAGATCTTTGTGAGTGTGGCAATATACAAACTATAAAGCACTGTATATACAATTGTAGCAAATGGGCTGAAGCACGAAAAAACCTACCTTTGGGCTTTCAAGATTGGGCCCCTAGTAAATTATTTACGGATTATTATTGTAGAAGGTACATCAAGAATATTATGCAGGAACTTATGAATATACACTTCCCCCTACAAGGGGAAGGTGGATAGCCCCTCAGATTTAGAAAAAGACAGGTAAACGAATTGCAAAAAGAAAAACTTCGGGACCCGGTTGGGCTGGATTGCCGTCGGCATGATTAGTTTTACTATTGAAGGGCCGTATAACCTTCGGGTGTGGACGGCGGCGATATTACTTGTAATTTGCGGTAAAATACATTTACCTCACATGCCGGTAGGATCATGCTTTTTAACCTAATACAATACTCTATGATCTGTCGAAACGAATTTCCCAAGCTATTTGTTTGCTAACAGAACTATATGTGCACCACTTTACGAAATTCCACCCGGGAAAAAACACTCTCCTCCTTGATTGAGACACAGCTCGCGTCTCCTCTCTCGGCACCGGGTAATTGATTGCTCGAGAGGCAGGCCTTAATGTGAAGTGAAGTTGCTTATTACACCGTTTGCCGAGTGAAACAAGTGGTTTCTGTGTACGGGATATGGTAATTTCAAGACTATCCGCATGAGATGGAGGCTGGTTGCGTGCCTGGCAGTCATCTGCAGGGGGTTTGCCTATCGGCCATATTTTCGTTTCCAAAATAAACAAGGCACTGGGAAACGACTGTTGTTGTTTTCTTCTGTTGTTTTCTGTTGAGAGAGAAAACATTTCTTTTGGGACTTCTCGTTTCTTGGATTTTGCGCTTTTTAATATGCTGAACTACGCGATTTTTATGTGTTACTTTTGTTTCGTATTGCTGAATCGTATTTTTGTATTGTATTGTTGAATTATATTTTTGTATCGTATCGCTGTTACATCTTTACTGAGGAGTTTTGATTTCTTGTTAAGCTCAGAAATACTTAATAAGGTTTAAAGGAAAAGATTTTTTTTAATACACAGGTATGTTGTAAGTTATTAACCTTTAGCTTAGGGGCCCATTTTTCCGATACCCTCGTTAGAACGGAAAGTTTCATAACCCTTTGTACAAAAGGCCATTAAGGGGTTATATAATATATATATATATATATAATATATATATATATATATATATATATATATATATATATATATATATATATATATATATATATACACAGTGGAATCTCGATCGATCGTTCTCCGAGTCATTGTTTTCCCGTATGTGTCGTTTATTTCACCCAGTCTCCACCATCATATTGCTTTGTTATGTTCCCGTATGTATCGTTTTACCGCAATTATCGTTCAATTCAGGCGATCCCTTGAAAAACGATAGATCGAGATTCCACTATATATATATATACATACACACACACACACACACACACACACACACACACACATATATATATATATATATATATATATATATATATATATATATATATATATATATATATTTATTTATTTATTTGTTTATTTTTATTTATTTATTTATTCTTAGGATACATGCTATCCCACCCCGTAAGGAAAAGGTTAACGTAAAGGTTAACGTTTGCGGCTCAAAATTTCTTTCAAGTGTAGATGATAGTGGGTTTAATAAATTTGCAAAGATACAGTCTATTGATGACAGTAGATCTTTAAGCACATACTGCTTTTTTACACAGTTAGACAAATGTGATAGTCTGCTAGAGCGTTGACAGCTGGGAGAATTTCAATCTCGCAGGAAATTTTTAATTTTTATAAAATAAAATTACAAAATCATATGGGCCCGAGGCAGCTTAGTGCTAGCGCGTCGGCTTTCGGTTCTAAGGGTGCTCGATCAAATACCGACAAGCGTTATTAAATACCTCCGTGTCTATGCCGGATATGGGCACGTTAAATCCGTAGACCGGAAAGTCCCTCTACGAGGTCAGAGAGGGTGGAAGAGGGTTCGATCCCCCAGATGCCACCCTTGGGGGTTGCTCGGTCAAAACTGAGGTGTCACCTGGTAAAATCGGATTCCGACCCTTGTGGTGCCTTTATAAACCGGAGTCGCACCCTTCAGCCCGCTAGCCTATTTAGGCTTGGTCTAGAATACTTCAGGGAGCATTGGAAATAATAACAACAACAAAGTCTTATAGCATATATAATATTATTTGCGAACTAAATCGGCAATTAAGTATTGAACTGTCTTTTTTCACTTGACTAACCTTTTTTCTTTATTCGCTACGTGAGACGGAAACCTTGTGTAACATGTAAATGAAAAGAATTTTGGTGCATGATATGATAGGGGAGGCGGAACCCCAAAGTAGAAAATTGAAATAACACCAGAAATATTCTGCAATTTATTTTTCTGTTTATAGATCTGCATCTTATACGCATATCTGAATATAATGAATCACATTTATAAATTTTATTACATACTATCTACGGTTTATGATCTCATATTTTCCTGCTTTGTCATTATTATGAATAAGTAGCGAAAGATTTCGTTTTGACGTGTGTGTGTGTGTGTGTGTGTTAGTAAATATGAAAGAAAAATGACTGTGGATAGTTACTTTTTTATCGAAACAGGAAATGATAAATAGTTTATCAAACCCGCCGAGAAGATTAGACTTCTAATGTAGATAGATGTGTTTTATTTTCTCGCTTTAGTGACTTTCTAGAGTTTTACAAAGGTATTAACAAGAGAAATGTCCTTTTCTGTGGAATGAATTAAGCGCCCATGAAATAGAGTCGTAAATGAGATTTTTTTTTCATGAAATAGTAAATTATCCACCTAACTTTTCACTGTCTTGTTTGAATATTATTAACCAAGAGATTTAACTCTTCCTGGTCAATTTTTATTTTTACTTGAAACCGTAAATATGTACTAAATTTTTTTATTGTATTTAAGTATAACTTTGCACGAAATGCAACTATTATTTATTCTTATCTTTACAGAAAATGGATATTTACTAGTCAAATTTTTTCATGCGTTGTTTAAATAAAAATAAATAATCAACTGCGGATTTTTTTTATTTATTATCATTACAGGAAGCTTTTTCATGCTGTTCCTCAAGTTTCCCTACAAATTATAGTATTTTTATGATCTAATTATTCTTACAACGTTAAACCTTACTTCTTTTATCATTTATTTAACATTTTTTCGATGTTACTGATTTTGTTTCTAGCATGAATATTTGACAAGGGATTTCTGATCAGTCCATTGTCGTTCTTTCCAACAATTAGACGACACTTTAATGATCATCTGCCAGCACTGGGCTCGAACTGTAGTCTCCGAACCTCGATGCTGGCAGTGCTTTCTCCTCTATATTATCCTAACTATGTTATAAAGCATTATCTTTTAAGGCTATTTCTCACCGCTTTTATAACTTTATGAAAAGGAAACTTTTATTTCTTCAGGTCTTTTTAATACTTTACTGTACACATGACTAACATAATACTATCTTTAAAAACACGCAACGGTATAAATGCTACGACACCAATGCTCAAAATCCCCCATCCTTCTAATATGGACGTAAAAAAGAAGACAATAAATCGGTTCCACTTAATACACTGAGAGTAAAACAAAGCAATCACTTATTGTGATCTTCTAAAAACTGTTGAGTAGCAAAGGTATTTACGGCTTATCGTATATTGGCGTTGAATAGCCGCCAGCGTATTTAAATTCATTACATTCATATATACAACAGCTTGGGATATTTTTCTAACCTTATAAAAGATACTTGTATTGACCTTGTGATTTTAATTGGATAGAAATATTTTTTGGTTAAGGTGACAATGGACCATTAAATTTTTTTTATTTATTTATTAACCGATTGCTATGAAATTTTGTATATTTATACAGTGTTGTTTAGAGATGGAAATTCTAAATTTTAAAAAAATCAGAATGTAATTAATTAAGATATTAATTAAAATCAGTTTGTTAATTACTCTATTTAAAAATGCTCCATGCGCATTAATTTTTGTCTCAGATATCTAATTTTCTCTCTTAAGCTAGCTTTATATAGTTATAATAAAAGTTAGTAGCAATATTTATTTACAGTCATATTTATAAAAACTAGAAAAGAAATCGATAAAAATAGGTCATTTTATGCAAAATTTTATCAAAAATTTTTTTTTATTGTAAAAATTTTAAGTTGTTTTAAAATAGTATAATGAATTGATTACTAAGTTTTATTCTAACATATATAAATAATCATTTTATGAAATTTTATGAATATTCTAGAAAAATTATGACGCATGGAACATTTTGAACTTACCGAAACGACACGAAAACTTGTTTTGAGAAAATGGCATTTAAAGTTTTAATTTGACTAACATTTCCATTGATTACGTTTGAAAAAAATACTTATAACTCGGTTAATAATGATCGGATCAACATACTTTTTTTTTAAATTTAAAGCTGATGAGTTGCAGAATCATATTCTGAAAGAAAAAAATCGTTTTGGGGACATATTTTCGTCAATCTGAAGGTCCATTGTCGCCTTAAATGAGAAAATAAATTATCTAATGCATTGGCGAAAGATTATTATTATATAGAAATGAAGAATTTTTTTTTTATCCTATCTCACATTCAAGCACAGGCAAACTGCGTTATGATATTTGTTAGAGTAAATAGTAGAAAGACATATGTTTTTAAGAAGCAGGTCATTATTTTTTTAGAGTATTAAAACGTTTGGCTGCACATTTGTTGTAGTGGTACCGTTCAAGCAGGGACTCGGAACTTTTGTAATCCTCCCGAATGAAGCTTGAATGCATTTTATATGTTTTAAATTCTAACTGAAATTGTCACTTTGCTTCTTTTGTATTTGAATTGAAATAATTACGTTTGTAAGCTTTAATCTATGTTTTAAGGGGACTCACGACCCTTAAGTCGAGAAAATAAGACATATTTTCATACTTTTTGACTCTTTGTAACTATTTTACTTTACTCCCAATTTTCCAAATTTTATGCATATGATAAATTGATATATATATTTTAATAAACAAATTTCCAACTCTTAAAATAATTTTAAATATTTTTTTAATGCTTTAGATATACCTTGTTTTTAAATATTTTTATTACATACTGGCTTGCGCGCAGAACTATGAAATTAATTTTACACTTAAATGTATAATTCTTCTTTTATATTTAAAATAAATAGTTTAAAATACAATTGAACATAAAACATTCAACATTAAAAAAAATTTTCATTTTTTTCTAAAACTGCTCAAAATATACTTAAAATTTCCTTAAATTTTTGCATTAATTTACCCCTGAATAAATAACAAAATGTGCAGTGATTTCAAAAACTCTAGTTCAGGCTCAATAAAATAACATGATTATGCAGTGTTAAAAATGTCATGGAATTATGTTTCATAGTTTTTGAGATATCATTTGCTGAATGATGCAAAATTACATTTTGAGAAAAATGAGTTTAAAATTTTCCTTACCATAAACTTGATCAGTAATTAAAAATTTAGAGTATCAATATCTCCGGAAGTAAGCAGAATATTTTCATGCGGTTTGCTTTATTTTGTTCAGAAATGATTAGGCTTTAACATATATTTTTTTTCAAAAAATCGAATGTTTTAAAGATTTAAGGGTAGTGAAGTCCCCTTAAGTAGTTTTGATCTTTCTGTTTTTGTCGACGTCTGACCACAAGGAAAGAAAACTCTTTGTAAATTTTATGTTGGAATATCTCGTGTTTCTAACGATATTTTGGAAAATGGTTTAATTTCGTTGATAATTATTCCTGGTGGATGACGGGTATTCGTTTTGTTTTAATGCCATTTCATTTCAGATCTTATATCTCATGTTTTCATTCATGATGCATGAAGTACGAATTTTTAGGTCCCTTTTTCCCATGTAGTCCTTCAATATCCGTACTATAAAATAACACATTATTATCGTAGCTCCTAATTCAGATATCTAAATAACCTGCTTTAGTCAATTTACAATGGCTCAATACACACATAGTAATTTAAACTTAAAATTTCTTTGTCAGTCTCTAAAAACAAGTCAGGATTTCCAACTCTAATACCTCGTTATAATCTTTAAATTGTTTATCTATATATATATAAAACAGTTCCGTTACTGACTGACTGACTGACTGACTGACTGACATATAACGCACAGACCAAACAGCTGGACCTAAAGGGCTGAAATTTTGCATGGCGATTCTTCTCATATGTGTAGGGGTGCACTAAAAGAGATTTTTGAAAAATTCTTCTTAGATTTTTTTAAATGAAACTTTTAAGCTGTTTTTGTAACATTCTTTAAAGTTTGCATTTAAAATGATAATCCGAGGGTTATAAATTTTATATCACGAGAAAGATCCTAAAAATTCCTTTAAAATGAAATCTTTTTCGAATCTTTACCTCCATTTTCTGATTTTTGGTGAATTTTTAAAGATTAATTTTTAGAATTTAACTTATTAAATACTGATCACGTGGTTTCTTTTCTTTTTATGATACTTAAAACTAATTTATCGTCACGTGCATAACGGAATAGACAAAAAAAAAAAATTTTTTTCTTTCTAATGCGGCAGATGATTCGACATTATCCAAAAAAATATTAAAATACAGTAAAAGAAATGTTCCTCAAATTGTACTATATTAACTGTACTATTCTTTAGTATGTTCTATTAGATTTAATTTGAATATTTTCTTCTACATTATTTTGTCAAAAAAAATAACCATTACGAGTTTTTTATAAATATATTTTTTCGGTTTTTTTTTACATCAATTGCATACATTGATCGTTGTATTTATTATATATATATATATATATATATATATATATATATATATATATATATATATGCGCATTAATTTCATACATTGACCGTTGTATTTAATTTGAATGTACTCCGTAGCGAAGTACGGGTTCTCAGCTAGTTAGTCTATATATTACTTCTAAAAATCTGAAAGACAATCTGTAGTGTATTCTCTCAACTAGCATTAGGATACTACTCCATCTCCAAATAACGAGGTTGGAGAATGACCGAATAAGATGTGTATGGCACATTCTATAAACTCATAGCAGATGTGATGACTATTCAAAGGTCCGCTTACGGCCTTTACTACATTTGCATTTCAATTATCTTAAACAACCTCACGTTTAGGGAATTCAGTGCATGCAATTGATTCAATTCAATGATCATAAACGATCTTGTGGAGAGGTTAATTCAATGGTCTCAAATGACTTCATGTGTAGCGCATATTGCAAAAGGGTGTTCTTAAATCGACACTAGTAACAGAAGGTGCAATTAGTGCAATTCAGCTTTTCTAAAACGAACTCGTGTTGCAGATGCAATGATAACGATCTCCCGTGCAGTAGATGCAGTAAACGCAACGCGAACTTAATAGCATTAACGCGCTACGCGATTAATGCTATTAAGTTTCTTATAACGACCTTGAGTGTCACAGATGCAATGAACGCTGTTTATTGTTTTCAAAATAGTCTCATGTTTGGCAAGTGCGATAAATGCAATTCTATGGTATCTAAACAATCTCTGGTGTAACAGATGTAACTCAGTATTATCAAAACGATATCCCGTGTTGCAGATGTTGATTCAATTTTTGCCCGTGTTACAAATGCGATTGGATATTTTAGAACGACCTCATGTGTCACAGATACAATAAACGCTGTTCAGTGTTTTCAAAATAGTCTCATGCTTGACAAGTGCGAAAAATGCAATTCTATGTTGCATAAACGATCTCCAGTGTAACAGATGCAACTCAGTATTATCAAAACGATATCCCGTGTTGCAGATGTTGATTCCATTTTTGCCCGTGTTACAAATGCAATTGGATTTTTTAGAACGACCTCATGTGTCACAGATGCAATGAACGCTTTTCAGTATTTTCAAAATAGTCTTATGCTTGGCAAGTGCGGAAAATGCAATTCTATGGTGTCTAAACAATCTCCGGTGTAACAGATGCAACTCAGTATTATCAAAACGATATCCCGTGTTGCAGATACTGTAAATGCAATTCGGTGTTGTCGAAAGTGTATCCTGCCTAGAATATACAATAAATGGGATTAAACTTTGTTTGAAAAACCCCGTGTATAGCAGACGCTATGAACGTAACATAGTGCTGTCAAAATGACTTCACGTGTAGAAGATGCAGGTAAAGCGATTGGATGTTAAACAACCTCGTGTGTCGACCGGGCACTGTAGTCATAGGCGCAGCGACGGGGGTAGGGGGGCACGTGCCCCCCCCCCACCTCAACTTAACTTGAGATATATTAAAACGTTAATAGAAATTCAGTTAAAATCTGAAAAGTGTAGAAAACTTTTAAGAAAGTTGGTTTTATCCCACTTTTTTAAACTTTGAAACTGAAGATTCCGATTGTGCCTTCAGCCTTAACATAGTTTTTAACGATGATATGATCCATAACAAAAATTCGATGCTATATTTTTTTCTCATTTTATTTATATTATATTTATTTTCCTCATTGTATGACTTTTAAATACTACTCAAACATCAATTCTATTGTTATTCAATTAAAAAAAACCATAATATTTCATATTTTGAGGGCCGACCAGCAGTCAGTGCGCTGAGGAGGGCCCTAACTGAATTCAATTTGTGCTCTCCCAAAAGTTAGAAGCACGCTACGCCTATGACTGTAGCTGTCCGGTCTGTTTAGGGCAAGGGTGAATATGATGTTCCACTTGTTGCAGTTCAGTGCATCTGTCTGTTGACTGATGGTCTGGGCGTTGTGTTTGAAGTCAAGATGGATTTTTAAAAGGATATAAATTATTATCGTAATCGGCCTAAAGTTCTAAAATGTGCACAAGAAAATT
The DNA here is from genome assembly GCA_907164885.2 of Dolomedes plantarius. NCBI lineage: Eukaryota > Metazoa > Arthropoda > Arachnida > Araneae > Dolomedidae > Dolomedes > Dolomedes plantarius. Next base: position 50,664,379 of record OU015503.1, on the reverse strand, counting down.
AATTATTTACATTCGCTTTCGCTGGAAACAATTTTTATTACATCGGGACATCAATTTGAACCAACACTGAGCAATCAGTTTCGCCTGAAGCAATTATTATGGTTATTAAAAATGACCAAATGCATGAAAAAAAAAATAGTCGGCTTTTATTTGGTATTGAAATTGGTTAAATACATTTCATTTTGCGTATTTTCCAGTCCTCTGGGTCCAACAGACACCAGATACAATCTTTTATTTAGATATAACGAAAGAAAAACTTCATAGTTAGCACCATATAAATGCCATGTAGCATTACAATAAACCCTCCAATAGTAGCTCTTACATGCCATGAGAAAAGGCGGATATTGATCCTATTTTGCTCTCTTGGGTCCATCAATTTGGTTTCGATTTAGCCTCTCCGCAATACAGGTGGTAAAAAAAGGATTACGTTCAGTGAATAGGAAATAATGCTAAATGTATTTTCATTTATCCCTCTGCTCCGTTGTGTCTTATCTCATTTATTTCATTCGAGTACTTTCCGTTTTATTAGGATCAGTTAGTTTTAAAGTAAGGCTTCGAAAAAAATTCACGAATTAGATATGACTTTATTTAATTCTTAATAGCAAATGCTTCTCATACGAGAACTAACTTTTTATGTATTAAGGTGTTTTCTATTTAAAATAAGTTTATATTTTAAAGATTACTTACCGAAATATATGCCAAACTTGCCATTATATCTGACAAATTTCTTTCAAATTTAAAGCCTTGTCAGTCATATATGAGATCAATCAAGAAATGAAGTGGAGTAGTCGTTTTAAATTTACAATGCAATTATGTTCCTTTATAAAAAATATCAATTTGAAATGTAGCAAAAATATGATAATTTAAAACACAAGAAAATGATTAGGGGGTATTCTCATAAGATTTCAGAAAAAATGCAAAACAATTAGCTTTAACTCAGAATTTTCTCACAAGAGGGCAGCAGTGTCTGCAATAATTAGTTTAATACTGCCACCTTGTGAGAAAATTCTTTATTAAACTTACTTGCTTCACACTGTTTTTCAGAGTCCTGTCTACTATAATTTTTTCTGCGTATTTAAGAAACTCAATTTCTATATTTATTAGCGACATTGCGTTGATTAAAACAGAAAGTCGCTCTAAGGCGATTAAAAATTTTATAATAATTTTTTTATAGATCATGAAGACAAATTATCTAAAATCCTTTACTGGTGATATATTTGATCTTAACGATAGCGATTTAATGTTTTTTCCCTTCAAAATTATCTCTGTTATAATTTCAATTTTCTTTCTCGTAGGCGGATGCTAGCCTGGAAATGGAGCAGCGTCACTTCTTCCAGGCATCTCTGGAGTATATAATCTTCCTACAAGAAGTTCAAGAGCGGAAAAAGTTCGAATTCGTCGAAACGGTAAGCCTGAAATTTGAATTATTTTGATTCTAGTTGGAAAGTATAAATCATTGTTGATTAGGATTGTTCGTAACAAAACTTTGTATTAAAGTTTTAGTAATGTTTGATGCCTGGCTCCTGATAGAAAAAAAAATCATCTTTTTCAGAGTTAGGGCTTGTTCACATAGGGGTCCGTTGCGTTGCGTTAAGGAAAAAAATGACGTTGAGACGAAAATAAACCAATCATAGGCCTCCAAACGATTAGCAATGAAATTTTTAACGCATATGATTGGTTTATTTTCATCTCAACGTCATCTTTCCCTTAACGCTACGCAACGGACTCCTATGTGAACAGGCCCTTAGGCAAACTCAGCAACAATATTAGTTAAGTTTTCTTAGTTCCTGATTTTTTAAAAAAAGGTCAGTTTTAGCTTTATTAGAGCTAGGCAAACTTAATAAAAGGTTTCGTAAAGTTTGTCTAGTTCCTGATAAAAGAAATAAAAAAACAGCCAGTATCAGTTTCACAAAGCTAGGAAAACCTAACAAAAGTTTAGTTAAGTTTGCTTAGCTCCTGATTAAAATTAAAATCGGGATCAGCTTTTTTACGAGTGCTAGGCAGACTGAGAAAAACTTTTAATTGAGTTTGCTTAGTTCCTGGTGAAAAAAATGGCAGTATCAGCTTTTTCAGAGCTAGACAAACTTAACAAAATTATCAGTCAAGTTTGCCTAGATCCTGATAAAGAAAGCAATATCAGCTTTTCACGAATAGCTTTTTATTGCGACTTATAATGAATCTTTCGGGATTTTTTCATCTGTATAATCATTTACTAATCCGATGTTGCCTGTTTTATGCTATAACATATGCCTCGATCGCTGTTCCCCTGTGGACCAAAAGCTGCTAAAAAATCTCCATTTTGCCAATACAAATAAAGTGAATCTTTTGGCTGCGCTTCTGAATGTTACGAAAACTTTTCTGTAAGGATAGGGGGTAAACGTAACTTAAGATCTCTTCTAACGCCTAGATCAGCAGTTCACTATTTACCTTTGCAAGATAAACTAAAGTGTTCTCTTGGAACCCTGACAGAAAGTGTTTTATTTTATTTACGTTTACGCAGGTAACACTGGAAAAAGAAATGACGTTTCTCTAACAGTTCCCCAAAACTTTTTCCTAAACAAATTTCAATGCAATATGGAGAATTAGCGTGAAAATTGTGATGGAAGTCAGATCTTCGGAACTGTTCAGCTGATAGAATACCGGCCACGAAGATCAGAGATCAGGCCTTCATTCTAGACCAGTGGTTCTTAACCGGGGGTGCAGGCACTCAGGGGGTGCGAAAGAGCATTTCTAGGGGTGCGAGAGGAGGTTCTAAATTTTTAATGAAAATTCCCAATTGAGTGAATCATTTGATGGATACTTTTCCCACGGGAAATATAAGCAAAATTAATAGATGGATACTCAATCCATTTTTGTTTGACCTAAATTCAATGGACGACAACGTTTTATTAAAAGACAATCTTATCGCAATACGAGCTAATGCCCGTATTGAAATGGAATTCGAAAAACTGGACTTAGAACAGTTCTGGTGTACGCAGTTAGAACTTTATCCAGAATTGGCAAAAGCACCATTAGAGACACTTTTACCATTTGCCACCACTTACCTTTGTGAAATGAGTTTTACATCACTTTTGAACATCAAAACAAAAGCCAGATATCGCTTAAATGCATCTGATGACTTACGCGTGGCTGTTTCAAAAAAGGAGCCTCGTTTTAAGGGGATAATTACGAACAAACAACAACGACGTAGCCATTAAAAAGGTAGAAATTGTTTTATATGTAATAATATAGTATGTATTGTAAATATATTAATTTTTTATGCGATAAATTATCTTGCAATAAATGTCTTTTCCTTAATAAAAAATAGAAACGCATTTTTCAAGGGGGTGCGAGAGCATATTTTCGGATTCAAGGGGTTGTTGACTATTAAAAAGGTTAAGAACCACTGTTCTAGACGGTATAGTGATAACCGATCGTTGAAAACACTGATTATGGATAGTCAGTCAAAGGTTGATTGCACTTTTTCAGTCACCAGTAAAAATTCCGTATTTGGAACTCTTTTTCCTCCAATTTATTCATTGGTTATGCCTTCCTTGGAGCACATAACAAGTGCGAAATCTACGTCCGAAGTTAGTCAAACGTCTGAGAAAAATTCGCTGAGCAAAGTGATATGATACAGTCTCTATGGTACAGTGGTGCCATAGGGAGGTACCATATTTTGCCATAGGGAGTAATGTAAATTGAATTAATTCGTTCCTGAATAACAGAAATTTCACATTTTACTAGACAATTCATAAACTGATAGCGTTGTTTTTTTATTCAAAATCTTTAAAGCAGACAGGCGTAATTTAAAACAATAATTATACAAAATAAAATACAATTTATCTTCACTCAACTTGTACTGAAAAGAAATGATGGCCTAATTGTATAGTGGCGAAGTAGAGGAGAGGGGTTATTGCTTAAAATGGGAATCTCTTTCCAATTTAGACATCAGACGCTTGAACAGAAAATCTCTCTTCTGTCTCTTAACATCACTGAACCCTGCTGGAGACCAAGATTTAGGTACAAACCTATGAACAGAAATTAGCATCTGCCTATGTTTCAAAATAATTCTGAAGTGAGACATTGTTTGATCATTAAACATGCCCACATTTCGGCTTCCTAGAGCTGTATAAGGGTGATACTTTCGAACAAAATTTTGTCATTCAACCCATTTGGAACACATGTCAACACGTGTAACGAACAAACATCGAGCGCCGAAGCACTTTTTTCGCGTCCGAATGCAACGAATACCGAGGTGTGACTGTAACAATAACTCGGCCAACTTACTAAGCCTAAAAGAATGAGGTATATATGAGGAAAGGTCTTTGGAAATAGCGCTTTTGATATTACATTTCCTCACATTTACAGTATAATTTACTTGCTGTAATAACGACCTCGAGGTTTTAAGACCGATGTTCGACTCTCGATCCATGCAGATAGTTAATACAGGATTAAAAAAAAGGTTTTTCCAAAATTGCTTTTCATCTTTGTTCTTTTCGTTGATCTTATAGCCTGGAACAGCGAGACAACTGTCAAATAAACCTGTCTGTAACCTCCTTTCACCTTCTCTTTAACGTAAACTGAACACTCGAAATTTTGACATGCTCGCATCTCCTCATATTTGAAAGCACCATATTGGATTTTACCATCCGTCGAGAGGTTTCATGGAAAAATATCGATTTTCATTGGTATCCTTTCATTTGCCAAAGGTGAGGGAATTCGTGAGCAGTTAAAGAAAGGCAAGGTTATTATAAGAAAGCGACCGTGATCGGTTATTTCTGCTGCGTCTGCACTTCCTCCGCTCAGACACTGGTTATGAAAAAGTAATTATGTGGGCGTGTAGCGATTTTTCATCCCTTACGGGCGTAAAAGTCGGAACCAGGAGTATTGGAAATTAGTTTTTTCGGAGTGTTAATCAAATATTTTGCGCAAAGTAAAATGAGAAATTTCGAGACATAGATCAGCAGTTTCGATTTTGAGAAGTTTACTGATTGTCTAACGGATTCTAGTCAATAACTTATAGAGAACCATATTAATCAATAAATGGGTAAAAACATTTTTTTTTTAAATTTCTTCGTGCATTCTGCTAGTTTGAATTAAATATATATATATATATATATAATACACATACAGTGAAACTTATCTATCACAGCCAGTCATGATTACGAAAAAAGTGGCCGTTTTGATGGGTGGCTGTCGGAAACAGATTTCTTCCGTAACATTGGCTCTATGAAGTCTTTAATCGGTTCTGAACAAAATATGACCGTCTAGACTAACTGTATATATATATATAATATATATATATATATATATATATATATATATATATATATATATTGTAGTCACGTTCCTAAAGTGAAAGGCTGATTTTTGAAAGTTAACGGTAACCGTAGAGAAGAGTTTTCATTTTGGGAAGAACAATTTTCGATGTTAGTCGAGATTCGTGTGGTCGATGTACCCAATTTTTTTATTATTGAGATACTGGGTACCTGAAATCTGTGAACTATTGTGTTATAATTAAATATTTAAAATAGACAAATAGTGTTGTGATTTTTTGAAGACAACAGTATATATATATATATCCATTACATCACGTCCTTAAAATATAACCTGAAAGGGAAAACTTACTCATATTTACATGGCTGGAGATAGACTCAGTCTGAAAGGAATAAAATTAAATTTGGAAGGAGTCGGGTCGAATCGTTTATTAGAGCGACAAAAGTACGTCCGTTCATTTCAGAAGACAGCTCGGAAGCGAATATCACCTTTCAACCTTAAGCGCGAGAGCCGAGGTACATGTAACTATTATTTTGTAGGGTCAGTAGATATTGGGGCTCGCGATGCGAACCCACTCCTTTCTCCAGACGTATACACGTGTAGAAATGCAAAGACATGCGATTCATGGGAAGTTCTGTTGCTAAGGGTTTTGTAGCGATAAAGTAATGTTACTGGGGATTGGATTTAGGAAAGGGAATTTAAATGCTAGAATGGAGGGCATAATATATATATATACGAGGTCTGTTCAAAAAAAGACCGAACTTTTGAAATTGCGTGCGAACGTTGTACAGTTTGAGTTTGCGCGCCGTGCTATACCTAGCGTCATTCTTTGGAAACGAAACGAGGCCTGCCGCATTGCACTAGTTTGACCAGTTAGCGAATTAGAGCCGGTCAAGTAAACACGTGCAGGTAGTGCTCTGCGAAGTAGTGAGAAACTGAAGATGAAGGACTTTGTGGAGCTACGATGTTATTTAAAATTTTGACTTAACATCGGTAAATAATTTTCTGAAACGTGAGCATTGCTTCAGCAGGCCCATAAGGAGGACTGTATGAGCCGTACACAATGTTACGAGTGGTTTGCGCGTTTTTAATCGGGCAGATCATCCATCGAGGAAGATCCAAGATCGGGACAACCCTCGACACGTCAACCAACGATGAAAACATTGATGCTGTTGGATCTGTGATTCGTGGAAATCGTCGCTTAACTGTGCGGGAGGTTGCAGAAGAAGTCGGGATCAGCATCGGGTTTTGTCACGAAATTTTGATATAAAAACTTGGTATGCATCGCGTCTCAGCAAAACTGGTGCCACTGCTGCTAAGAAGCTAGCAAAAAGAAAACTGTGCCAACATTAGCCAAGAATTGCTTCATCGTGCTGACAGGGGAAAAAAACTTTATGAAAACCATCATCGCAGGTGACGAAACTTTGGTTTGCGGATACGACGTTGAAACGAAGGCACAAACGTAAAAATGGATCGATCAACATTCGCCACGACCGAAGAAAGCACGCATGAGCCTCTCAAACATGAAGTCGATGTTGATTGTTTTCTTTGACTGTCGTGGATTTGTTCATCAAGAATTCGTGCCACAGGGTCAAACAGTCAACAACGAGTTTTACGTGCAAGTTTTAAGGCGTTTACGGGAAGATGTACGACGGAAGAGGCCTGAACTGAGGAAAAACAAGAGCTGGATGTTGCACCACGACAACGCGCCAAGTCACTCGTCTCTGCTCGTTGGCCAATTTTTGGCCAGTAAAGGAACAGCCGTCCTTCCCCATCCTCCGTACTCTTCAGATATGGCTCCGGCAGACTTTTTCCTATTTCCCAAACTAAAAATCCCCTTGAAAGGACGTAGTATTCAAAGTGTAGAAGAAATTGAAGAGAAATCGCTGGCACAGCTACGAGACATCCCAACAGACGAGTGCCAGGGAACATACGAATAATGGAAGAAACGATGGAAGAGGTGCATAGCAAGCAAGGGGGAGTACTTCGACTGAGACAAACATTTGTGAAGTTGAAAGTATTATAATAAAGATTTTATGACGAAAGTTCGGTCTTTTTTTTAACAGACTTCGTACAGGGTGATTTTTTTTAAAACTGACACTACTCAGAGCCATCTGTAACGCGATCCATCGGCCGGAATTCCACCAAAATTGATAGAGGGACTAAGGACGACATGGGAAAGAGTATCCGTGAAAAAAAAATATTAGTTCCAAAATCACCGATAGGGGACGATATGGCGCTGTTGTGGTCGGCGCACCCGAGAATTTGCATAAAAGGCAAGTAAAACATCAAAATACAAATTCATGACTATGTAGTCGACAGCAGCGCCAGTATTTCGGGCTATAAAGTGTGGAATCTGTTGCGCCTTCGCTTTACATAAGAAAGGGTCATCAGTCGCTTTTTTCCACTTACATGGCCACCTCGCTCCCCGGACCTAGCCCATGTGACATTTTTCTGCGGGGTTATTTAAAGTCTAAGGTATATCTTGGTGGATTCTCGAACTTGGCGGCCCTAAAGGACAACATATCCCGGACTTTGATGAACATTGCTGGTGACATGTTACACTCGCCCGTTGAGAACGTAGTGTTCAGGATGCAATGTGTCGTCCACCAGGACTGTGGTCACATTGAAGGAGGGAGAAGTGAATTTGCTGCATAAAGTGGTGTTGCAGTGAAATTTCTTTGTTATTTATTTGTCTGCTTACAACTTTTTCGGTATTCATCCCTTATCTTTATAGCCCGAAATATTGGCGCTGCTGTCGACTACATAGTCGTGAATTTGTATTTTGATGTTTTACTTGCCTTTTATGCAAACTCTCCGGTGCGCCGAGAACAAAGCGCCATATATTCCCCTGTCGGTGACTTTTGAAACTATTTTTTTATTTTTCAAGGAAACTCTTTCCCATGTCGTCCTTAAACCCTCTATCAATTTTGGTGGAAATCCGGCTGATTGATCGCGCTACAGATGGCTCTGAATAGTGTCAGTTTTAAAAAAATCACCCTGTATATATATATATATATATATATATATATATATATATATATATATATATATATATATTCCTAAAACAAAGCTGAAAGAATTGAATTATTAATAGAAATACTTCCATGTTAAGCAAAACGCAGCACTCTAGGGATAGAAGAAAAAATTTCTAAAACTAACACATTAAAGAAAATTGAATCAAGACTATTACTAAAATCGACTTTAATAACTTCTCTCCTAATCAGCAGTACCGATATTATATTTAAACTGAGAATTAATTTTTTTAAATATGGGACATATATTTAATTTTTTTTAATATGGGACATATTTTTTAAGGAAATGTAACCCGTTAATGAGGGAAAAAAATCGTTTTTGCATTCAAATTTTGCAATCGTTAAAACCTTTTAAATGCTGTAAAGCTTAAAATTCCTTTTAAACATTTCCTCCAGTTTTGCTAATTAAAACGCGTTAATGAATAGAACTGGAGGTAACCACGGAAAATTTTTACTCCTCGCTAAGCTGATTTGGAATTGGGATTTGTGCGAAATATTCATGCGTGAAAAAATATTTTATTTCTTACCCAACGTTCTGTAAATATTTTTTTTTTTACTTCATAGAATGAATTTTTAATGTTTAAGCTCTCTTTTAATAGGCTTTAATACGTAACCTTTTAAAATGTTACGATTCATTAAAAAAAATACTTCTTATCCATTTGATTAATTTTGAGGATGAAGTTTTAAATTTATTAATCGGCGGGAGTTAGTAAAATTCGAAAACTTTATGCTCAGGGCTCCCAGACGTGGGTTTTTAAACCTAGATCTGGGATTTTCAATGATGATATGGTTTTATGGGTTTTTTTTTTTTAAATATCTCAAAATCTGGTTTTTTCCCTTCTAAGTTAAAAATTTTCAAAAAATTAATATCTATTTACCGTTGTAAGCATAATTAGATATGTAAATGTAATTATGCACCGTATGGGCTCGAGGTGGGCGTGGTCCCAGTCCATACCAGGAGAAACACCCCCAGACAATAATTCCACCTCCGCCGAACTTTACTGTGGGCACAATCATTCTGGGAGGAGGCGTTCTCCAGGCAGACGCCAGACCCAGACCCTGTCATCTGAACGGTAGTGGATGAACCTTGATGCATCGCTCCAGAGAACCCGTTTCCGCTGACTTACGGTCCACTTTCGACATGCTTTGCACCACATTAACCGAGCAGCACGGTTGTACTTTGTGATCAAATGCTTATGGGCGGCAGCACGATCCTGAAAACCAAGCAGATGTGATTCCGGTGGTATTCATCAAAAGATCACTCCCGGATGCGCGTTGAAACTCCTGGAGTATGTGGACCATCGGTTGAGTGCGGTTCTTCCGAATTTCTCTGGACAGCACCCGTCGGTGTCTATCTCCCAGTTTCGTGGGTCTGCCGACTCGGGGCACATTCCGACTATCACCGCTCATCTTCCACTTCAGAATCACATAGGCCACTGTCGGTTTTGGGTAATTCAGCCCGCTAGATATGTTCCTTAAGGATCGGCCATTTCTGTGATACCCGACGATTGCACCTTTATCGAAATCGGATAAATCTGTACTTCGTAGCATGTGACTGATGCCGATGTTGTTTCCTACACGATATTTAACGGCAGAGGGCGTGACGTATATCAGGACCGCAGATATCATAATTTGTATGGGTGTCCAAAAACTTATTGGTAGATAGTGTATATATATAATAAAATATTCATTTTATTTTACTATTATATATATAATAAAGTAGTTACTGTTATATGTATATATAATAAAGTAGTTGTATATATAATTTTACTGTTATATATATATATATAATAAAGATAGTGTATATATATATATAATAAAATTTACATTTTATTTTACTGCAGCCCAATTTTAAGGCGATTTTTTAAAGTGAAAAGTTGCGTCTTTTGGTCCGAAAAATACGGTAACTTTAACCAACCTCAGAAAATGTGGGGGGCGGGGTATTATCTTATCTGTATTTTTTTTAACAATATATATGTTTAAAACAGTTCCGTAACTGACTGACTGATTGACTGGCTGACTGATTGACTGACTGACTGACAGATAACGCACATACCAAACCGCTGGACCTAAAGGGTTAGTTTAGGGGTGCACTAAGAAAGAATTTTGAAAATTTCTTCTTAAATTTTTTAAAATTAAATTATTAAGCTATTTTTGTAATATTCTTTTAATTTTGCATTTAAAATAATAATCCGAGGGTTATAAAATTTATATCACGAGAAAGACCCTAAAAATTCCTTTAAAATGAAATCTTTTCCGAATCTTTACCTCCATTTTCTGATTTTTGGGGAATTTTTAAAGATTAATTTTTAGAATTTAATTTATTAAATGCTGATCACGTGGTTTCTTTTCTTTTTCTGATACTTTAAACTAATTCTGCGTCACGTGCATAACAACGAAATAGACAAAAAAAATTTTCTTGCTAATGCGGCAGACGATTGAACATTACCCAAAAAAATATTAAAATACAGTAAAAGAAATGTTCCTCAAATTGTACTATATTAACTGTACTATATTCTTTAGTATGTTCTATTAGATTTAATTTGAATATTTTCTAATCCATTATTTTGTCTATAAAAATATCCGTTACGTTTTTCATATATATATATATATATATATATAGACATTATTTGCATACATTGACCGTTGTTTTTAATTTGAATATACTCCGTAGCAAAGCACGGGTATTCAGCAAGTTTTTTATAATTAAATATATATTTTTTAAAAGCTGGGTTGTTTTCTTTCATTACAATTAAAGTTTTTTGAGATGCCATCTGGGTTTACTTAATTTTTCTCCTTTGCAGCCCTGGTTATGATTTCGGTGCCATTGTTACTTTGTATTCTTTTCAACCTTCAAAATATTTTAATTAAAAATCACGTTTTACTTCTCGCCATACCTGTTACTGATAACCTTTAAAACTTATTAGTCATTGTAATATCTACGGAATGAAAAAATATTTCATTTTTCTGGAGATATACTGTTGATAACCTTGAGAGGTGGATTAATGAATATCAAGGGAATAAAGAATTATTCCATTCATCTCCATGAATGCTCTTGATTACCTTTATAAAGTAGTCATCAGTATGATATGGGTAGTAAAAAAATGACCTCCCTTTTCTCCGTTCGTGTAATTAATAATCTTTAAAATTAATTAATTAATCTGTAAGATTTAGGAAATAAAAAATTGTTTCATTTTTCTCCATATATACTGTTGATGATCTCTGAAACATAAGAATCAATCAGCTATATAAAATTTTTAAAAATTTCTATCTTTGTATAGTATTTGTAGTATTTAAAATGCATTTATCTGTAGGATCAAAGATATGAGAAATTATTTTGAAGTCTTATATTTTGTTGATAACCTTTAAAACATGTTAATTAATAAAAATTACATCAATCTCTCTATACGTACTAGTGATATTTTTTAAAACATTAGATCTCGCTGTGATATATATATATATATATATATGTGTGTGTGTATATATATATATATATATATATATATATATATATATAGGGTGCCCAGTATAAAGGGTTTAAGTCAAAAACATGAATTTAAATATACCAAGTTATTGGCTTTTATACCAATTGCAGAACAATAATTTTGACTTGAGTCTTTTGTACAAAGAAATGTACTTTTGTATACAAAATTGATAGACTTAAGCCCTTTATACCAGGCACCATATATATATATATATATATATGTGTGTGTGTGTGTGTGTGTGTGTGTGATAATATTACTAACTACCTATAATCGCCCATTCTGTAATTCATCTCTGCCATGGTAACCCGTCCTTCTTGTCTTGACGTAAACGCTTCGGCTTCCCATATACTAACTTCCTCCACCAATTCTTGCAACCTCTCTAACCTAATTCTATTTTGGCGCTTTTTTGCGGGAGACGCTGGACTGACTCGAAGCGAGTAAGATGTGTTGCTTTACTGTTTAATAAATTAGTTTGTTCCTGAAGCTAACTTTATTATTTTACGGCCACGATGCAAGCGACATTTTCATGAGATGTCCATCTGGACATTTCATATATATATATATATATATATATATATATATATATATATATATATACATACATACACACACGAAAAAAATTTATTCTCTAGATTTTACTGATTTATGAGAATAAAAATTGTTTTACTTCACCTTTGGAATTTTGAGATGTATTAATCAGTAATATCTAGAAAATAAAAAAAAAGATGGACTTCTCCATTTTACAACATATGAAATGCATTATTCAGTAAGATCTAATAAATTAAAAAATTACTTCTATCATCTCCATAGATACTAATTATAACCTAAAACTTTTAATGAGTAAGTTATAGGTACTAAAAATAATTTCACCTCTCTCCATGCAAACTATTGATAATCTTTTTAACATATCAATCAATAAGATCTAAACAATAAAAAAATTTATTTGGCTTCTCCATGTTCGTAACTTTTAAAACGTATTAATCTGTAAGTTCCAAGTGATAAAAAAAATTATTTCTAATATCTCTAAAATAAAATTGATAACTTAAAACCTTTGATCGGTAAGTTCAAGGGGATGAAATTTATTTCAGATATTTCCATGCGTACTATTGATAATCTTTAAAACGTATTAATCAGTAAAATCTAGAAAATAAAAAAAAAAATTATTTGACTTCTCCACGTTTGTAACTCTTAAAATGCATTAATCAGTAAGATCCAATAAATAAGAAATTACTTCTATTATCTCCATAGATACTTAAAATAACTTAAAACTTTTAATCAGTAATTTATAGGTACTAAAAATCATTTCACCCCTCTCCATACAAAGTATTGATAATCTTTAAAATGTATCAATCAGTAATATCTAGAAAATAAAAAATTATTTGACTTCTCCACGTTTACAACTTTTGAAATGCATTAATCAGTAAGATCTAGTGAATAAAAAATTATTTGACGTCTCCATGATTGCAACTTTCAAAATGTATTAATTAGCAAAATTGAAGTAATAAAAAAATATTTCCCTACTTTCCATATATATTGTTGAAATTTTTAAAACTTATTTATCCGGTCTTATTTATTTATTTAATAAGTTTAAAAATAAGTTATTATGATCTTAGAAATAGACAATTATTTTTTCCTACATACATGCTGTTGACAACAGTCTTTAAAACAAATTAATTAAAGAGATTTTTAGAATAACCCATACCATGGATACATTTTAATCTGAATAAAATTAAAACAAATTAATCAGTTTAATCTTATAGAATTAAAAATAAATCTGATCTCTTTGTATGCATACTATAATGTATGTATATATATATATGTGTGTGTGTATATATGTATGTATTTGTGTATATATATGTATATATTTATGTGATATACTATGATAGCTTTAAAAAAGTATTCATGAACAAGTTCTCGAAAATGAGAAATTGTTTCCCTTTTCCCCGTACATGTTGTTGATAAATCATTATTGCTAAGAAGTTCTTAAAAAAGTTATTAATAAACAATATTCAAGGAAAATAAAATTATCTCTTCCCACTTTAAAACCATTTCTTCCAATGATCACGCCTTAATTCAACGTCATTTTTTGAACGCTTCCTATCTTTAGCGTTTTGGGTATGAAACTTTTTTTTTTAACTTCGATTTCTTTACCGCGATCCAATTTTCAACGCTTATCTCCGCGTACACACCTATGAGTGCAGAAAATGTTTCATTCTCTGAGGGGTTTGGAAATGTTATTTTCAGTCTATCGACCGCACTGTCGAGGTGACTGTCGTTAGGTGTCCATTCCTCGTTAGATGCAATCGCGAGAATTGGAATCGTTGAAGGTCAGGGATCCAGTAAAAATCCAAACTGTTACCTTTCAAGAGCATTCTCGCTTTTTTTACTCATGAATGCAACAGTATTTTTAAAGCCCCATTTTTGGTCACTTTTAAATATCACATGTATGTTTTCCTACTTTTGTGTGAGCATTTGTATGCACGAATTTTAATTCTAATAATAGAAAATTGATATTTAGAAAAAAATTTTACTATGGAGGCTAATAGAAATGCTTCAATGGTTAGGTTCTATCGGAGATCTTTTATATGTAGGAGCATAAATATATATGATAAATTTATATGTAAGAGGATATTTGAAAATTGAAAATGAAACAGAATTTTAAACATTTAATTGTAGAGTCTGGTCATCTTGATTCATCGTAAGTATTGCTGGTTAAACGAAGATTAATTGGAATTCATTTTTATGGAGCTAGTAGTCTTCATTTATCCTAAAGTAGTCATTAGTGCTAATGTGATCATTAAACGATTATCTAAGATTATTATCTAAGATTAACTTGAATTCTTCATAACTTATGAATAGTGGGTGACAAACATGTTATTAATCTTACAGAGTCTAGTAATCATGATTTATCGCAAAGAGTGCTAATACGATCATTAAACTGAGATAAACTTGAATTCTTCATAACATATGAATAGTGGGTGACAAACATCTAACTAATCTTACAGTGTTAAGTAGTCATGATTTATCCCAAAGAGTGCTAATGCGATCATTAAACTGAGATAAACTTGAACTCTTCATAACATATGAATAGTGGGTAACAAACATGTTACTAATCTTACAGAGTCTAGTAATCATGATTTATCCCAAAGAGTGCTAATGCGATCATTAAACTGAGATAAACTTGAACTCTTCATAACATATGAATAGTGGGTAACAAACATGTTACTAATCTTACAGAGTCTAGTAATCATGATTTATCGCAAAGAGTGCTAATACGATCATTAAACCGAGATAAACTTGAATTCTTCATAACATATGAATAGTGGGTGACAAACATCTAGCTAATCTTACAGAGTTAAGTAGTCATGATTTATCCCAAAGAGTGCTAATGCGATCATTAAACTGAGATAAACTTGAACTCTTCATAACATATGAATAGTGGGTAACAAACATGTTACTAATTTTTCAGAGTCTGGTAGTCTTGATTTATCCTAAGTAGTTCTAATGCGATCTTTAATAAAGGATAAACTTGAACTCTTCATAGCCTATAAATAGTGGGTAATAAACATATTTGTTACTTTTGGACTAGTATTACCTAAAAGTAAATCTGGAAATGTTGTGCATAAAAAAAGCAAAATGTGTTTACAAAAGGTAAAACTAAAATGTACAAGTAGACTGTAAAAACAGTATATCTGTCCGGATGGGTGCCGATTTACGAATTGCAAGGGAAATTAATTGTTAAAATACTGTAATGCCGGTCCATGTGTAATGATAAGTTCTATTAATGTTAAAGTGAAAACGCGTAGATGTAGCCTTTAAAGGCTACATCTACTGCATTTTATCAGGAAATTTTCTAATTGCCTCCATTATCCTTGCTTGCTTGCTTTTTCATTCGTACGATTTTGAGCGTCTCATGACGCGATGAAACTGAAGCATAAAATGATGTTTGCTTCTCAGCATGGACACTGTTACGATGGCAGAAAGACATGTACAGGCATTGGAGAACTTTTCATCTGGATTAATAACATGAAACGCACAACTCACTTGATCAACAGTTTACATTTAAACATTACATTAATTTTCCGTTTGTCGAAAGTACATCCAAGTTGTTTTAGGGCGAAAGAAAATAATTATTGAGAATAAGTGGCACGGATCAAACCGTTAATACTCTCAATATATAATACTTAAGAAAATGTGTTTGTTGTACTTGAAATAAGCTACACATGTTTCACTTTCTAATATATAAAATTTGTTTTCGAATGGAAAGAAATGTTATTGAAAATAAGTGGTATGGATGAAACCGTTAATACTCTCAATATGTAATGCGAAAGAAAAGGCGTTTCTTCCATTTGAAATAAGCTACACGTGTTTCACTTGCTACTACATTCAAGTTGTTTTCCGATGAAAGAAAATATTGAGAATAAGTGGTATGGATGAAACCGTTAATACTCTCAATATGTAATGCGTAAGAAAATACGTTTGTTGCATTTGAAATAAGATGCACATTTTTCACTTACTACTAGATTCAAGTTATTTTCAGGTGAAAGAAAATGTTATTGAGATAAACGACAAGGATGGGGCCATTAATACTTTTTATATGTAATCCGAATGTGTGTTTGATCCTTTCGAAATTCGATAAGCTTATTCTTTTTCTAACGCATACAAGTTCTTTTGAGATCGGAGAAAGTGTTAAAGATAATAAGTGGCTGAGACGAAGCCATTAATTCTCTTTTCATGTAATCTTAAAAAGCATTTGTTACTTTCGAAATTTGATACTGATAGTTAGTTCACTTTCTAGTACATTCAAGTTGTTTTGAGGTTAAAAAAGACAAAAAAAAAGTTTTGAGAGTAAATGGCATGGATGAAGCTGTTAATACTCTCAATATGCAACTTGAAAATGCATTTGTTCCTTTTGAAACAAGCTACACATATTTCACTTGGTAATACATTCAAGTTGTTTTCCGGTGAAAAAAAAATGTTATTGAGTATAAATGCCAAGGATAAAGCCGTTAATACTCTTTATATCTAATCTGAATGTGTATTTGATCCTTTCGAAATTCGATAAGCTTATTCACTTTCTAGTGCATCCAAGTTCTTTTCAGATCAGATAAAGTGCTAAAGATAATAAGTGGTTAAGCCGGAGATATTGATTCTCTTTACTTGTAATCTTAAAATGCCTTTGTTTCTTCCGGAATATTTCCTACCCATATTTCATTTTCTTGTACATTCAAGTTATATTTACGTTAAGTAAATGTTATTGAGAATAAGAAGCATGGATGAAGCCGTTAATACTCTTTATATGTAATCTGAAAGTGTGTTTCATCCTTTAGAAATTTGTTGCGCGTTATTTCTTTCTAGCACATCCAAGTTCTTCTGAGATAGGAGAAAGTGTTGAAGATAATAAGTGGTTGAGACGAAGCCATTAATTCTTTTTGCATATAATCTTAAAAGGCATTTGTTACTTCCGATATATATATATATATATATATATATATATTTTATTTATATATATATATATACATATATATATATATATATATATATATATATATATATATATATATATATATACATACATATATATATATATATACATATATATATATACATATATATACATATATATATATATATACATATATATATATATATATATATATATATATATACATATATATATATACACATATATATATACACATATATATATACACATATATATATACACATATATATATATATATATATATATATATATATATATATATATATATACCGGGTGGCCATAATTAAACTGACAGTGCTCACAGTGTTCTGTAGCGCGATCTATTTGCGAGAATGACGCCACATTTTGTAGGAAGATTAAACAAGACGGGGGACGAAAGATTCCGCGAAAAAATAAATTAGTTCCAAAAGTCACCGCTAGGGGAATATTTGGCGCTGTGTAATAGAAAATAGAGTGTTAACAAATGCAAATTAATACGGAATAAAATTGCCTTTTATTATGCACATTTTCTTATTTAGTTCAAGTGCAATATGGCAACACTTTTAAAAAAGCGTAAAAGCTGTTCAACATGTGGCGATATTTCTCTCCGGTAACAGAACAGGTTTCCGGTCCTGTCGGGGTAATGTTCTCATAGAAGAATGGACCTACGATAAATTCCGCTGTGAACCCACACCAAACAGTTACCTTTGGTGAATGTAAGGGAATTTCTGTGACTGCATGTGGTGATTTGTCATCCCAAATTCAGCAGTTCTGGGTATTCACAGTTCCATGCAGGTAAAAGTGGGCCTCGTCTCCCCATAAGATTTTCCACGGCCAAGCATTATCCACCTCCATTCTGGCAAGAAAGGTGAGAGCAAAAGTCAATCGCTTATCATGGTCTGGGTACAGTAACTCCTGTACACGGCTGATCTTGTACGGATAGAAGTTGATAATATTTCGTAAGATTTTCCATACCGTACTGTAAGGCATATCCATATTCCGAGCTAATCCACGAGCGCTAGAGGTGGCAGCAATTTTGTCTGGTCCTCTGTCGACAATCGCCGTGGCAACTGCTTCGATTGTATCCTGTGGTACAGGTTTTCGTCCTCTGCCTGACTGAATCTTCGGAGAACCTGTGCTCTCAAACGTCGCAACCATTGCTTTTAGCCCATTAACTGACACAGGACCGTTACCTTGACGCATTTTTTTGTGCGTTCTAAAAGCACGAAGAGCGGCTGACGCGTTGCACTGGTTGTGGTAAAAGAATTTGACCAGTAACGCACGCTCGACTAAAGAAGGAGACATTGCACATAAACTTTCAATCCGATTGATTCGAAACGTAACACATTGCCTTTTAAAACCCAAGCAGCTGGCACTGTGCCAATGGATGTAACGTGAAATTTGAATAAAGAACTTCTTCTTCTGCTCAGCGTACGTGATATTGCAGATCACGAGACTTTATCGGTGTTTATGTAGATTTTACGCTTTTTTAAAAGTGTTGCCATATTGCACTTGAACTAAATAAGAAAATGTGCATAATAAAAGGTAATTTTATTCCGTATTAATTTGCATTTGTTAACACTCTATTTTCTATTACACAGCACCAAATATTCCCCTAGCGGTGACTTTTGGAACTAATTTATTTTTTCGCGGAATCCTTCGTCCCCCGCCTTGTTTAATCTTCCTACAAATTGTGGCGTCATTCTCGCAAATAGATCGCGCTACAAAACACTGTGAGCACTGTCAGTTTAATTATGGCCACCCGGTATATATATATATATATATATATATATATATATATACACTGCTGGCCACCCAAATTGCAACACCAAGAAAGACAAGAGATATCACAACAAAATTTATTTTGTAGATAACATGTTGACCAAGTATCAAATGATTAAATTTATAGACTTCTGTGAAGTGTGGTTCCTGGCAAAATCAGTAGCCAGAGTAGCCGCCATTGTTGGAGATCACCGCTGCCACACGCCTCGGCATTGATTCAAAGAGACTTTGGATGAGTTCTTGGGGTACAGCAGACCAAGCAGCTTCCACACGTTGCCAAAATTTATCTGCTGTGGCAGCTGGGGATGGAATCTGGGTCAATCGTAGAGCAACCATGGACAACATGTTTTCTATCGGCGAAAGGTCCGGAGAGCGAGGCAGCCAGGGAAGCAATTCAATCTGGCGATTGACGAAGAACCGTTGGACAGTGCGTGCCACGTGTGGTCGCGCATTATCCTGTTGAAATATGGCTGTGGGCAAGCCCTGAAGGTAAGGAAGGACAACTGGCTCCAACACCTCGGAGATGTAGCGCTGGCTGTTTAAAGTACCGGCAATGCGTACTAGAGGTGTGCGAGAGTGATATCCAATACCGCCCCATACCATAATACCCAGTGCAGGACCAGTGTGGCGGTGCATAACGCAGCTGTTCAGCATCCTCTCTTCACGGTGTTTCCAGACTCGAATGCGACCATCGTGGTGTTTCAGGCAGAAGCGTGACTTGTCAGTAAAGACAATTTCATTCCATTCTGCCGTCCACATCCTTCTGTCATCGCACCATTGGCGGCGGAGACGTCTGTGGTTCTGCGTCAAGGGTAGACAAAGCAATGGACGTCTTGCGGACAGTCCACTCTGCTGTAAACGGCGTCGAATGGTATGCGCAGACACTGGATGATGCGTTACAGACTGCATGTGCTGTGCTATGGTTCGTGATGTGACTGAGCGATCCGTCACTGCCATGCGCACAATTTGCCTGTCATCACGTGAAGTGGCGCGCTGAGGTGGATGCGATCGAACACGCCGGTCCGTCGTACCCTCCTGCATCCAACGATCACATATCCGCATTACAGTTGCTTGGTTTCGTCCAACACGACTACCGATTTCCCTGAAAGATAATCCACAATCTCGGTAGGCCACTATCCTTCCTCTGTCGAACTCGGATACTTGATCAAAAGATGATTGCTGTTTTCGACGAGGCATAATTGATCGTTTTTTTGAAAAAACCACAAGAAAAACACAATTGCCGAACTTGAAATCGTCGAAATCTCCAAGCCTTAAATAGCGCTTTGAAGTGGCGCCACAGGCGCGCGTGATGTGCGTCTGCGCTGAAATTCTAATCATTTGCATATCTCACCTCCGCTAATGCATGTTGTAAATTTCATGTTATTTGCATGTTTCCTTCAGGGTGTTGCATTTACAGTGGCCAGCAGTGTATATATGCAGTGAAACTTTTCTATGGCGGCCAGTATTAGTTCCGAGAAAAAGTAGCCCTTTTTGAGGGGTGGCTGCTCAATGAAGTTTCACTGGACGTCATTCGTTACAAAATTAAGATTGTTCTGCGAAAATTTCAAATAAATTAAAACTATTTTTATAAAACACGCGTTCTACGTCTAACAATCTATATTTACATATGCAAAGACTGTCTTTATAAATATTAGTCCTAATTGTATTTATTTCTCTTTCAGATATTGAGCTTTATGTACGGTTGGTTGACATTTTACCATCAAGGTAGTATATCTATTCTCACATAATCTTGTTCGCTTTAATTTATTTATCTTTTCTCTTACTTATTTACGCTAATGTGAAATCTCACGGTATTCATTCACAGGACATGAAGTGGCCAAGGATTTTAAATCTTTCATGACGGATCTACAAAGAAGACTGCAGAAAGTAAGCAGTGTTTATGTTATGACTTCAGCGGATGTTAAATTGTTTCAATAGTTTTGTTTACAACTCATGACTGATTTTTTTTATGGTCGGAGAAGGAAAAAATGGGGGAAAAATGTTAATTTATGAACAAACATGTAAATAATTTATGTGCGGGATAGGCACGTTTATTTGGAGGAGTAAAAAGTGGCAGGCATCCATATTCTTTCCTACTGCAATTGCTTTCCAAAACCTGATAAAATTAAACCGATTTACTAAGATGTATTAAGGCTGCTGTTTACTAACCCTATTGAATTCGCTCATCTCAATGTTAATCTATTGAGAAAATGCGTCCAAGGATTGCGGACTTTGATTGAAATATTTTTTTTAAATTGTACTCCTTAATAGAAAAAGAAATTTTACACCTTGAGGCATTTTTCGTTGTAAAAAAAATGCAAATATTTTTTAATTTAAATTATTCGGGGGAAAAATCTGGTATAGTGTGTTTTAAACGCTCCTAAATTCCTTTGATGGACGATATTTATAAAATTAATCTTGTTGCAAGCTGCACAAAAGTTCAGGCTATCTAAAAATACCATTTTTATTGGATTATCGGAATTTATGTAGCTGTAAATTGTAGACACATTTTCTCCATTGGTTAACATAAGGGTGAGCGAATCCAATAGGGTTAGTACACAGTAGCCTCAACGATTTTTTTGGTCGTTTCTACTTATTATTATTTAATTAATTAATACTCCATTACTAGCCTCAAAAAACTTACGTCATTGCTGTTGTCGTATCTGTGAGATACATGACATAAAAACCATGATATATCAATTTTTATACTATTATTTCAAGGAAAAGGGGGATAAATAACTAGAGGTTTGCATTGTTTTGCCTTTTATTTGCGGAAAATTTTTCTGATAAGGTTTGGAGTAGAGAGACATCACTGAACCAATTATCAGCAGTGACATTGCGTCCGGTGTTAGTGATGGGAGTAATCAATCTTTCTACTATGTCCGTGCTCTTGTTGCTCAATTGGTATGGCCCGTCCGTTTGCTTTCCAGCATAAATTTCCAAATTGGTTGAATAAAACATTGCATAAATTTTCAAATTGGTTGAATAAAACATTGCATAAATTTCCAAATTGGTTGAATAAAACATTGCATAAATTTCCAAATTGGTCGAATGAAACATTGCATAAATGTCCAAATTGGTTGAATAAAACATTGCATAAATTTCCAAATTGGTTGAATAAAACATTGCATAAATTTCCAAATTGGTTTAATAAAACATTTTGGAATCAACAACAATCCATAAAAATACAGCTACAAAACAAAAAATCAGATTGATCAAAAATACTTGCGAATCTGCTGTCGTCGTATCTGAGAGATAAAAGGCTTGTGATGTCAGTGACCTTTACTTTATAAGAACGAAAACTAAACTGACATCTAGCACTCCTCCTGCTAGGAAGATAGGCGGGGGAAGCAGCCTCCCTCTCTACGGATGGACTTGCAGTCAGCAAAAATAGTTACCGTGTATCTCATGGATACAAGATCAGTAATCGAGTGTTAAATAAATCTTGATGCAATACTTCCGGTTGTTGATTATGAACTCAAAAGATGTAAGAAAACAGTTTATTTAATCTTTTTCAACAATTCAAACTTTTGAATTTTTTTATTTCCATCCAAGTGCGGGCTGATTTTCTCCTCTATTAACACCGGTTCTGTTGTTATTCAAGAACTGTTGTTCTTGACAGCTTAATGCCTTTAAAAAAATATCTTCGCTGTGAATTATATTCGTGAGATGGACCTAATCCTAGGGATGTAGATCCCAGATTGTTTAATCCTCGTGCAGCAAAAAACGACCGTATCTCTCCGAAACACAGTGAGCCTTTACTAATGAGTTGAGATGTTTTGATTTTGCGGGGAAAATGCGAACACCGAATTTTTTTTTAAATATACCTTTGATAACATTATGCGTGAAAATTTGTATTTAAAAAAAATAGAGATTTGCATTCTCGTCTAAAAAGAAAACAAAAACCCTCAAAAACAAAGGTCTTTATTTCAATTTATTGCTAGTTTTTTTTTTCTTAACTATCCGTTTACGTTTTATTTGCTTTTACAAAATTTAACGATTATCTTGCTTAATTACAAAAATATTTAAGATTGCTAAAAAGAAATCTGCTTAATATTCTTAAATAATAATAATAATAATAGCAATGTTATAATATTAATATAACGTTATATATCAAATATGTTATACGCATCTTTAAAAGAATGAGGAAAATTGTCTTCCAAGATCTGCTTTGTTTTGTTTGAACACAATGCAGTTTAGTCCTCGTCTGACTGGTGTATTTCGAAGGCCGAATGGCTAGGTTGCTGGCAATTGGTACCAGAGTCTGTGGGTTCGAATCCTTCTCTTGGCATGGACTTTTGAAGCCGTTCGGAATCGGCTTTCAGCAGAAGCTCCCAGTCTAATTAGCTCTCGTACAGCAAAAATTGACTGTAGCGCCAAATCAAACCTGACTGGTTCAAGTCAGGGGGAGCATTATCTGACCAGATTATTTGCTGGTAGAGTAAACTGACTATTATTTGGGCCCAGTCCCTGGTTAAAATTCTCATCCTATGCTGATCTCTTCAAGGCTTCCCAAGGTACATACTTGGATGGAAAGTTTTACCAACAAGAATGCATTACATAATCACAAATGAACGTTTTTCATCCAATATATCCGGAATGAAACTATTAAAATGATCATGATGGGAAGGCTCAGTGCCTCCAAGAGGGTCGAAATATCTCACCAACCAAACCCCTTTCCAATGTAAGTAAAAGCCTAGATTAACCCTGTGAGGGGCGCCGTTTGCACAGTGCAAACGCCTAAAACTATTTTTTTTCACTTGCATTCAATGTATTCTAGTCAAATGAGCAGAAAAATGGTTAGTGCTGCCATCTCTTATCAGTTTAAAGAAGTAAAAACATTTTGCAACCTTTAATTGGTAAATTTTTCAAGATTCTTCAGGTTTAAAAAAATCGGGAAAAAAATGTGCACCCTGCAAACGGGCGAGGTTGTTCCCCCTGAAAGGGTTAAAAACCAACTATCCGAGTCCATTGAATTAAACAGAAATTTCATAGATTTGAAAGAAAGTCACTTCCTTGTCTTGTCTGAACATACGAGTAGTAACTAGACGCATTTATCGATTCTAAGAGTTTCTCTGAACCTTATTAGTATGAGAAATGTCACTGTGTATTTAAATGTTATGAAGTACTTTTCTTAGTTAATTTTTACTTTTATTAGTTGTTGCCCCTGAATTTTTACAGTTTTTCTAGTGTTTCCAAATATACGGATTTTCTGTAAACTCGGTTAATTTTAAAATTATCCAGCAGATACCGGATAACCGAATACAGATAAATATTACTGAACTTTATAAATATTACTTTTATGTCTTTTAAATTTTAAAATACAAAATTTTATTCGTTTTTTTTCATTTAAATAACAGTATTTCAAAAATACTAATGCATTCAGTGATGCGCAAGAAAGCCTGGATCTAATTTATGTTCCAGAAACGGGTAAAGCTCCCTCCGAATCTGTTGAAGTCGGTTTCGCTGTTTTCAGTGCCTTAACAGCAATTCAAAATTTTGGGTTCTCTTAGAAGTTCTCTTGATGTTAAATTCTTGCTTTAAGGGTATGGTGGACATTACAAAGCAATTTTTGAAATTTTTACCTCAGAGATATGAAATTTTCCATACATATTCATTAAAGTAAAAGTATATCAAACACCTTATAAAATTTTATAAATATTTTAAAAAAATTTTATATTTTAAAAATTGAAATTTTTATTATGTTTTTTAAAATGCTCCCTGCGATCCAATTTTTAACTTCCCCCGCTTAATTTTGCATTTATATTGCTTATAAATACATTTTGAATAGAGTTATGTATTATTTTGTGCTTTCGTTTGATAGTTAAATTTTAGGAAATATTTTTATGCTTGTACTCTGAATGTTCGTGAAATTTTTATACTTTTCTACACTTAAGTTAAACTTTGATAATCTGAACGATGTCGAAACCTGAAATGGATACTTAACTTTATTTTAATCTAAAAGAGGAGTCTTTATTATAAATTTTTATAAAATTTTGTCAGAAATTATGACTCAAGGAGCATTTCAAAGACTTGCAAATCTGGAAATGACTCACTTTGATAAAAAGCCATGTAAAAGATATTTTTTTCAGATATTTTTTTCTTAAATATTTTCTTTTCTAAAGCCATCAAGTTTTCATTTTACTTTTCATTACATATTTTAAATGTATTTTATTTACATATTTATAAAATAGTAATACACCCCCAAAAAATTTCCAATTTTTGTTCGATTTTTTGGTAATTTTAAAGTCCACCATCCCCATAGCCGCTATCAGTTGATATTCCTACATGTTTAACTTCGGACGCGTTTGAAATGCATGTATTTAGTTCTTAATGTAATTCTTTTTCTGGCTCACCATGGGATGCGAATTCTTCACACAAAATGTCGTCTTCATCATCCATTTGTCTCCAACTTAATGCGAATTGAATGCAAACTATTGTTTTTAACTTTTGTTGTTGTTGTTGTTGTTACATATGGCCGACTGGAACTTAATCCATATAAGTATGGCCACTCACCCAACATACAAAAAAAAATATATATAAAAACACAGGACAACAAAAAAGAAAGTACAAGATACGATAAAAAGACCGACCAAAATGCCTTATAACCAAGTTCAAAATGTTAAAAATTCTAGGATAAAAAATTAAAAAACCAGAAGCACAATAATTGAAGACCGTGAGATCAGGACATAAGTTCTCTGGCCCTACAATAGGGAGCACACAAATTACCATTCTGCCGTAAGTTAAAGTCTAGTTTCGAGCAAGCAAGTAGGTGAGCTTTATTCATATTTTCAATCTCACATAAGGTGCATACGCTGGAACTCATAATCCCTATTTTGGCCAGATGTTCAGCCAGGCAGTCGTGCCCTGTTCTTTGTCTAAATTTGGCCACGGCCTCTTTACGTGTTTTATGACTAAATTTTATCCAGTCATCCCCATTTGTTTTAATGCATCATGTGTTTTCTTGAATAAATTTCGAAAACTAATTTCACAAATATTTTCACAAATTTAAATACGTAAAAATTCAAATTTCAACGCCTATTTTATACGTAAAATTTTTAAAAAAATTAAGTTTCGGATATCCGGAAATTATAGGAAGGATATCTGATACGGTTAAGAATTAAAAAAACCGCGTATGACGAGTACGGATATATCTGTTTTGTAAACACTAAGTTTTTCTCGTAAAACTTCAAGTTTATTTTTCTTCCAGACCAGAGAAAACTTTACTGCTACTCATGCCGAAGCGGAACATTTGATGAAAAGATTTTTAGAGGTGAGTGTTGATTAAAAAAAAAAAAAAAATTATTTGCTTTTTTGCTTTTAACTTGCAAATTATTTCATGATGTGGTTCCCTGTCTAATTGAGCATTAATTTCCAGAAACCACAAGATCCGGGATCCCTGAACAAAATGTTCACCCGACAGGGATATCTATACTTGATGGAAAAGAGTAAGTACAGGTAAAATTGTTTGATGGTCGCATTGGAATGCCAAATGCCTCACCCCGTAGAAACACCTATTTACTACTCCGTAGAAACTTCCTTTTTATAGTTTCCCAGTTTTTCAAAAATCCTTGTAGAATGTTGACTCTTCCCTGTTTATACTTTACAAGTCTTGTTTAAGGGGACTCACGACTCTTAAGTCGAGGAAATAAGGCATATTTTCATACTTTTTGACTCTTTGTAACTATTTTAATTTACTCCCAATTTTTCCAAATTTTATGTATATGATAAATTGATATATTTATTTTAATAAACAAATTTTCAACTCTCAAAATAATTTTAAATAATTTTTTTTTAATGCTTTATATATATACCTTGTTTGTTAAGTATTTTTATTGTATACTGGCTTGCGCGCAGAACTATGAAATTAATTTTACACTTAAATGTATAATTCATGTTTTATATTTAAAATAAATAATTGAAAATACAATTGAACATAAAACATTCAACATTAAATTTTTTCAATTTTTTTTTAAACTGTTCAAAATGTACTTAAAATTTCCTTAAATTTTTGCATTAATTTACCCTGAAAAATTAACAAAATGTGCAGTGATTGCAATAATTCTAGTACAGACGCAATAAAATAACATGATTATGCAGTGATAAAAATTTCATGGAATTATGTTTCATAGTTTTTGGGATATCAGTTGCGGAATGATGCAAAATTACATTTTGAGAAAAATGAGTTTAAAATTTTACTTACCATAAACTTGATCAGTAATTAAATATTTAGAATATCAATATCCCCGGAACTAGGCGGAATATTTTCATGCGGTTTGCTTTATTTTGTTCGGAAATCATCGGGCTTTAACATGTTTCTTTCAAAAAATCGAATGTTTTAAAGATTTAAGGGTAGTGAGTCCCCTTAACCCTTCAGCGGGCGCGCCAATTTTTAGAACACCAGCAGGCGCGCGTGGCACAAAGTGCAACGTCTTTTTCATCCTTGATTATTTCTTTTGTAATAAACTTTTTTTTTTCAAATTGAAAATAATAATTCTGCTGTTTATGACAAGATATAAAATGTTGATAATATTGAGATATATTTATAATTAAAGGCCAAAAAATCCAGATACAGTCGATTTATTTCAAAACTGTCCGCTTTATTGGATCTGACGACAACTTGCGAATGGATTCCTATTATGTCCAAAAACTTAAAAAATAATTAGATTGTCTATCTTCGTGATATGCGGGTTACCGTGTAATAGCTGCACATTGGATCGAGTAAATCAACTCCTGCTTTCAGTCGTATTGTAATCCAATATACTCGCTGGTTTACCAAAGTTAAATCACGACTACCAATGAATGGAACGGAATACAAGGGTCAGAAAATCAGACCTGCATTAAAAAGGGTGTAGCTATAAATAGAAACTGCTTAGGACGTTCAGACCTTACGTGTAAAAACAAACCATTCAAAATTACGAAAATGTTGCGCGCCCGCTGAAGGGTTAATCGTAGGTAATATTATCAATGAAAACTTTTTGGATCGTTATATCTCCACTAGCTGAATACCCGTGCTTCGCTGTGGAGTACATTTTAGGATAATTGCAATGAAAAAATAATGAAATTGCTTTTTAGAGGATTTTCGTATAAACAATATTTTTTTGTTTCTTCATTGGGCGAAACTAATGTTATCAGGTTCGTCCGCGAACTTACGCTTGAGCAAGCTACGTAAAAACACCGTAGGAGAAACGATTTTCTCTTAAATCTACGCCAGCGTATTTTAAAGTTTGGCCTTGAGACTTGTTTATCGTCATGGCGAAGCATACTTTGAGGGGACATTGCAGATTTTATACATAGGTATAATTTAATATCCATAAAACATACTAATTTGAATTAAATTCTTAAAAAATTTCCATCTCAATTAGTCTAGTTATTAAATTTTATCTTTTACTGTATTTTAACACTTTTTTTGTCAGTTTATTTCGTCGTTATGCACGTGACGCAAAATTAATTTAAAGTATCACAGAAAGAAAAGAAATCTTGTAATCAGCATTTAATAAATTAAATTCTAAAAATTAATTTTAAAAATTCATCAAAAATCAGAAAATGGAGGTAAAGATTCGAAAAAGATTTCAGTTTAAAGGAATTTTTATGATCTTACTCGTGATATAAATTTTATAACCCTCAGATTATTATTTTATATGCAAACTTGAAAAAAGTTAAAAAAAACAGCTTAAAAATATAATTTTAAAAATCTAAGAATTTTTCAAAAATCTTTCTTAGTGCACCCCTACACTATAAGAAGAATCGCCATGCAAAATTTCAGCCCTTTAGGTCCAGCGGTTTGGTCTGTGCGTTATCTGTCAGTCAATCAGTGAGTCAGTCACGGAACTGTTATTGTATATATATATAGATTATGACGTATTGTAAGGTAATTTAAACTGCTCGGACTCCGAGAGTTGGTGAATTTACTTGAGTTTTAAAAAACTGAAAAAACCATTTTTCCTCTTTGATGTTAGTTTTTCAAGACCTCTTTATATTTTACGGGTCTTATTTAATCATGGGTGATATCGATGAAAACATTTTTGAATCGTTATTTCTCCATCATGCTTTACTGTAAGGAAATTGCGATAAAGCATGATGGAGAGCCAATAATTCAAAAAGTTAGATATGAATGAAATTGTTCGCCCTCTGAGGATCAGCAAATCTATCGGGAGCTTTAAACTGAAAAATCCATTTCTTTTTATCATCTTTGCCTGAGGTGAGTTCCCGGAACTCCACGTAAAGAAAAGGGGAATTTTGATCCAACCTTAGCAGACATTAAAATAATTATTTAATCTTAAATATTACTAGTCTTAGTGTTTCATAAGATATTGTTTTATTTTCTGTTAGACCGATGAAACAAAAAGATATTTCATGCACGATATTTGGAGATATTTTTCATAAATCTGAGAATCATGTGTGCATTGATTAACCAAGTGTTCTAATCAATTTGCTGGCTTGAGGATATTTTTATTGTATATAAAGGATCGTAAAGCGTTAAAAAATAAATCGTAACATAATATTAAGATTCTTATGTCGCTCGGAACCTCAAAGAATCATGAAGTCTCCTCATATATAGCCACTTTACCAACCAATTACGGTTGTTTTTGGATAAACATTGCCTGCTTAGCGTCTAATCCAAACCCAAGACTTTAATAAACTAAATACCATATAGCATTTCTCTAAACGAAATAAGGTAAGTTGGGGTAACTGGGCCATAGATTTTCAACTTTTTTATATACTATACTTTTAACTCATTAAAATTATACTAACATATATAATTTCCAAAAATCTTTGTATTACATGAAACCAATGAAGTCTTAGGGAGTCTGTTTAAGCTATGATATTGTTTTTTATTATATATATATATATATATATATATATGAAACGATAAACCTTTCCCTTCATTAACTTTGTTCTACCACAACAGAACATTATCCCTCAATTTGATTTAGATCTAGATATACCAAATTAAGCGATTAGTTTTCCCCCTAAAAGCCACGTGCGGCAACACTTATATAAGATCGAACCTCGTGGAACATTCGAAATCATCACCCCATATGACGCGTTAAAGTCAGATGTCAATTTTTAACCAATTAAAAGTTCAGCGCGCATGTACATTTCGCAAGAATCAGCGTTCCTCGGCGTCTCTCAACGCACTCTTTTGTAATCGCCCCAAGCCAGTAACATGCAGAGTTTTAGCTCTCTGTCCGTACCGTCGCAGCGTTGCGCTGCAAGGGGTTTTCCCAGTTATCCGCGAGATATGTTGAGTTAATATGTATGTAATTTCGACTAAATGATGTCCAGCAATAAAGTAATTCTAAGAAACAAAAGGATTACGTTTCAAATTATGTGGATGCCTGTGTTCCTCGACCGGACTCCCTGCTTAAGCCTTTACCTCCACTCGTCGACCACTTCTACTGTTTGATGCTCAGACCTATAAGTACTATGACTTCATAATGTGAATTGAGGTCTCCTACCTGATATCTGGGATTTTTTGAATTACCGGCCTGTGTTGCATCGCATATATATATATATATATTGTATATATTTTCAAATACAGGTGTGCCCAGTTCCCCTGATAAATGGGGTAAGTGGACCACCCAGGTATATTTCTCGTAAGAAACAACAGAATCTGTGACTGGGTAACTGGGTCCAATGCTTGTATATCTAGAAAAAGAAAAAATTTCTACCCTCATTTAAAAATAATTTTTCAAAGCAATTACCAATGGTGTAAGATAGATTGCTGCGAACACCGGGAAAAAATAACATACAGAGTGGAATCCCCGCCTAATATGTAAAGGAAAAATCTGGGAGGGGATGGCCCAGTTACCCCATGGGCCCAGTTACATCAACTTACCGCACTATATGACAATACTCTTTGGGATTTTTGGCTAGTTAAAATTGTTTTGTATCCATTTATTAAGCTTTCGCTCTTTTTTTTTTTAATGAAATTTCAATCAGAGATCTTTCTTTAGCAACAAAGTAAGCAGTAAAAAAAAATATTTGCCTTAACAATATGTTCGCATTTCTTACCATTTTACCGACGTTCTACTTCATGTTAACGATTGTTTGATTACATCATTTGAAGATTAGCATCTGGCCGAGAAATTAATCACAGACTCGGGGGAAATATCGCAAATTTGCAGCGTACATTGGGACTTATTTTATGCAACATAAAAAAAACCGAAACTTTTTAGAAGAGTGGGGAAGTCCATATATTTTTCATTACATAAGTGTTGCTAAGTGGTTTTGAAAGGAGTCAGAAGGGGATTAGTGGTAATTTTTAATTTCTGGTGACAAACTCGCTGTTGTTCTCCGCTAAAAAAGAAATTGAAAAAGGAACTACCGACGTGAAAAAATTCATTTCTCCCCCCCCCCCCCGGACAGTTTTATAGTAATTTTTTCTTTTGATTATTTTGCGTGATAACATCGACTTGATTAGACTTTGCATTAATTTTGATGTTCTCTGACTTTCTTAAAAATTTAAATGTTCATTTTGAAAAAAAAAAAAAAAAAAAAATAAGTACCCTTTTCATTTCCTTTTAGGAAAAGTTAGGGGGAAAGGTACGGGACAAATTGCTACAAGATCACGTGACACAAGATTCTGACGTGTGTATATATATATATATATATATATATATACATACACACACACACACATATATATATATATATATATATATATATATATATATATATATATATATATATATATATACAGGGTGTCCATAGTTAAACGTCCCTACTTTAAAGTTGTCTACAAACGAAACTATTGTTCAGAAAGTTATGAAATTTTGTCTAGGACATATTGAAGGGATGGGAATTTGTTTGAGCGAATAAAAAAAATTAGTTCAAAATTTTACCACCAGAGGGCGTTTTTGATGAATTACAATTTAGCCAACATTTACTATAGTTAAAAAAATTTATTACAACAAGACATGTTCCACATGACCGCCATCATTTTCAGCTACCATTTGAAATCGTAAGATAGCATGTTCTACAGTTGACCGCAGTGTGTCTGCGGAAATGCTGAGAACATGTCGTGAAATGCTGTCTTTCAGATCAGGTATAGTTCTTGGTTTATCAAGACTGACTAGATGTTTCACATGCCCCCAAAGCCAAAAGTCGCATGGGTTGAGGTCTGGGGATCGGGGAGGCCACACATTAGGAAAGTGGCGGCTGATGACTCGTTCTTCTGTAAAGTGATTTTTGAGAATGTTCTTAACACGAAGGCTAATGTGTGGAGGAGCTCCAAATTTAATGAGTATGATTTATTGTGTTAGGGTTACCTATGGATAAAAAGAGGGCGAAATCTTAAGTAAAGAACCAGTCGTAAATGTGTTATTAATTTTAAAACCGCCCTCTGGTGGTGAAATTTTGAACAAATTTTTTTATTCGCTCAAACAAACTCCCATCCCTTCAATATGTCCTACACAAAATTTCATAACTTTCTGAACAATAGTTTCGACTGTAGACAATTTTAAAGTAGGGACGTTTAATTATGGACACTCTGTATATACATAGTTACATACATATACAGTAAAACTTCTCTAGCCGACCAACCCGCAAAACGACCACTTTTTTTTCGGAAAAATCACTAGTCATCATAGAGGTTTCATTATATATATATATATATATATATATATATATATATATATATATATCGTTAAATAAATCATCTAGAATCTAGACCACTAGTAGTCAACCTGGTCCCTACCGGCCACTAGTGGGGGGTTCAAGCTTTCATGGTGGGCGGTGGGAATTTTCTTACGTTGTTACAAATTTTATTCTTCCTCCATATATCGAATTCACTGCTAACACATTCGCGAGTTTGGCTTCTTAAAATATTCTTTTGCAATTTACTTTTGAATTCCATCTCTAAACTTGAATTGCAGGTAATAATTCACTGGACACTTCTCGAAGTATACTCGTGGACGAGAGAGCAACGAATCAGCTCCGTAGCCATACGTAGCTATTTATGTATGTATATATATATATATATATATATATATATATATATATATATATATATATATATATATATATATATATATATATATATATATATATTTATTTATTATATATATATATATATATATATATACACATACATAAAGTATAAATAAAAAGATAAATTTAAGTACATATTTTTTAAAACCCTCCCCTCTAAAATTTACTTTGCACTTGCGCTCAATTGAGTCGCTGCGAATATGCACCGGGGGGGGGGGGGGGGGGGGGGGGGTAAATAAAATTCGCCATCAACAAAGATTCAAAAGTGGGCGGTAGGTATTAAAAGATTGACGAACCTAGATCTAGACAATTAAAAGCAAGGTTTTGCATACCATAACTCTGTTATTTACAGAAAAATTAATAATGATCGATGTTTTAGTGAAGATCGATTTTGTTAATGTAACGCAGAATTCCACGTCGCTGTTATTCACGTCGCTGTTATTCCACGTCGCTGTTATTTGATATAATTATATCAAATGACCTAATTACGACAGAGACATATTACCCAATTAAATACATATGTTTATATTACTACGTTTTCATTTAAATAGTCTCTCTCTTTTAACGCAGAGTTAATGTAAGTTGCATTCCAAATCTGTTTTCATCGCAGTTAACATCGCAGATCGTTAATGCTAATGTTTAACGACAGGGTATCTTTTCTCTCAATATTTTCCTAATCTCATATTAGAAGTTGCATATTTTTAAATTTTGTCTTGTGCTTATGAAGGCCAGATGCTTAATTACGGGGACTTTTAAATAAGATTATATCAATTTAAAATATTTGCATTGTTAATGTTTTTTACGGGTCATTTACCCGTAAAACGTTACGGGTCATTTCCCCGTGTCGTCTATCGCTACAAAATTAAAATTGTTTCTTGGTAAGCTATATATTTAAATTGTTAAGCCGATTCTTTTGGGCAGAACGCGAGAGAAACCTGCTGTAACAATTTACTTCGTTTCGGTCTTAAACGAAAGATTTTGGTTTTTATAACTAAGATTTCTATTAATTAGCGATAATTTACAGTTAAAAATTGCTTTCTGTACATGCTCAGTGCCATGTTTAAATCTGGCTTTAGATACTCACTAACCACGAGGACGCATAAACTCGTTAATTTATTTATTCCGAGGAATCTCTCCAGCTCTCTTTCTGCCATTTTTGTTTTTAATTATGTCTGTGAGATATAGAATTAACCTTTAGCTCACTAGACCCATTTTTCCGATTCCCTCTTTAGAACGGAAAATTTCATACTCCCTTTATAAGAACGGCCATTAAGGGGGTTATATATATATATATATATGTGTGTGTGTGTGTGTGTGTGTGTGTGTGTGTGTGTGTGTGTACACACATATATATATATATATATATATATATATATATATATATGTATATATGTGTGTATATATATATATATTCATTCATGGGCCCGTATTCTTGGGATACATGGTATCCCACCCCGTAAGGAAAAGGTTAAACCGACGGAAATTGTTTATTTCGCTCTGTTGAGTAAATAACAGGAGCATCTAATAGTTCATGTTTATATATGTAACTCGTTTGTTAATTTGTTATGAATTTCAAGTCCACTTCTACTTGGCAGAGGCTCTGGGAACAACATGGGCAAAGCATTACTGCCAGTATCAGAAAGAAAATCGAAAATTCACCATGATTCCTTATTCTCAAATCACTGGGAAAATAGTAAGTTATGATTTTGTTTATATTCTGTAATATCTTATTTTTCTGAGAGTGAGGATTGACTTAAAAGGTTACTTAATATCCTATTACATCCAATTGATTATCTTTTTCGATTAGAATTTAACTGTGATTGATATATATATATATATATATATATATATAACTGTTAAGATTTGTAAAACTTAGCTTTTCAATTCTGTACATAATTTATTGAAAGATTTAGAAATTATATATATATATATATATATATATATATATATATATATATATATATATATATATATATATATATCTTTCAATAAATTATGTACAGAATTGAAAGCTAAGTTTTACAAATCGTAACAGTTGATAACAAACAAACAAAAAAAAGTAATTCGATGTTTTAAAAAAGATGGGTATTATTTATTTAATTCATAAATATGCGCATATACATATTAAAATTTCTATAGAAGTGAAAAATTTCATGCAAGTTATTATTATATTTTTAACTACAAATATTTGTCTAGTATTAAAACAAATGTATTTTTATGTTTGAAGGCAAGCCCAGAAACATTTGTTTTAAAAGAGTGCATTAGGTAAGTTGTTTTTGCTGTTTTGCTTTAAGTAAGATTATGTTATCGTGTATATTTTTTCTCTAACTAACATCTTTCATAAATTAAGTTAGTAATAATTATTAATTGCATTTTTCATTTGGTAATATTTTATACTAACGCAGTCTCAGAGATGCTTTTGAACTGCGAATAAATTCCTTAATTTAATATTCAATTTTGGGAAACAAATTCAACCTTCTCTCTCTTTGCTTGTTCTGGATTCCCTCAAAAGTTACCATTTGAAAAATTCTAGTTATAACTTTCTTAAATATTATTCAACACTAAATTAATTTATCTATATAAATATATTATATCGAGAAACCTAGTACTGAGCATCTAGTATTACGTTATTTTTCAGATATAATCTGTCTTTAAAATATAATATTGTTTATATTTTACAATATTTTGGAGGATTTTTCAAAGAAAATGTCATATTCTACCAAGATAAATTGGATTTAAAAGTCTGTACCTTTTAAAAGTAAACTTTTAAAAAAAATGAAGCTGGAAAGTTTTTATCAGATCAAAAGGGAAGCGGATATTTACTACTGTGAATTATGAGCTCTTCTGAAAATGGCTCGGGAAAACTCCGGACAGTGTTATGTGACAAGGAACCAAGCCACAAAAGTTTTAAATTTGAATTAAACAGTTGATAGGGGCTCCACATTTTTAGCTAGGGCTTGAGGTAGCCTAGTGGTAGCGCGTCGGCTTTCGGTGGTGAAGGTGCTCGGATCGAATCCCGACGAGCGCCATTAAATACCTCCGTGTCTAGGCCGGATACGGGTTCGGTAAATCCGTAGACCTAAAAGTTTCTTTATGAGGCTAGACAGGTTGGGAGAAGATACGATCCCCCCCCCCCCCAAATGTCACTCCTCTACTGATTGCTCGATATATATATATATATATATATATATATATATATATATATATATATATATATATATATATATATATATATATATATATATATTTGTGGCTCGGTACAAGAAGTGCCTAGGTCAGTTTTATCCAAGATGACATTGTTTCCTTATGTCTGTTTAAAATATTATTATTTTCAATGTAAGAAGTATTTGAATCTGTCCGATGATTTAAAAGTTTTCTAAACCATTGTACAGACTTGGTTACTTCTTACATTGAAAATGATATTTTCAATGTAATATATATATATATATATATATGACCCGCTATAATGGAAGATGTTGCAGTTATATATAATTATTTAGTTGAATTGCAGCGTAGTGGAAGGCAGTTCTAGAGTCAAACACACAGAATAATCGTTTTCGATATATTTATTATTTCTTCCAACTTCACGTAAACCACCTCTCCAAGATGGCGCACATCGTAGCGCCCGCCCTACTCAAACTCTGAGCAGTCCTAACGTGTGACTGCTGTCATTGAAAAATCGTCTCGGTCTGCTTAACTTACCTATTGTCTCAAAAGCTTCTAAAACTACTGCGCATGCTCATGACGTCTGCGCCGGCGATGGGGAATGGGCGCGGCTAATTTTGATACTATTTTTAGATTCTCAAAAAGGGGATTTCCCTCCTTTAGGATTGAGAATTGGCGCGTTTCGAAATACGATAATTAACGAGATTTAATTCTAGAAATTCTATTATTCTGAAGCCCCCCTGTAAATTGTTTATTTATTTTTCTTTTTCTAATTAATTCTTAACCATATATATATATATATATATATATATATATATATATATATATATATATATATATATATATATATATATATATATATATAATATATATATATATATATATATATATATACATAAATATATATATATATATATATAAATATATATATATATATATATATATATATATATATATATACATAAATATATCTATATATATATAATATATATATATATATATATATATATATATATATATATATATATATATATATATATATATATATATATATATATATATATATATATATACATAAATATATATATATATATATATATATATATATATATACATAAATATATATATATATATATAAATATATATATATATATATATATATATATATACATAAATATATATATATATATATAAATATATATATATATATATATATATATATATATATACATAAATATATATATATATATATATATATATATACATAAATATATATATATATATATACATAAATATATATATATATATATATAAATATATATATATATATATATATATATATATATATATATATATATATACATACACACACATAAATAAATATATATATATATATATATATATATATATATATATATATATATATATATAGTCAAAATGGAGGTGGCAACTGGCTAAGTTGAACTCCAACCCTTGGGGTGCTATTATGAATCGGGACCTCACCTCTCAGCCCGCTAGCCTATATGGACCTAGTCTTGGATACTTCCGGCCACGGAGCAATAGAAACTGTTTAGCTGTCTGGGGAATAAATTATTATTTTTCTAGGCCAAATAATATTCTGTTTATTAACAAGATATCCAACCATCAGCAACAGAAATATTTAATTTATGCGTTATTAAAACCCAATTTTTTTCAGTTCCGGTATAGTGTGGGTTGGTTGGTTGTTGCACAACAGTGTCCTATTAAAAATTTCAATAAATGTTGTAAAATCCTATGCCGGTAGCATAAATTGATGTTGTAAATTATTTTATTTCTCTCTGCAGGCGTATGTCGGATTCCATCGACAAAAGATTTTGTTTTGACATAATTTCAGAAGATAAACCTGCTGTACTAACATTTCAAGCCCTCTCTGAAGAAGACAGAAGACTTTGGATGGATGCAATGGATGGGAAAGAGCCAGTATGTAATTTAAAAATCATGATAGGATAGATCGGGGGTGCGCCAATTGTGGGTTGCTAAAAATATTGGAGGGGTCGCGGATAGTCTGATGTAAATTTAAATCATATTGAATTATTTAATTAATAATTACAAGATAAAAATAACTTTTTATAAACCATGTTTTTAAATTTTCTGTTGAATCATATAAACTTGACAATTCTATGAAATAATAAATACTTTTTAAAAAAATTTTTGATGAATTATCCCATCAACTTGAAAGAAAATTAAATTAATTGGAAGTTAACTTGCATTTGAGTTTTCGTTCCCGTTCCGGCCAATAGATGGCTGCACCAGTCTACAAAACAAAATTAACTGAAAATAACTGAAAATTAATTTAATTCTGCTTAAAGATGGCTAAATGTATTTAAAAAATGCATTGTCATCGTGTTCTGAGCTATTCTAAAAGTTTTAGATGTCTAGCTAGTCGGGAAGTGAATTAAAAATCGATTGCAAGATTTGTACTGAACAAACACACACGCAAACACACAAACAAGAAAAAACATGCTGGTAAAAAATATGCTTTAAATTTTCTATAATCACATGCTTTTAATTATATTTTTATATGTTAAAAAATACGTGGTATGATATGTTATAAATAACGTGTCAAACAGTTTTACAATAAAAATTTCTTCAGCAAAAGAAAAAAAATAATTTCAGGTAGTCTCTTCTAACGAAACTACCGCGGGTTATTAACGTAGGATTACTTATCGTTGCTTACCTCCTTTGTATGTGTATATGCATGTAAGTGTTATGCATATATGTATCATCTATATGTATTATGTATGCCAAAATTTTGACGAATTTCGTACTTTTCTGTTTAACTGTTTTCTGCTTGCCCAAGCAGTAAACAGTTAAACAATATTACAGTCTGAGTTTGGCGCGCTACCAAAATTATAACACGCGACGACGGACGGTTTTAAAGTCTGAAATTTTGCTTTCCAGAGGACCGTTAGGAGGAACGTAATTCTACGTTTAAACATATATTCCTCCGTTTGCTTTTACCGATCTGTGTGAGATTGGTTTTTCAAATCTGGATTTTTAAAATAGTTGTCAAAATTTGAATATAAATTTTTCTTTCTTGTTAACATTTTTCTAATTTTTTTAACTTTGCTTCTATCAAAAAATTTTCATTGGGGTTAAGTGATTATTTATGTGACTGCCTACGTTCGGAGCCAATTTTTTTAAAAAATTGGTTTTTTAACGATTTTTTGGTCTCTTATGGTAAAGCAGCATTTAAAAATAAAAAATAAAAAATAAAAACTTTCCTGTAAATACCATACTTTTTTATAAATTGGTCAATTTGAAGTAATTTTTAATGAAATTTAGCTAAAACTCTTATCACTCTGAACAAAATTCTAATGCTACTATTATAATTTCCTTCTCACACATGATACATATAACAATTATCTTCAAAATGACCTACAATCTAAGAGAAATTTTAAAATGCAAAAATAATACAGACAATTTTATTTCCCAATATGAAAATTTTCCCCAAATCGTCATTCCTTTCTTTATAAAAACAGCTCCAAACAAAAAACTATTTATTATACATCAATTATTGTGCGTCATTTCATTAACAATATAAAAAAATAAAAATAAAAAATAACAATTAATAAGTGTTATGCATATATGTATCATCTATATGTATTATGTATGCCAAAATTTTGACGAATTTTGTACTTTTCTGTTTAACTGTTTTCTGCTTGCCCAAGCAGTAAACAGTTAAACAATATTACAGTCTGAGTTTGGCAATAAAAAAAATATAAAAAAAAATAAAAATAAAAATAAAAAATAACAATTAATAAGTGTTATGCATATATGTATCATCTATATGTATTATGTATGCCAAAATTTTGACGAATTTTGTACTTTTCTGTTTAACTGTTTTCTGCTTGCCCAAGCAGTAAACAGTTAAACAATATTACAGTCTGAGTTTGGCAATAAAAAAAATTTTTAAAAAATTAAAATAAAAAATAAAAAATAACAATTAATAAGTGTTATGCATATATGTATCATCTATATGTATTATGTATGCCAAAATTTTGACGAATTTTGTACTTTTCTGTTTAACTGTTTTCTGCTTGCCCAAGCAGTAAACAGTTAAACAATATTACAGTCTGAGTTTGGCAATAAAAAAAAATATAAAAAAAAATAAAAATTAAAATAAAAAATAACAATTAATAAGTGTTATGCATATATATATCATCTATATGTATTATGTATGCCAAAATTTTGACGAATTTTGTACTTTTCTGTTTAACTGTTTTCTGCTTGCCCAAGCAGAAAACAGTTAAATTTTAACTAAATTTTTTGACTATTTTGGTCAATTTCATTTTTTGCAAGAATCTTGTAATTCAATCTTTTCTCTTTTCAAAACAGTTTTGATTTTTATTCTACGTCAATTAGAAGCAGAGTTATAGCTAATAATAACTAATATAAACTATAACTAATAACTAATTATACCTAATATAACTGTGCTGCTTTTTATTTTTAAACAGCAGCAGACGCATCTAAAACCTTTCCTGAAAATTTTATCAAATTATATGCATTATTATGTGAAATATCATGATAACGGTAGAGATTTGTGCTAAAAAACACAATTCTGAGAAAAACGCCTTTAAAGTTGTTTGTCACTTCAATTTTGTATTAGACGATGTTTATTAAAATAGCTATAACTCTGCTTCTAATTGATGTAGAATAAAAATCTAAGCGGTTTTGAAAAGAGAAAACATTGATTTACAAGATTCTTGCAAAAAATGAAATTGACCAAAATAGTAAAAAAATGGACGAATTTAAAGTTGTTTGTCACTTTAATTTTGTATTAGATGATGTTTATTAAAATAGCTATAACTCTGCTTCTAATTGACGTAGAATAAAAATCAAAACGGTTTTGAAAAGAGAAAAGATTGAATTACAAGATTCTTGCAAAAAATGAAATTGACCAAAATAGTCAAAAAATGGCATTTTCAACGTAGGCAGTCACCTTAAAGAAAGTGAGTCACGGTCGAAAAAAGTTTGCGCACCACTGGGACAAATTCTGCAAAAATTTGTGTTTGTGTTGGAGGGCGGGGGGACTATTTATTAATGTTTTGTAATTAGGATTATATGGTTAAGGCTGCTGTGTACTAACCGATAGGATTCGCTCGCCTCGATGTTAACCTATGGAGAAAATTTGTCTATTATTTATAGCTACATAAATGCCGATAATCCAATAAAAATGGTATTTTCAGATAGCCTGAATTTTTCTGCACCTTGCAACAGGATTCATTTTATAAATTTCGTCCACCAAAGGAATTGATGAGCGTTTAAAACACAGTAGACCGGATTTTTTCCGCCGAATAATTTAAATTTTAAAGTACGAGTATTATTTGCATTTTTCAAACGAAATATGCCCCAAGGTGTAAAATTTCCTTGTGTATTACGGAGTACAAATTTAAAAAAGAAAAATCTTTCTATCCAAGTCTGCAATACCTGGACACATTTTCTCTATAGGTTAACATTGAGGTGAGCGAATCCAACAGGGTTAGTACACAGCATCCTTAAATCTCCGAGCGCTTTGCTTTTGCAGCAAATTTTACCATTCTTTAATAAATTGTCACTTTAGTGACGATAGTAAGGCTTATAGAAATTTAATGGCTTGGCTTTAGCTCCCTTATACGTCTAGCTTTCATTATTTTTTTTAAGCTGCTGCTTTATATTTTCGATTTTTGTTGAGTTGAAATGTTGAACTGAGCGTTATGATTATTCCTCGTTGATAAATGATATGCTAATAATTCACAGATAATTTTATCCTTAAATGGATGAGATAAATGGGGAAAATTGATTTATGTCAGTAGTTATTTTTCATCCCTGATAATTAGCTATTGAGCATCGATGAATTATCGGTTTTTTTTATAACGTGAATAATAGATAAGCTGCAGGAAAATTCATGACTAGGAATTTTTTTAAAAAAATTACTCATTTCTCTCTCGAACAAAACAATTATGATCGGCAAAAATTTCACTCCGTTGAGTGACATAAAACGATATTAAACCCTGTCCCCGCCTCCTGAAATGAAGCAACAATTAGGAAAAATAATTAGTCATAATTGATCCAATACTACGACTAAATAACATCAGTTTTTTACTTATCGTTTTTTTTATACTACTATCGGCCCGCCCCGACTTTATCCGGGTTGAACAATTATCTAT
The DNA here is from genome assembly GCA_907164885.2 of Dolomedes plantarius. Lineage (NCBI taxonomy): Eukaryota > Metazoa > Arthropoda > Arachnida > Araneae > Dolomedidae > Dolomedes > Dolomedes plantarius. The sequence continues at coordinate 50,621,985 of OU015503.1, read as the reverse complement.
CTTAAGTAGATAGTAGGTAGGTATAATTTATTTTAAAACTTCATGGTATACCACATTTTTCGTTTTTCTGAGGTTTAAAATTAATTTGATTCTCGTCATTTCCTGACCTAGAGAGACCAACATATAATTGTCCATGAGTAAAGCAATCTTCCCATAAGTCAAGTCTAATATATTTGTATGTTTGACCTTGGGATTTGTTGATGGTGATGGCAAAAGAATTTTTTATTGTAAACTGTAACGTCAAGCACTGAATTGTGTCCGGGGGCCACCCGCATGCCGATTTTGATATGATTCGACCCCATAGCCTATCCGCTACAGAGTCCGCACACAAAAATCACGAAAAAAACACCAAAAATGGCACAAAAATTTAATAACTGTTTTTAAAATTAAAAATTCCGACAACGTCAAGCACTGAATCGTGTCCGGGGCCACCCGCGTGCCGATTTTGGTACGATTCGTCCCCATAGTCTCGCTGTCAGCGAGGACAGCCCCGGAAGCTATCGAAATAAGCAACTTTTAGGGGCAAAATCATTAAAACATTAATTATAAAAACTCTGGGGCCCGATTTTCAAAAGATGCCTATGTTTTAATCTGAACTATCAACTATATCTATACAAAATTTCAGCTCAATTGAAGCAATACTTTTTCACTAATAAAGGAACAAACATAGGCTTATTCGAAATAATCAATAAATTTCACAGTTTCAATGGAACACACTGAGTTTTGAATAAAGTTCAATAATTCAAGTTTGATTTACACAGATTGTGCATAAAATTGTACATAAATTCAAAAACAAAGTTTATAAGTTAAATAAAGTTCTGTAATATTATACCAATAAATTTCCAGTTGATAGCCTATAAATTGTAGATATTTTTTTACCTTAAATGTCCAACAAAAAGCGTAGTTCCAAATGTAATTTTCTTCAATAAACCCTTAAACATTGCCAATTTCAAAAATCCTTTTTGTATTTATCAATACCTCCTCCACTTGAATCTTTAAAATATTAAATGTTTTACTGATAATAAATGAAAATGTAGTTTGATGTGTTGCTATGGTTACTTGACTATGGTTGACAAAGAAAATTGAAATGTTAAATGTTTTACTGAAAATAAATGAAAATATCGTTTGATGTGTTGCTATGGTTACTTGACTATGGTTGACAAAGGAAAGTTTTAAAGGTGAAGCATCAGCTCAACATTTAGGCCCCTAACTTTCTTTCTACTGATCAGATATACATAATATATAGCCTATATCCATCTGGAATAATGTACCTTTCAAATAGTGAAAGAACTTTTCAAATAGGTGCAGTGGTTCCAGAGATTACCCTCCACATTCAAAATCCGCTCTCTCTCTTTATATATTAGTATAGATTGTAGCGATCGCAAGTCTGCAGCCGAATCTTCCTGCAGACGACATTTAAAAATATTTGTATTTCACGTTTTGAGGAAGTTGCCTGGCAACTACGATGACCCGGTACGAGAGTAGCAGAAAAAAGAATTCTTCTGTATTCGTTGTTAAGTTTTATGCTTAGTAATTTTTGGTATCCATGTTGCTTAAATTGTACAAGTGGTATTTTCAATGTTAAATTTATGTAATGAATATTTTACACTATCTTAAAATTTACCTTTAAAATACAGTGATTAATGTTGCTTGGGTGATTTTTCTGATTATTTCTCGCTTTTAGCTTCATGGTGTCCATAGATATTGTATGTTTGTCGGGTCATGGTATAGTGGAAACAATTAGATATGAAACATATAATTTTAAAAATTGAGTTAGAAATTTATTTCTTTGGTTCTTTTTGTTTAAACTTATTAGTTTCCAATGAATTAAATATAATGTAGTTTATATGTAGTCAGTATGTTTTGTTAAAAATAATTATTTTTAATTTTAGGCTTATTGTCAAGTAGGAAAGCTTCCTAAACAAGAAGAATGTAAGTTGAAACTTTTAACATATATTTTCTTACGTAGTTTTCGTTGATAGTATTCAATGAACAAGTCTATCCTAATATTGCGTAAAAAAATTTTTCGTACGGAATAATGTTTAATCATATTTACAAATTGCATATTAAGTAGAAAGACTGATGCTAGTCAAAATAATGTGTAAAAAGAAAATCTTTATACATTTTTTTAACTTGAAATATTCGGTAGACATTTTTAGAAATACGCACGTGACAAAAACAGCTGAGGACAATCATTTTCATTTTTGTATTCCTATTCTCTCTTCCGCAGTAAATGCCGTTCAAATAATATGTAAGATGGGTATCAATCCACAGATGTTAATTCTCTAGCTACATATCACAATAATATGACTTTGAGATATTTCTTTCACAATGATATCTTTGTTATACGAGTAGATGCGATAGAGAGATGAATCATTCTATCTTCGAAATAGCACCAAATTTCGACTGAAATTTACAACAAATTCAATATATGCTTCGATTTACAGAGAAGACGTCCAAGTTGTGACCCCTTTGCGACCAAGAAAACTCAGGACGATAAAGAACGGTGTTGTTAGCTACGCATTTTAACGTCCAATTGTCGCGAGATACTGCCACATATAGCAACTGTGAAATTCAACCCTTGAGCCACAATAAACACCAGCGTTTGGACATTTCAAAGTTATCTTTCTAAATTCTGTGCGGTACGGAAACGCAACATCCCTCTTAGGTACCATTGCTGACTAGATGGCAGAAGTCTGTAGACGCCAGATGACTGTAGATGTACTTCTCGTCTAAAATTTCAAAGTTTCCATCTTCATTGGAATATGGACCAGAGAGTGGATCTAGTATGCTCGAATACATTTCAAGCGGCGGTGGCTGTGTTGAACTATTAGATGTTTTCAGCTGGCACTCAGAGGACTCTTGATACATCTGCAGACATCTGTGGCGAATGGACATAACAAATCCACTATTTCCAGATATTCGCCGGTGGCAGGACCCTGATGAAAATAACTCATTGTAAAACTAAATTCTATGTGTATCATGTGGTCCATATCCAGCAGAAAAACAGATGGAATTAGCTCAATCAGTGGGATGTTCCTCGAGACATGATCTGGAACAACGGATTGCGAGGGGTGCTGAAAGAGCCTCCCATCTCGTTGAGATTAGTCTTGTTTAATAATTGAAACAGGAATGATTTTGTTTAAAATGGTTAAATGGTTTTTTTCATTGTTCAATTCTATCGAGTGAATCGCATTTTTGCCCACATTAAATTTGTGAATGAAATTTCTTTTTGTCGCACCGTTATTCTGTCCTACAGGAAATTCTTGAACAACATTTCAACTTAGGTGAATGCATGACAGGAATGAGACAAATGATCAGTTCTGATCATTAGTGATTACTGTCTGGGATGAATGTTTGGCATGCATTCAAATGGTAGCAAGCTCTGTCAGCTGAAGTCTTTTGTCCCAGATCGAATCTTGAGGAGCATCCTACTGCCTTTGATAGCAGGAGTTGATGTCATACATTGTTTTGTCGGATTTCAATCAAATAATCCAACTGTAATTCAGTTTAACCCTTCCGTTCGTTCCGAGGTTGCACTAAGGTTTCATGATGTATGGTGTACACAGAGTAGTGTCATGTCCCTTGTCAATATATACTCTATATATTGACAAGGCTGTAGTTAATTGGATGTTAAAATACGTAGCTAACGACACTGTCCTTTATCATCATGAGTTTTCTTGGTGGCAACGGGTCACAACTTGGACGTCTTCTCTGCCAATCGAAGCATAGATTGAATACGACATTGATGCTATAATCCAATCGCAGATAGCACCTTCGTGTTACTTGATAGGGATTGTTTCAGTATTTATAGATCTTGAGTTTACGGTAAAAGGGTACAAAATGCTCAGTCCTGAACTTTGCGTGAATTGTAGAAGATTTATTATTGACCTGGAAGTTTTTATTGTTAAAAATATTGAAAATGATCAAATTATTCTTATTTTATGATTAGTTCATTCTGCTAATCCTTCACTCATTTAATGTTCAACATTTTTAGGGGTCATACGACTGTTAAACCGTCAAAAAAATCGATTTTTTTGAAAAAAAAAAATGCACATGAAAGACTAACCTTTTCTGAGTATTTTAAGACAGTCCGCTTGCAAAAATTCTCATAATTACGGAAGTTATGAATCAAAGCGTGTCAGATGTTTAATGTAAACAGATTTAAAGGCGAATACTTCAAAGGGATTTATCTCAAAATGTGTTTTTTTCACATAACGCACTTGTTATCTCTAGAACTATTTCATATTTTTGCATGAAATTTTCCCAGATGGTACATATTATCATTTGCTTGAAACTAAACCTAAATTTGTTTACAGATCTCTAGAGAATGCATTTTTCATGCATAGATAAAATTTAATTTATTAAGAAAAAAAATGCACTATTTTCAGTTTCATAGTAAAAATAGAAATATACCTTAAATATATACAAATTCAGGTTCAAATTAAACTTTAGTTTCTGCAGTATATGTTAAAAGCAGAAATTTTTGTCTGAAACTCAATTTTTTTTGGAGTATTTATGTGCGTTAGCTTTGATATCACTTTATCCAAAGCAAACTGCTTATTATTTATGACTATCAAACACAAATTATTTTTAACTATCAAACAAGAAACAGGTATATATTCGTAAATCAAACATTGTTCTATTAACACAAAAAAAATTATGATTTTAAATCTTATACTTTTCAAGATATAAAATGTCGAAAGTGACACAATTTTTACACTTTTTCGACTTCTAACAGTCGTATGACCCCTTAATGATCTACGATTTAAACTTTTCGATTAAAGTATAGTTTATACATACATTTTTAGTTAAAAAAAACTGTCGAAAAAATATTAAATAACATAAATTTTACTTGACAAGGATATTTCTCCTTTATGTTCAGTTTGCGCAGTTACTTTTCTCTATAAGTGTTACTATTTCAACATTTTTGATGATAAAACCATTTAAACTTTTCGATTAAAGTATACTTAAATAGTTTTGACTCAATTTTGATTTAAAAACGACTGTCGAAATTATATAAATTATCCTCAATCTCAATTGACAAGGTTGTAATTAGTCTTATCTTTATGATCAATTTATACAGGCAGTATCTTTTATCTTTAAGTATTGACATTTCAACATTATGAAATATTATTCTAACTTTTTGAGTAATGTATATTTAAATAGTTTTGACGTAAATTTTTAAGTAAAAATAAAGACCGATGAAAGAATAAAAATTATAATAAATCTATAATGTTATAATGACTCTGATCTTTCTGATCACTGCATGTAATCAGTCTCATAACACTTTAATTATTAATATTTCACAATTTCTTATACACCATTTTATCTTTTCATTTAAAGTACTATATTTAAACAGTTTTGACAAAAATCTATGTCAGAAAAGACAGTCGAAAAAATAAAAATTGTAACTTTTCTTGCTTCAAGAGTTTATGACTTTCAATATTTGTTTTTATTTTATTTAATTAACTTGTTAGCACTTTTTCGCATTTGTTTTATTCTTGAATGAATTCTTGGTTGAAATACAGTTAACGCTATAAATATATCTTTACATTTATGTATTTTCTTTTTAGATTATTTAGATGAAATAGGATTTGCATTCGTTCGTCAATGTATTGAAGCAATAGAATCTCGTGGCCTTGATGATGAAGGTTTATATAGATTAGTTGGTGTTAGCTCAAAAGTCAATAAATTGGCTCAAATGGCTTTAGGTAAATTTTTCTTTTTTAATCTGCATCATTATTTTTTTAATTTCTATATCGTTCTCTGTATCCTTTCATAAGATTTCTCCATTGTTTTTAGTCTAAGAGAAATTTTACTATCGGTATTGTGGCATGTGTTGCCTTTGACACATATAAGATCACTGCCTATTTTCTCGTGTAAAAAACCAAACATATTGAGGTGTGTATAAGATGTCCGAAAAAGTATTTCTCACTTTTGAGATTTAATATCTTGAAAGCATATATCCATGAAGAAGGTAAATAAATGGTCCCGAGGTACCTAGTGATTATTGCGTTGTAATTCGGCATTGAGGGTTCTCGGTTCGAATTTCGGCAAGCGACACTGAATGCTATCGTGTCTAAGCCGGGTATTAAATCTGTAGGCCGGAAAATCCCTCCGTTTTGTTTGTAGGGGTGGGAGGATGGTACGAGCCCAGGGGGGGGCATAATTTCAACAACAGCAAATACGCAAATAATAAATAGAAATTAATGTGTATTGAAGATTCAGCTATGAATTCATCAACTTCAATTAATTTTCGAAATAATTAATGGCGCTGCAGTCTTCAGACCTCTAAGCTTCTTCGGCGTTCCCACATTTCGTTGATAGTAGTCTTGTTTTATAATTGAAACAGTAATGATTTTGTTTAAAATGGTTTTTTCATTGCTCTAGAATTCTATCGATTGAATCGCATTTTATTTTCACATTAAATTTGTGAATGAAATTTCTTTTTGTCGCTTCGTTATTCTGTCCTACAGAAAATTCTTGAACAAAAAATCAACCTTCTTGAAATGTATCCACAAATTTATATAAAAATGATCCCTTTAATATCACTGAGCAAAACAACTAACTCTAAACGAAATTTGGAAACTTCCAAGACTGATGTGCCATAACCCTATTGGATTTGCTCACCTCAATGTTAAACTATGGAAAAAAAATGTGCCTATTATTGACAGCTCCATAAGTGCTGATAATCCAATAAAAATGGTATTTTCAGATAGCCTGAACTTTTCTGCACCTTGCAACACGATTCATTTTAGAAATTTCGTCCACCAAAGGAATTCGTGAGCGTCCAAAACACGCTACACCAGATTTTTTTCTCTCGAATAACTTAAATTTTAAAATATTATTTGCACTTTAAAAAAAAAACGAAAAATGTCCCTTGGTGTAAAATTCCTTTCTTTATCACAGAGTACAATTTTAAAAAAAACTTTCAATCCAAGTCGGCAATCCTTTTACACATTTTCTCCATAGGTTAATATTGAGGTGAGCCTATTGGATTCGCTCACCCCAATGTTAACCTATGGAGAAAATTTTTCTACTATTTACAGCTATATACACTCAAGAGCCAAAACATTATGACCACCCCTACATTTTGTAACGAATTCGCCTGGATGACGTGGAAGGCACGTGATCAGGTGGAAGTGGTATTTAACTGCTGCTGGAGAGTCTGAAGAATCATTATTTCACTTACTTCTGTGTGTGATGGGAAAGGCTGCGGATCTAAGCGACTTTGATAGAGGGCAGATTGTAATGGCTCGAAGGCTCGGAACAAGTATTTCCGAAACTCCACGACTCGTGGGTTGTTCGCGACCTACAGTTGTTAGTACTTATGCAAAGTGGATGAATGACGGTGAAACCAGCAGTAGACGACATGGTGTTGGACGTCCACACGCTATCAAAGAAAAAGGTCGTCGGAGACTGTCTCGCATGGTGAAGCAAAACCGGAGCCAGACAGTGGCTCAGCTGACAGCCCAATACAATGCAAGGCCAAGTAGAATAGTATCGCAGCACACTGTTCAGCGGACACTGTTGGATATGGAGCTACGCAGCAAACGTCCCACTCGTGTGCCTTTGCTGACCAAGCGTCATCGCCAACTGCGCCTGCGCTGGGCCCGGGAACATCGCGACTGGTCCATGGATCAGTGGGAGACAGTTGCCTGGTCAGATGAATCATGGTTTGTCATTCATCACGCCGATGGTCGTGTCAGGATACGCCGTCTTCCAGGCGAACTGTTGCTCCCTCAATATACAGTAGGTTATACACAGGCCGGTGGTGGCGGTATTATGCTTTGGGGGACGTTCTCTTGGGCGTCTCTGGGACCCGTGGTTGTGGTAGAGCAGACCATGAATGCTACAGGGTATCTGAACATCATTGCGGACCAGTTGCACCCTTACATGGCCTCTGTTTTTCCAGCTGGAAATGGAATGTTCCAAGAGGACAACGCCCCGTGTCAAAAGGCTAAAATTGTGTTGGAGTGGTTCCAGGAACATGATGCTGAATTCCAGTTAATGTCGTGGCCGCCTAACTCACCGGATCTCAATCCGATAGAACACATTTGGGATGTCATGGGACGGCAGCTCAGAGTTCAAAGACCACCAATTCGCAATATCTCGGATTTGCGTGACCGTTGCTTAAACATCTGGTACAATCTGTCTCCGACCATCTACCAAGGACTTGTGGCATCCATGCCAAGGCGGGTTGAAGCTGTGTTGCGCGCCAAAGGTGGGCCAACTCGTTATTGACAGGTGGTCATAATGTTTTGGCTCTTGAGTGTATGCTGATAATCCAATAAAAATGGTATTTTCAGATATCCCTGCACCTTGAAACAGGATTCACTTTAGAAATTTCGTCCACCAAAGTAATTTATTATCGTTTGAAACACACTATGCAAGATTTTTTTCTTCGAATAACTTAAATTTTAAATATTATTTGCATTTAAAAAAACGAAAAATGCCCCCAAGGTGTAAAATTCCTTTCTTTATACAATAAAAAAACTTTCAATCCAAGCCGGCAATCCTTGGACACATTTTCTCCATAAGTTACCATTGAGGTGAGCGAATCCAAAAGGGTTAGTACACAGCAGCCTTAAATGTGGAAACGTTGACTGAATACCGAGATTTTCGGACTACAGCGACATTTATTATTTCCAAATTTAATCAAATTAGGATATACATTTAAAAAATATTTTGTCTATTCATTTGTTTCTTCATTAATAAGTACTTTTTAGACAGTTTCCGGACACCTTGTATATGATCTTCGACATATTTATATGACGATTGCTGGTTTTCTTGTGTGAAAGCGAATATATCATTTTCTTGTTAACAGGACTCTTGTTGTTTGAAAGTACTTATAGTTTATTCTTTCGTCCCTAGATGTCAGCCCAATCAATGTAATGTATTTAGAATTTTGATAGTTTTGTATTCATGGAATGGCAACGTGAGCAGAATTGTATTTGATGAGTAGAGTTCCTGGGTCTATTGAATTTAACTCCTATCGCCAGATGCTTATAATCAATGTAAATGTACTCAGTAGAAAAAATTATTAAGATAAATTAAGTATTAAGTTACAAGTTACGTTAAATTAAAAATTTAGTTTAAATCCTTCTGAAAGGAAGGGTAAGAAAAATTTTGCAAATAAAAAATATTAAGATTTAAAAATTAGAATTAAATTTAAAAATTAGAATTAAATATTAAAATAATTTAAAGAGAATAAGTTGAAATAAATTAACAAGTTAAGGTGGCCCTCAGCAAACAAGATGGAAAGTTTGCACAAAAATAAAAAAAAAGGCCCCGTGCAGGGTCATACAATTCGTGGCGAGATGATTGCAGATTTCCGCGGGGGGAAACTAAAAATGTCAAGATGGGGGAATTTGGAAGATACGACACCACGTGGGACCGAACCCACAACGTAGGGGATACCAGGTCAGCGCGGTGGCACTGCGCTACGGCAGCACACAAGCAGGTGAGCAAGATGGGATGAGTATCGCGGTAAGGAAATTAATGTTAGCTCCTAAGGAGACACGCCCTAGGCCGCTTACGGTTAGCAGGAAGTGAATAGTCATAATCAGGAAATTCTGCAATACTTTCGTTACGAATGTTAGGAAGGCTATCATAAAATTTCTTAGAAATTTAATGTGCCTGGTGCGAGAGTGTAGAGATGCCGAAGTCTCTTCTATGTAATTGTAATGTTCGACAACTCGTAGTATTGTTTTGTCGTTTTCTAGAATTAATTTTGGAATCAAATGAAATGGTTGTGACTGCTTTAGCTTCGTGCTAAGAATAGCATTGCGATGCTGTTCTGATTTTTTTAACTGTCTATATGTGTGAGGAAATAAAGTACCTTGTTTATATGTCGTCACGCCTTGGTGGATTATTTACAGCCGTTGTTTATGAATTTCACGCGACATTTATCCGAAGATAAGGATATTGGCTTCCGCCACTTGTTTATCATAACTTTATATTTCAATTTTATTATTTCACTTGTAAATTAAAGAAGCATTTTTTATGTTTAAAACATATCCACATTATTACCATTGAGTAGAAAATATTTAATTTCTTAACTGAATAATATTAATGAAGTAATACCCTTATGTACATCCATTATCCATTGATATTAATTTTTTTTCCTTGTATTCTCTGCAGATAGGCGAAAAAGTGAAAAAATAAATTTGGATGACGTAGATGAATGGGAGATAAAAACTATTACTAGTGCTTTAAAAAACTATTTTAGGTAACTATTTTTATATATTCTTTGAAAGCATATAATTTGTGGTCATTTCTCATCAGTTTCCGTAATTATCTGTGTTTCTTTCTTTACATAGAAACCTTCCAGAACCCCTTATGACATTCCGATTACACAGTGCCTTCATATCAGCTGCTAGTAAGTTTCTGTTTTGCCGTATTTATTGCATTTTTATTTACGGAATTGTTAAAGCATTGAAATACTCTTTTTTTTATTGCTTTTGCTTCGAGAAATACCCATTTGAGAGAGAGGACGAGGCTTTAAGAAAACGTAAAAGCACATACAGGGTGTCGTTTCAAGATTTACCAATGATATGTGATTAGCAGAACTCCAGTCAAGAATTAAACAGGATATTTTTTAAGGAGTTTTACATCCTTACGCTCTACGAAAGTTATTTAAGTTTGTAAAACATGGTACTGCACTGTATTACTTCGTACCGCATACAATTGTGTTTTGTACTTTTACTGATACCTAAAACTGTACAAGTTTTGCGTAATTTACTACTCATTTACTTTGTTGTCTCTGCACGTGTAAAAATATTTTAAGTCTATAAAACTGTTCTAATATTTTAAGTTTATAAAACTAGGCCCGAGGTAGCCTGGTGGTAGCGCGTAGGGCTTGGAGCTGAGGGTGTGAAAATCAGACGAACCTTCCTGTCTAGGCCGGATAAGGGCACGTTAAATCCGTAAACCGGAAGTCCGTCTATGAGGTCACAGAGGGTAGGAGAATGTATGTGCCCCCGAGATGTCGTCCCTGGAGGTACTCGGTCAACACCAGGGGGTGGTATTGATTCACCTAGGAGGTGCCTCCATTGAAACCAACAAAAGACTCTCGCAGATTATCTGCGAACAGCGGCGCACCCAAGATTTTTTCTTGGGGGGGGGGGGGGTGAGATGAACGGATAAAAATATTCATAATGCAAAATCAATATTCATAATGCAATTTCTATTTCTTTGGGGGACAGGGCCCTTTACCCCCCCCCCCCCTGGGTGCGCCACTGTATGCAAATGTCTTCATTAAAAAGTGCCCTGCATTAGCAAACAACAAACACCGACATGTTTATAAAACTCACAGTAATAGTGCAGTACAACGTTTTGCTTCTATTGTGTGTACTAAATATGGCAAGTTGTATTATAAGTTTATGTAGCTTTGAGAGCTAGAGATATTCATAGATTTCCTATCTTGAGGGAGCCCTGATTCCCTAATCTCTGTTAAGCCGACTATATAATTGCAAATATGTAGATAAATATATGAATGTATGCTTGACTACATACTTACAAATTTGGGTAAGTACTTTTCACCTCTTTTTCACCCTACAAACCTTTTTCCAATATCTTAAACCTGCACCCGCGAGGAATTCCATATATTTCTGCACAAAATCGCGTGCGAAATTTATATCTTGTAGGGCCTACCGCAAGGAGGCTTTTAATGCTAAATAAATAAATAATCAAAATACGTGGAGAAAAAGAAATTGCTTTTATATATTAATTTTCTGGAAATGCGAATATAGCAATACAGGAAACAAGATGGGAAATAAAACATTTCCTGGAAGCTGTATTGTTTAGAATGGTACACATTTCTTAGATGCGATATTTCGTAGAAGTATAGATTGTGAAATAACGCTCCCTGTATTCAAATAAGTAAAAAAAAAATTCATTCCACGGAATAACTTTTTCTCTGTTCAGATACTCTAATAATACAATGGGGTGCGATAATAACAGGTTAAAATTACACCTGCTGTTAGATATATATATTTTTTTGTTTTTACTTTTAATAGTTCTACTGTGTGATGGAATCTGATACACAGAATTGACTCCCACATTTCCGAAGGTCACTGGTAAGGGAGTCGAGGAGGTAGGGCGACGCGGGAGGTGGCAACAGTTCGGGCGGACATTCTAGGTGTCAGTAGACACCATCAGGTGGTCCGGTGAACATAGCGGTTTCGTTTTCGAGGCGTTCTTTAAAAACGATTCTGTACCCGCAACTTGTACCCTCACCTGAGTAATGTTATTTTCAATACCTAGTAAAAAAAATAGATCGTTAGTACTTTTTGAAAATATAATTTTTTTTTTGTAAAATTTTTCGTTCATTTTTTTATGACCCTTTGAAATGTTGGTTTGTTTGTTTTAACGTAGGATTACGTTCCTCCATAACGGTCCTCTGGAAAGCAAAATTTCAGACGCTAAAGCCGTCTGTCGTCGCGAATTATAATTTTCGCAGCGCGCCAAACCCAGTCTGTATCGCTTGGGCAAGCAGTAAACAGTTAAACAGAAAAGTACCAAAATGCGTCAAAATTTTGACTCACACACACACACACATATATATATATAGATGCATAACACATACGTACATATATACATACAAAAGAGGTAAACAACAATAAGTAATCATACGTTAATAACCCGCGGTAGTTTCGTTAGAAGAGACTACCTTAATTTTTGTTTTGTTTTTTATGGCTTTAGTGTGTGATGGAATTTGATATATTTGTTTTACTGCAATATGGTGCCATTATTTTACCTATTTATGAATCAATATTCCTGTTAACTAACGTTGTTTTGTTTGTTTTTTAGAATTAGATAACATGGATGAAAGAATTGATGAAATTCAGTCGCTTGTGCACAGACTTCCAAAGCCAAACTATAGTATGCTAGAAATCCTAATTGCTCATCTTTGCAAGTAAGTAGTTTAAAAAACAAAACAGATCTTAATATTTCTCCAGTATCAAAGCCTGGCTACTGAAATGGCGTATGTGAACTCTGTGAACTATACCTTACACAGATTTAAAATCTTCTGTGGAACTGAATATTATTTATTCGTAAACCGTAAATGTTTTCCAGTATTCTGAAATCTTTCGTATAGTACTCATACATAATTTTCAATACAAATACACCATCTACCAATAAGTATTTGGACACCTATGCAAATGACGATATCTGCGGTCCTGATATACGTCATGTCCTCCGCCGTTAAATATCGTGTAGGAAACAACAATGACATTAGTCGCATGCAAGATGCCACGAAGTGCAGAGTTATCTGATTTCGAGAAAGGTGTAATCGACGCGTATCACAGAAATTGCCGATCCTTAAGGGACATATCTAGCGAGCTGAATTACCCAAAATCGACAGTGGCCTATGTAACTCAAAAGTGGAAGATGAGTGGTGATTGTCGGAATGTGCCCCGAGTCAGCAGACCCACGAAACTGGGGGATAGAGACCGACGGGTGTTGTCCAGAGAAATTCGAAAGAACCGCATCCAGCCGATGGCTCATATACTCCAGGAGTTTCAACAGGCAACTGGGAGTGTTGTTTCGATTAATACCATCCGTAAGGAAGCACATCTGCTTCGTTTTCATAGTCGTGCTGCCTCCCATAAGCTTTTGATCACAAAGTTCAACCGCGTTGCTCGATTAATGTGGTGCAAAGCACGTCGAAAATTGACCGTAGATCAGTGGAAACGAATCAAGGTTCACCCTCTAGCGTTCGGATGGCAGCGTCTGGGCCTGGTGCCTTCTGCCAGAATGCATTGTGCCCACAGTAAAGTTCGGCGGAGGTGGAATTATGGTCTGGGTGTGTTCCTCGTGGTATGGACTGGGACCCTTTGTCTGAATTCTTGGTAAGCTCAACGCCGACGCCTACTGCACTATTTTGGATGACAGTGTGCTTCTTACGTTGCGGCAGTTTTACGGGTAGGACCCATGTTACTTCCAGAACGACAACGCCAGGTTTCATGTTGTGAGGTCCACCATGGATTGGTATGGTGACAATGGGGTTAACCGAATGGACTGGCCTGCCCAGAGCCCAGACCTGAACCCTATCGAGAACCTCTGGGACGAGTCGGATCGCCGAATCGAGGAGTGCAACAACCGTCCAAAATCGGTGAAGGAACTTTCATGTCTTCTCCAAGCCGAATGGAACAAAACACCACTAGCTGTCATATAAGGACTTGTGGAAAGCATGCCCCGTAGGGTTAAGGCTGTAATTGACTCTCTACCAAATATTGAATATGAATAAATTTTGTTTGTCTTTTTTATTACAAGTGTCCAAATACTTATTGGTAGCTAGTGTATTACAGCTATTGTAGGCAGTATATGAGGTCCATTTCTGAAAAGTTGGTGCGAGTCCTCATGGTGCAAAAGCCATCAAGTACGATTGACTGAAAAGCTAGCTTTAAATTATAGTCCGTGAAATGTTCGGAAATGTGTATTATGAAAGAACGTGGTAGAATATGGTGTACATGACCGTCGAAATTAAACTGCAGTTTGAAAAGAATTATAAAATTTGAGGCATTATTTACAGCCCCCCAAACCACTGGCAAAGGAAGTCTGTAAATTAAGGCTGCTGTGTACTAACCCTACTGTGTTCGCTCCCCTCAATGTTAACCTATGAAGAAAATATGTCCAAGGATTGCCGACTTGGAATGAAAGATTTTTTTATTTTTTTATTTTACTCCGTAATAGAGAAAGAAATTTTACACCTCGTGGCATATTTCGCTTTTTAAAACAAATGCAAATAATATTTTGAAATTTAAATTATTCGGAGAAAAATCAGGTATAGTGTGTCTTAAAAGCTCATAAATTCCTTTGGTAGACGAAATTTATCAAATGAATCCTGTTGCAAGGTGCAGAAAAATTCAGGCTATCTGAAAATACCATTTTTATTGGATTATCGGCATTTATGTAGCAGTAAACAGTAGACACATTTTCTCCATAGATTAACATTGAGGTGAGCGAATCCAATTGGGTTAGTACACAGCATCCTTAATTTGATATATTATCCGATTTCTAAGGTACCTCTGGTATATGGAGCTATGAATAAATAGCTGATGAAACTTCCACTGCGTCTAATTTAGTGATATATATTTTTCTGTTGTATTGCATTTTTCCTTTGGTGTGTGTACATTTTGACTCAATACTCTGCAGGGCCTAAGGACATTATTTTACACGATCTTCTGCATTATAAATATATATATATATATATATATATATATATATATATATATATATATGCATGCACATATCGACATAGCACAAGGTTTTACAGAAGGTCGGTCGCACTTTATGGTAACGATTTTGTTAGTTAAGTTCATCTTTAAGTACATCTTTTATAACTTGAAATCTTTATGAATGGTTTTACTTACAGTGCCAGAAAACATTCCTAGTTTCGATGCAATGGATCTTTGAGTCGACGGATTTTCTTTTAGGATCAGAGACTTCACTTTCTTGATATTTACCTGCGTCCGAACAGTCTTAGGATGAGGTTTCGCGGTCATGTTTTCATTTTTACTTTCAGTTAGACTTTTTTCCCTTTCAAATTTAATATATTGTAAATACCTTTTTTTGAAATGCCATAAACGCGATTTTTACGTCGCTTTATAATTTGTTGATACGAATATTTCTCCTCGAAAAGCGCAGTTACGTAACCTTCGAGCCATCTATCACTTTTAAGAGCCATTCTCAAAATAAATCTTTTATTTTACATTCCAATCAAAACAAAACAGTAGCAGACGATTATTCTAAAGTTGCCAAATTTTTATCTCAAAATGCAAAAAACAAAAATTAATTGCAAACAAAAAACAAAACTTAATTGCAAAATTGTTTCCATAAAGTGCGAACGACCTTCTATATTTCAATTCTTCTGGATAATAATGGAAGTAAAAGCTCTCGAGATGTTGTATTCAAATATCTGTGAATAACCTAAATAAAAAAAATCCTATATAAAAGAATAATATCTATTTCTATGTTCATTGAATACTGCTGTCAGTATTTTTTTATTGTCTGTTCACTCAACAGGGTTGCAAAACACTCTGACAAGAACCTGATGACAGTTTCAAATTTGGGAGTTTGTTTTGGTCCAACGCTTTTACGCCCAGAAGAAGAAACTGTAGCAGCTATAATGGATATCAAGTTTGGAAACATTGTACTCGAGATATTGATTGAGCAGTATGAAAAGGCAAGTATTTTTTTTTAATATTTTTATGAACACTTCGAAAGCAACTCCCTGCAAAATTTGGGAGGACGATGGCCGTATGACTAGAGCACTGGCTTTCGGTACCGGAGTCCATGGGTTCGAGTCCCGTTCTTGGCATGGACGTTTGTAGCTGTTCGGAATCTGCTTTCAGCAATAGGTCCCGGTTTAATTAGACCTCGTGTAGCAGCCCCCCCCCCCCCGAAAAAAATTGATCGTAGTGTTCTCTATCAAACCAACCCCTCAAAATGTGATGTAGAAACTATTTCAGAAAATACTATATTGAAAAGTCTTGGACAAAAACTTAAAGAAAATCTGGAGTTTTGCGCACAATATACTCTGTGGTGTGTTCAGAGTAATAAGCATAAAATTTTTCTACAAATTATTTAAATACATTTTAACGTGTGTGTGTGCGCGCTGTATGAAATCGCATAAAAACTCGATATAAAATGAAGTATACGGGAACATTGTTATATAATGTATTAAGCAGTGGTAGACTTTGTTTTCTGAAATTGATAACTATATGTGATGCAACCCACTGAAAACGTACCTTAAGGCGGAAACTTAAATCTCTTTGGAGAGTGAAAAAATGGTGTTCAAGGTTAAAGGCTAATTTACCGATTTCCAAGTTTGAACGTCAGCTGATTCTAATAACATTTGGCAACTTGTCTACAAAAGATTAGCCTTCTACGATTTGTAGTTTGCCGTGTAGAGCTACTTTACCCTTAGTGGACTGTATGAACTGAATCCAACACGTAAACGAACTCCATTTTGAAAGAATATTGCCTTTACTAAATCTCATTCTAACGAAGACCAGATCACATTCTAAAGAACCGCACCAGATGTACGTTACTCAGACACAGAATATAAAGAAATTCACTTCATTTTTAAATAATTTAAAGGATAAAATATTTCACTTCCCTTCGAATTAATTTAAACGATAGAATATTTCATTTCACTTCCAATTCATTTAAAGGATAGAATATTTCATTTCATTTCCAATTCATTTAAAGGATAGAATATTTCATTTCATTTCCAATTCATTTAAAGGATAGATTATTTCATTTCACTTCCAATTCATTTAAAGGATAGGATATTTCATCTCACTTCGAATTAATTTAAACGATAGAATATTTCATTTCACTTCCAATTCATTTAAAGGATATAATATTTCATTTCATTTCCAATTCATTTAAAGGATAGGATATTTCATTTCACTTCCAATTCATTTAAAGGATAGGATATTTCATTACACTTCCAGTTCATTTAAGGGATAGAATATTTCATTTCACTTCCAATTCATTTAAGGGAAAAAATATTTCATTTCACTTCCAATTCATTTAAAGGATAGAATATTTCATTACACTTCCAGTTCATTTCAGTGACGTAGTGAACATAACTGGCGCCCGGGGCACGATACTTGGAAAGTACCCAATTTTCAGCAAAAAAAGATTTTTAAAAGTCTCAAATTTTTAACCCCTGTATCCACATTTTGAAAACTCTTTTGTCTATTTCGCGGGATCTAATGTTAACTGATACGCTTTTGGTTTCAATTTCGTAGCTACTGTGCTTTAGAATTAGAGGATTTTTGATAGTAACAGAAACTAAAAAATTTAAGATCAAGAATGTTTTCAACACCGCCCCCTGGTGTCACCTCCATTTTGATCTAGCACTCCCATGGACAACATCTGGGGGGGGGGGGGGGCGTACCTTTTCCCATCCTCTTTGACATCATAGAAAGACTTTCCGGTCTGCATATTTAACGTGCCCATATGTGGTCTATACACGATGGTATTTAATGGCGTTCGTCGGGACTCGAACCGAGCACAACCCCAGTTCCAAGCCCGACGCGCTACCACTAGATGACCTCGGGCATGATCAAGAATGTCGAGTCCTTTATTTACATTTGTTGATAACAGCAACAATCCTACAATCAGAAATTTGCTAATTGGCTTTGCCTCGTTCCCACGGCGAGGAATATAGAGGTGTACTGCTGTTAAAGAATTAAAAAAGGTTGTAATTTGTTGTTTGTTTGTGGTGGCGACCATTTTGTTTAGATGTTCAGTTTTTATTGAAGAATAATTCACTTGAAGTGTTATAATTTTCAAATATTTTTGAAAAAAGCACTATGAATCTCATTCATTATAGTTTTTTGCGATGTGTCTTTATGGATTGAATGTTATATACATTATTTAAATATGACTAACTTTGATATTCCCAATCTTTGATGTGTTTGATTTATTCATGCTTTTATTCGTATTTTATTAAAAAACTAGCCACTGCGCGACCAGCATGGTCGCTTATAGTTTTATATTTTCTTTTGCAAAACAACTCAACTCAAAGTAACATATGTAAGGAATGTTACCATTACCTGTCATCATAAATATAGGTTTTTAAGGGGTATTCTCTATAAGGCTGATTCTAAAACATCGTGATTAAAAAATAGGAATTTCCATTACTTCAGAACAGAGTTAAAGATAAGACTGAGAAACCCAACACCAATGATTTTATAAATTACATCCCTCTCTGTATGTACTATTTTTCAAAATTAAGATATCTACACTTTATCATTACACCAAATAAGAAATTGTCGGGAAAAAAAATTTTCACTTAATAAATAGAGTAAAAATTCAGCAAGTACTAAAATTTAGCGGGGTTTACAACACTCTCTGTATATACTATTGTTAACAATTCAGATATCTACACTTAATCATACCAAATAATAAATTGTCTGGAAAATTTCTTCACTTATAAACTGGAGTAAAAATTCAGCAAGTACTAAAAAAAGTAAAAAACTAACTATTAATGACTATCGGTTGCTATGCCGGTGACGGTTAAGCCTAACCTCGCGATCATTTATGCTCTCTCTTTCACGCCTCTCTCTTAATGAATTATTTCTTGTTCGCTTTCTTTCTTGAGACTGTTCCCAATTTTCAATTGATCGTACCGCTCGCTTTCGAGCATTCCTAATTTCAGTACGTAAATCAATGTTGACACGCGGTTGCAAATTGCGGACGGCCGCTAATGTTTACATCTGGTAGTTGCAGCCGTTGCCGTTCGGAGTGTAGAAATTTCGTCGATTTTTGTGCCGCATACCTACGCGTTTTATATATATAGATTTTGGTATCAAGCTTATTTTAATGGGTAAAGCTAATTATAGGGAAACATATTGCATGTATATATTACATTTTTATAAAACATGAAAGCATAATGCTGATTTACCTTTATTCGCATTTTATTCAAAACAGTTTTGTGTCATATGTATTTTATCAGGTAAAGCAAATTATAGAAAATTTTTATTAAATTTAAATTATTTTTTTTAAATTAAATTAAATGTCCTATTTATAACTGCATGAACAGAAGCTGCTTTTTTTAGAACGTGAAGAAAAAAACAATTTTTAACAGGTCTTTAAAATTTCTGAAGTAGGTTCTTTAAAGTCAGCAAAAAGTACTTTAATTTTTTTTATAAAAAGTGGGGAAACCTAATCCACACTTATTTGGAGGACTGACTATAACTTAGTTAAAGTTTATAGCCATAAACTGAGATTAGAATGGCAATGTGTCATGTGAGATGATTTGATTTTTCATTTCATAAATTGAAGACTGTCCGTGGAAAATATTACAAGTTCCTACAAATTTATTCATTTTTTAACGTAGGATTACGTTTCTCCACAACGGTCCTCCGGAAAGCGAAATTTCAGATGTTCTGCGTCGCGAGTTATAATTTTGGCAGCACGCCAAACCAACACCTTCTCTCAGCGGAGAGGTGTTGCCCAAACCCAGTCTGTATTGCTTGGGCAATCAGCAAAACAGTTAAACACAATAGTACCAAAATGCGTCAAAATTTTGACATATATATATATATATATATATATATATATATACATACACACACACACGTACATATATATAGATACATACGTACATAACACATACATACATACACTGAAGTGCCACTGAATTAGGGATAGCAAAGCCTATGCAAATTGTGTAGCGCTGCGCATCATGTATGCGCAAGTGAGGGCGCTGTGGTAACTGCATATATAGCGCGTACTGTGGTTGTTCTGAATTAGTTGTTGGAATTGCCAGTATGGGTAAACTGCCTGATTTAGACGCCGTCGATCGCGGACAAATCGTAGGTGAGCGACGCATGGGCCATTCAATTTCCGAAATCGTCAGACAGCTAGGATTTTCAAGGTCGACAGTGTCAAGAGTATCCCAAGAATACATGGATGGTGGGAAAAAAAACTAGCAATCGGACAAACTGCAAAGGACAATTAGCCTTGACAGTGCGTGGTGAGAGACGGCTCAGGCGTATTGTACGTAGCCAGCGAAGCCAAACATTAGCTCAAATTACCACCCAGTTTAATGACGGTGCCAGTCGTACAGTCAGTAAACGGACTGTGCAACGCTCGCTTCATCGTATGGGTTTCGGGAGCCGTCGACCTACGAGAGTACCATTGCTCTATACTCGCCATCGGGCTGCACGTCTTGCCTGGGCAAGAGAGCACAGAGACTGGAGTGTAGAGGACTGGAAACGAGTAGCATGGAGTGATGAGTCTCGATTCCGACTACTTAACGCCGACGGGAGGCTGAGAATATGGCGTCAGGCTCATGAAGCCATGGATCCTGCATGCCTGGCTGGAACTGTACAAGGGCATGGTGGCTCAATCATGGTCTGGGGTGTTTTTTCGTGGCACAGTTTGGGATCTTTGGTGTGTGTACCAACCTCCCTCAATGCAATTCGGTACGTAGAGTTGCTGGGTGATCACCTCCATCCGTTTATGCTGTTCTGTTATCCGCACGGTAATGGAGTTTTCCAGCAAGACAACTGTACCTCTCACAAGTCCCGGTTGGCTACTGGCTGGTTGGATGAGCATTCCTCTGACTTCTCTGTCATGAATTGGCCACCTAGAAGCCCAGACTTAAATCCTATTGAGCATCTTTGGGATGTTTTGGAACAAGGCGTGAAAGGCCATCACACAGCACCAAAGAACCTTACTGAATTATGGACAGCTTTAGCCAATATTTGGCAAGCCATTCCCGTGGAACGTTTCCAGAAACTTGTTGAATCTATGTCTCGTCGTGTGGCAGCCGCTATCAAGGCCAGAGGAGGCCCAACTCGTTACTAGGTAGGTATCCCTAATTAAGTGGCACTTCAGTCTATATACATACAAAAGAGGTAATCAACGATAAGTAATCCTACGTTAATAACCCTCGGTAGTTTCATTAGAGGCGACTACCTGAAAATTTTTTTTCAAATAAATTGCCTATGTTAATACACTGGTAAAAGGTACATGTACCAACCGTTGTTCTGTGAGTTCCTATAATAGTTAATATAACGAATTTTCACGTTAAAATATATAATATCTTGTAGAATTTTTTTCTTCACTTTCTGAGTTTTTTAGTTTTTAGCACTTGTACGATTTTCCACAGACAGTCTTTAATTTCTGGATGACTGTGACCCAGAGATTGACGAAGGATCAATTTAGCAGATGTGTAAAGTATGACGAAATTTAGATGCACTTTTCGGGTAGAGCAAAAGTGAACAAAACATTGTTATACGCAGTACAAAATGATACAGTACAGAGGCTGTACTAAAGTTATTGAATTTTTACAAACTTCAATAACTTTAGTACACCAAAACTCCAAAAAGTATCTTGTCTAATTACTAATGGAATACTGATGGAAAAACTTGCACATGATAAAATTCGTGAAAGTTGAAGGATGACTGTATGTCGAAACAGATGCAATAAACTTAGCAGATAAATAATTACAAGATAAAAAGAACTTTTTATATGCCATGTTTTTAAATTTTCTGTTGAATCATATAAACTTGACAATTCTATGTATTAATAAATACTTTTTTTAAATTTTTTTGATGAATTATCCCATCAACTTGAAAGAAAATGAAGTAAATTGGAAGTTAACTTGCATTTGACTTGTTTGACTTGTTGCATTTGACTAGTTCCCTTTCCGGCCTATGGATGGCTGTACCAGTCTACTAAACAAAATTAACTGAAAATAACTTAAAATTAATTTAATTCTGCTTAAAGATGGCTAAAAGTATTAAAAGAATGCATTGTCATCGTGTTCTGAGCTATTCTAAAAGTTTCAAATGTCTAGCTAGTCGAGAAGTCAGTTAAAAATCGATTGCAAGATTTGTACTGGACAAACACACACGCAAACAAGCACACGAACTAGAAAGCAAGTTAATAAAAACATGGTAATTACGACGGACGAGTCAAATTAGTAACGTCTCGCATAAGTCAAAATACAAATATGTTTTAAAATTGAGGAATTTTTTTTTCTAACCTGTATTCATTCTTTAATTCAGATCTTTTGTCCTTCGGCTGTGAATGGTGAATCCAGACTAGAGAGTGCAAACTCGAAAGATTCTCAGAAATCCAACTCCACTTCGCATAGCACAACTTCTGCTGACTCCCACGGAGAGCCAGTGGCACCACAACGAAGGGCTAAACGAGAAACTGTCTACGTCATGGACGCTGGACGTCCGCCGGGAAGATCCAATCACTCATCCCGCTCATCTCATTCTACATTCTCGATATCACCCCGAGCAGAGAGCATGTACCTGGACAATGCATCTGCCCAGCGAGTGATGGTGGTTCAGCCATCCTATGTTCAACGACAGTCATACCATTCTATGATGTCATCAACTGTTCAGGGACATTCTTCAATGACGACGTCATCTAGCCAGAAATCGTATTCCTCATCCTCATCATCAACGAATACACAACAGTCATCAAGCAGAAACCAACATTCTGCGGGCAGTGTCAGTACGACTCCTCAACAACAACAACAACAACAACAACAACAACAGTCAAGAAATGTGGCTCCTCCAAGAAACAGAGGAAAACCTCTTGTGGTTTATAATCCTTCTTGGAATGGTATGTAACTGTTCAAGTGACATTATTTGTTTAATATAATGGCACAGTATAAGTTTGTATACGACTTATTCCTTATAGTTACACTCGAACATTTTAGTCATAATTAAGTTAAATGATCATGGTAATCTGTAATCTTTGTTACAACCTAAATTGTAATAGGCATTATATTATACAATTTACTACCCATAATCTATATATATATATATAAAACAGTTCCTTAACTGACTGACTGACTGACTGATTGACTGACTGACAACGCACAAACCAAACCGCTGGACCTAAAGAGTTGAAATTTTGCGTGTCGATTCTTCTTATAGTGTAGGGGTGCACTAAGAAAGATTTTTGAAAAATTCTTAGATTTTTTTTAAATTAAATTTTTGAGCTGTTTTTGTAACATTCTTTAAAGTTTGCGTTTAAAATAACAATCTGGGGGTTATATAATTTACATCATGAGAAAGATCATAAATATTCCTTTAAAATGAAAGCTTTTTCGAATCTTTACTTCCATTTTCTGATTTTTGGTGAATTTTTAAAGATTAATTTTTAGAATTTAATTTATTAAATGCCAAATGGTCCTTTTAACTAATTCTACATATTATATTACTATATGTTTTTCGGAGGAGAGCGCCAAAAATGTATCGTGCCTCGGGCGCCAGTTATGCTCGCTACGTCACTGTGTACCGGAAGCTATGAAAATCGGTTTTCAGATTTTCTGAGCAATTCCACCATTCCCATAAACTTAAGCAGTATTATTGAACTGACTATTGCCTTTTGAGCAGGGTTTGTCAGTCATGACGATGAGTGCAAGATTGGTTTGTAGATAATGACGCTGATCTATTAATTTACCTCAGAAGTCCATGTATCGAAAAAGCTTGCGCTGTTGGCAGATTGCTAAGCGCCTGCGCTTTCATCTCGTTCAAATCCGGCTCGCGGATTATTTTCGGATACGTTTGCTTTTCGCCTGTGTTGTCTATAGTCACATTAGGAAAGTCGCTGGGAATCCAGAAAGTCTCTCGCCTTCCAATACCGTTCACTAAGAGTCGCATCAGAAATAGTTCAACATGAAAGAAGGTGTGCCGCATCCATAGGTGACCTATCCAGTCAAAGAGGGAATGTAGGAATAGTCACCATTCTAATACGATGGAGATGAGAGGTCAAGCAGTCATGTCTCGTAGTCAGTCTGAATTCTGAGTATTCAGGCATGGAAAGAAGTTATTCTTTCCACTGTTCGTCTTTAATTTGATAAAAAAAATGGTTTTGTGCCTTCATAAAATAAATTAGCCTTATCTTGTCTTAAAATATTTATTAACTCTACTCAGAAACCTGAAATTCGTAGCAGAATATCTACTCATCTAGCCGTGGTTTCATTTCAGACCATCCGACGTCGAGCAGTAGCAGCTCCGAGTCCTTGAATTCTCCTCGCTCATCCACGAACTCCAGTCACCACATGCTAGCACACACGTCTCCTTCCTCACTGAAATCTAGCTCTTCGCACCACCAGCCGTTGTCGCATGGCTCCCCACCGGTGCGCACCAGCTCCTCGCACCATCAGCTGGCCTCTCATTCGGCCTCAGGGTCGCACCATCATCATGCCAGCTCGACGCCGCAATCCATCAAGACGAGTCCTTCCCTGCATCGGAGAATGGACAAGTCCTCGTACAGCCCAGCGCACTCGCCCAACAGAGCTGGAAGCCGGTCAGCTGATGGCCATAGGGGAGGGGCCGTCATCCAAGGCAGTGTAGGGGCAGAGAAGCCTAGACGTAGTAATAGAGCAGTAGATGTGGTCGGACATCAAAGGCATGGCTCTGCAGGTACTGTTACTGTACTTTTCTAGCTGCCTTATTGTTAAGCCAGAGGCTTTCAATGCGCCTCCTTGAGCAAAACGCCTGTTAAAATATCCCCATCGGCTTTTGCTTACATTTAAATTAGCGGAACTTACGCTACTTAAGCTAACTAATAATAGTAACTAAAGATATATATATATATATATATATATATATATATATATATGTAATATATCCATTACATCTCGTCCTTGAATTATTATCTGAAAGGGAAAACTAGCTCATATTTACATGGCTGGAGCTAGACTCAGCCTGAAAGGAATAAAATTTTGATGCTGTCTGGCCGAATCGTTTGTTAGAGCGACAAAAGTGCATCCGTCCAATTCAGAAGACGGCTCGAACGCGAATTTCAAGCGAACCTTTCAACCTTATGCGCGAGAGGCGAAAAAAACATGTGGCTGTTATTTTGTAGGGTCAGCAGAATATTGGGGCTCGCGATGCGAACCCACGCCTCTGAATCCAGAGATGTACACGTGTAGAAATGCAAGGCATGCGATTAATGGGAAGTTCTGTTGGTAAGGTCCCCAAAGCGATAAATAAATTAAGATTACTGCAGATTGGATTTAGGAAAGGGAATTTAAATGCTAGAATGGAAGGTATAATATTTAATTTATTACATATATATATATATCACTTCTAGGTGTTTTTTTATGTTTACCGTTTTCGGGTTCGTTATGAGAAACCTGGACTGAAGTTAAAGGGGGGGGGGATATTTTAATTATTTATGTTTTGAATAAGCTTGAAATTTCAATTCAAAAGCTTTACCGAATTTGAAGCCCAATTGAATTATGAAAATCTGTGAGAGCCTCCTAGAAATCAGAAAAATGAGGGGGGGGGGGGTTATTTAAAATGTAGGTCCAGAAATCTTCCTGAGGGTTTACCATGGCTTGAAGAAGGTGGTGTTGTCTAACTACCAAATTACGATTGGGAACACAAGCGGTTTAAATCGAAAACGGACTATTCTACTAAAAAGATAGGAGAGAAGGGTACGTGATGCCGAATCATGGCATATAGCAGAAAAATTTCAGCAAATGTGTCTTCCTTCCACATGAGTGGATGCAGATTAGACTGTCCTTCACTGTGCAAAATTTCTCTCTGTTTGATATGTGAACTATATAAATATGTTGATATTATCTCCTATGAGCTGCAACATTCTGGACAGGTCTTGCATGTTGTGTTACTCAAATTAATTAAAATTATAAGGCAACATATATAAAGCTTCAAAATCCATAATATTTAAAAATACCATCAAACGTTAACTTCTAAATAAAGCATTTATAACTGTTGAGGCGATAAATATTAAATGAGTTGCTTTCTTTATTTTTATTTATTTATTTATTTTCATACCATCCATCAGTTATTTCTTATCCTGTTAAATATTTATTTGATCCAAGAGTATGAAATATAAATCTGACATCAATAAACTGTATAATCTGTGAAAGGGATCATAGCATTCAAACAATTTTAAATAATCAATGAAAAAAAAATATTGACTTGACACTATTCTGCAGCATGGAGTTGGTTTATTGTTCATGAATGAATGTATACAACCCATTTAACAATTAAATTTTTTTTACAGGTTCAAGAGATTATTTTATTAGTGGAGTAAGACAAAATAGTGTGTAAGTATAAAATGTTTTTTTATTAAGTATACACCGCTAATATGCTTTAAAACTGTTAAATTATAAATATTTTTTTAATTCAAATTTTTTTAATCCTATGCTATTTTAATTGGTATGTATATAACACATAAAATCTTTTACTCTTTGAAAATCAATTACATGTCAAAATTTAATTTATCTAAAATATAAATGATTTATAAAATACTAATTTTTTAAAATTATTTATTCCCATCAATCATTCTACTCATTATTCAGTTATTTAAAATATTATTAAATGAAACCACTTTTAAAAAATGCGTGTTTTATCTTATTATTATTTTTAATTTAAAAGCAAGTTAAATCGGACAAATTCAAGTAAATCATGAAGGGCTTTGTAAGAAAGAGATGCTTTCTTGATCCTATGACTTTAGTTCCATACGTGAGAACATTGATTAATTCATATCGTTTTACATGCAGTATTTCCCGCTTTATTTTTACTAGTGTTTCAACTACATTTTACTGCATGATTTTATTTAAACTTTAGGCACATCTGCAAAGTTGTTACAAATGTTTATCCTTTATCATATATTGGCATATTGAGTTATGATCTTTATTCTTATTATAAGAAAAATATTGTTTAATAATTTATATGGATGTCAACCAAAACCAGTAGTTATCTCTTTAAATTATGATGGTTTCAAGAAAAAAAAAATAAATGCTTGTTTCAAGCATTTTAAAATATGCAAGAATTCACTAATGTGTGATAAAAAGAAATTTAATTGTATGTGTTTTAAAAAATTATACATTTTACCCATTGTTTGTGTGATTAGAGTCATTATGTAACTATTGAATGCAAAGTTGCAATGTGATTACAAGTAATGTAGTAGTATTTTAGTTCCCCATCACTGCTAACACAATATCTATTTTCTTAACAATTATATATTACTAATAACACTCATGATAGTATAAAATTCATTTTTAAATATTATATATCACTCTTCTAACCATATTGAGGAAACATCATATAGATGATTAATTGACATTTTATATTGTACTAATTGCCTTAATGTGAGTAAATCTATGTATGATGGGGAATTAAACATAGATCTACTTATAGATATTAGTCTAGTGTTTATTATTCACCTTGTATTTTTTAAAAGGATATTCTGACTAAACTTTTTTTCAACTACTGGTATTTTTGTGTAAATCTTTTTTCATTTTTTTAATACCACTCACCTTTCCTAATAGAGTTTCCTTTATTCAACTTTTAATAACTTTTGAACCCATTTTATAAGAACTTAGAAAACCATCCTTTCTGACTACACCCCTCTTTGCGATAGTCCCTGTCATCCTTCCATTGCCCAATTTTTTATTATGACCTTCTCTTTGCCATCTCTAATTATTGCAATCACTGGTTTTCCATAGTTTCCCTGCTAGCCCTTCAACATCTTCATCTTCATCCTCATCTTCTTTACCTACTGGCAATGGAAGGTGAGCTGAATTTTTGACATTTTGAAAAACAAATCGTGACACATTTTTGAATCTCAAGTCCCATTTTTTGAACTATGCTTTTTTTCCCCTTATATAGCGTTAGAAAGGTTTGCTATGGATAGTTTTTTAATATTTAAATACTGGCAAGTATATTTTAAATTATGATTGTGTATCTTATTGAAAGTAATAAAAATCATAATTTTACATTAAACATAATTACATATTATAAAGTTACATATTTATGTATTACTAGCATCTTCCCTACCTATCACAAATGCATCCCAATTTATGTGCTATTCTATTATATGTCTAAAAACCTATATGCAATTATAAGAATACATGTAATTTCATAATTTTTTTATACAATCGTAATTGCATTATTTATAAAATATGTATAAGATTCACCTTTTGAAAATAACCAAAAATAATTGCTTATTTAGAACCCCCCCCCCCCCAAAAAAAAAAAAAAAAAAAAAAATAAATCAAAAAATAAAAAATAAAAAAATAACTACACATTTTAAATTTATTCTACAAGTGATGCATCTTTAAAAATAGTTTTATATTGTTGAATAAAGCTGTTACTGCATTGAAAACAGGCTGTGGTTAGAAAATAAATAAATAAACCTTCAGAGCTAGTCAAAAGTTATTGGTGTGTTGTGAATGATAAAATCCCACTTTCATCTGTATAGAAATTGCCCCGTTATACAAAGTCAATTAACTGGACAAAAAACTATCACAATACTAGAATCCAACCAAAGAACATAACTTTGGAGCTTGTCTAAATCACAGCTGTATTATGATCTCCTTACAGTAACCATTTTTGAGAATGATTTTTTTTTTTAGAAGTTTCTTTAATCCTGAGTTATCTTTAAAACTGACTATAATTACAATCTCTGGAACAAACTTTTTTTCACTTTTAGCACTTCCAAACATGATCAGTACACTATAACATATCTTATCAGACTAGCTTCATAAATGAACAAAGATACTATAACATTGGAAACTGGTTAAAGTAACTAACTTTAGAACTGGCCAAAAGCTTCTGATGTATTGAGAATATTCAAATGTTACTGCTATACTTTTTATTTCAAACACATTAGACACTTAACTGCAAAAGTGGCTATTTGTGTGAAACATACCATACAGCTCAGGAATCAGAATGCCCAACAATAGGAATCTTTCCTTCCAGCTCCACATTGATGACAGCCACAGAACAATGCATGTTAGCAGGTGATCAGAGTCCATGACTGAGTTCATATTGCAAAGTAGGCAAAAAGTGTTGCCCTTAATCCCAAATCTGTGTAAGTATGCAGTAATTTAGTAATGCCTTGTGGACAGTCAGAAAGCAATAACTGCCTTCATTCTCTTTACTTCATTACCTTTTATTTTAACACACAGAAGACACTTAACTTCATAAGTGGTTATTTGTCTGAAACATACCTCACAGCTCAGGCATGTACAAACACAGAAATCATAAAATGTCCAACAATAGGAATATTTCCTCCCAGTATCAGCCCCAAATTGACAAGAGCCACAGAGTAATGCATGTTAGTAGGTGATCAGAGTCCATGACTGAGTTCATATTGCAAAGTAGGCAAAAAGTGTTGTCCTTAATCCCAAATCTGTGTAAGTACGCAGCAATTTAGTAATGCCTTGTGGACAGTCAGAAAGTAGTAACTGCCTTCATTCTCAGGCAGTCTGATAGTGATTGGATGGAATTTCTTCACCAACTAATTCTTGTTCTGTAATACAATCTTTTGAGGAAATCTTCTATGATCATCTGCTGTACAATAGTGACAGCCAAACTGTATGAAATATGATTGCTGGGAGTCCGCTGGATGTGAATACTCTTCTTGGCTAGCTGGTCAGCCATTTCATTTCATTTCCAAGGATGCCACAGTAAGACAGTATCCATTGCAGTACAACATACTTGAACCATCTATCTTCACATCACTGTGCAAAAACCAACACTACATTGGAATCAAGTTTAGATCACTGTGTATGCTACTGTTTAACCTCCCTAGAATAATCATGTTTGAGACTGACAAAAATAATTACCTTTAATCTCACCTATAAAAACCACCTGTGGAACAAACCAAAAGGTAACTTTTGGTTAAAAATACGTTAAGCAAATACTTTTTAATCTAGTCAAAAACTATCACTTAAATAGGACTTAACTAAAATTAACATATTTGAGGTTTACAAAAAGTGATAACATAAATTACCCTTATATTTAAAGCAATGAAATTCATTTTTATAAATAAGATACTAAATTTCTTGAGAGTCACCTTCAAATTTGAATATTTAAAAATTTGTTTTAAGATGTATGACACTTAGCTTAAAAAATTAAAGTGGTTTATAAGAATAAATTTTTATTTTTTCTGGGCATTAAAATAAAGGAATTAAAACAATTAAAATGGCTAGACAACAAAACAGAAACATGACAGACATTTAAAAATAATAAATCATTACTATTATATTCATTAAAAATGATTTGCCATAATTTTTTCCATGCCAATAATAAGCAGTTTAAAGCTGTACCTATTAGAAATATTTCAGATCAAAAGACTAGTTAATAACAATCTTTACTTTCTCTCTAAAACTTTTTATTTTTATAATTCTGAAAATGTGTCTTTATTTTCTGTAGACGTGTTCGGACTCTTTATGCCTGCGTCGGAGAAAATGATTCTGAATTGTCATTTGAACCAAATCAAATTATTTATAATGGTAAGATATTTGTAACTCAGAACTGATAAAAAAAATTGTATGTGTTCCTATTGTTTTATATATATATATATATATATATATATACAGACAGTGCTCAATTTCTAGAAATAGAGTTGTCGGAACTGTAACCTTCCAGGGTGTGTGTTTGTGGGTGGGGGGGGGGGGGGTAGAATTCCAAATTATATATGTATATAATAGGCCAGGCCCACTCACTAACAACAGAGTAATGTGATTAAATAAATGATTTTAACTATCGTTTTTTTTTTTTTCCTAAAGAGAGGTACCGGAATGCCGTTCTAGTGTGTTCTGCCTCAAATCGAGCCCTATATATATAGTCTGAGGGCTCGAGGTGGCCTACGGTAGCACGCTGGCTTTTGGTGCTGAGGGTGCTCGGATTGAATACGATGTGCGTCATTAAATACCTCCGTGTCTAGGCTGGATAAGGTCATGTTAAATCTGTAGAAAGGAAAGTCCCTCTATGAGGTCAGATAGGGTGGGGGAGGGTACAATCCCCCCAGATGCTGCCCTTGGAGGTGCTTGGTCAAAATTGTGGTAGCACCTGGCTAAATTGAACACCAACCCTTGTGGTGCCATTATAAACCGGAGCCGTAACCTGTTAGCCTATATGGACCTGGTCTGGAATAAATTCTGGCCAGGGGACATTAGAAATAACAACAACATATGTATAGTCTTTTAATATTTTTATCCGTGATCTAAGGATGTTTAATACTTAAAAAAACATGAGGGTGATATTTGTTAAAAAATAACAATTTTTGAAATTATGTTAATTTACATAACAAAAAAGATAACAAAAAGAAATATGTAATGATGAAAAATCAATATTAAATAATTTTAAAAAATTTAAAATTTTTCTCTCCTAATTTTGATATCTGTAAATTTATTAATAGTGTCCTCATAACAAATGCTTTTTAGATTATCCTTTTCTATGTGCAGATATGGATAATCTAAAAACAGTATGTTAGGCTTTTCTTCCGAAAGAACACTGCATCAATAATTTTTTATCAGTTTCTACCAGTTTCAGTACAGAAAATGAAAGCTCTCCATCACAGGGTTCATGCAGTCCTTAAGTCCTTAGGAACTCCTTATTTTCACTCTCTGTGTTTAAGAGCCCTTAAAAAGTTTTTAAAAGTACTTATTTTTTCTCTCAAGGTCCTTAAAGTTTTCCATTTACTTCCCAGTCCTTAAAAAGTCCTTATTTTCAAATTGAAATCCTAGATTTTTTAAAAGTTTTACTTTCATATCATTATTGACCATGACAAGAATACTAATACATTAACACTCTCACCCATCCTCCAAATTATATTATATATATATATATATATAACCACTGGTTTGCTCCAATGACTTGCTACGACTTTGCTTACCAGTATCGATTTGATAAGTTAAATGCAGAAATCCCCAAATAGACTGCAACCTGTCAAAGTAATTTTGAAATATTATTAATATTAAGAATTTATCAAGTTGACATAGAAGTGATTATAAGGTTGTAATTCATAAATTTGTTTCTGTAATGTATTGATATCCTTTGTATTTTATTTTATGCATATCCTTCCCATTCTAGAATAAAAATATAATCAAATATAATTAGAATTTTAAAAATTATTTTTTGCTTTAATACATTTCCAAATTTTTTCTCTGAAACAATTCTTATATGACTATTTATTATGAAAAGGAGGGGGTCCATATCTTTCACCAGATTATCAAAGGGGTCTAAGACACTAAAAAGGTCAAAAACCAATGATGTAAGCATTTTTCAAATGGCTCTTAACTCTGTTTATCTTGGCCACCCCTGTTATATATGCAACAGGAAATTCATTAATATCTTTGAAGTTATATATGCAATATTTATGTTAGTAAAATTTATTTTTATATGAAAAAATTATGTAAAAAATCTGTACATTTTCTTTGCAGTCAGACAATCAAGGGAGCCTGGATGGTTAGAAGGTTGTTTGAACGGAAGAACAGGACTTATACCTGAAAACTATGTAGAATGCCTCCCTTGAAGATGAAAAAAATAATAATAATTTAGTGTCTGATAAAAGTTCCATGTTTATACAGTTGCAAGTATTTATGTGGCAACAGCCAGGATATATATCTGTATATAATTACAATTTACTTGTGAAGATGTACACCAGGACAGCATCTTTGTTATATATATAAAAAAAAAATATGAAGCTAAATTTCACTTTTAAAAATCTTCATTCTATTATTTTCCAAAAAATATTTTTGTAAATCTGAAAGATTCTTATAAAATGAATTAACATAAAGTGAAATGATATCTGATGAACAGCTTAAGTGTCATGGCTAAAGTATTAAACTGTAAAATTCTGTGTTGACTTTACCTTGCTTATAGCAGTTCACATGCAGTGACTAATATTTTTTAGCATTGATTTTCTAAATAACCTTATTATGTTTATATTTATAAGCATAAAATGAAATTTACTTAATGTCAGCAGTAAGTCAGAAAGTGCAAAACTATTGCGTACAGTCAAAAGACATGTGTAGGTACATAGTAAATACCCATTATAACAAGAGTTGATGAAGTAGAGTTCTTTATAATTAATTCTCTATGCATTTGTATTTATAATAAGTTTCTTTCTATATTGAACAAACATATGACCGTTAATCTTCAAAATTCAGAGAGGCTTGCATGTCAAGTATTAACATAAATTTTCCATTTTCCAAAAAACTAGAATCTTACAAAAAGAATGTGTTTATAAGGTCATATATGAGCAATGAATTTTAAGGAATCTTTCCATAGAAAGCCAGTTTTGAGAAAGTTGTTTGAATTATCTTTTCAACATAGCCCATATATATTTTCTTTGTTAGAATGATGAATATTTCAATACAGAATTCAATACAAAATGCAAGGGTGATGCCTAAATTCATAATCAAGATTTACACAGAACATCTAATTATGTGACTATATTTTTCTCTCCTAACAAACCCCCCTGAAAATGCTCAAGGGGGAGGAATTAACGGTCCCAACTGTCAAGTATGTTTTACCCTGTCTGCTGATTTAAATTTAATGCTAATAGCAGACTCTCTTATCTAAAGCTATATAAATTATAATGGGCTTTTAATATGTAAAAACAATTTTGAGGTGTATCAGCACTAAAGCAGTTAACTTAGGAAAAATATTAGAGAAGTGCTTGTTACTTTAACATAAATCTGATTTCTCTTACATTTTTCCTCTGTATCTTTTTACTTAAATACATTAAACAACATATCACCTTTACTTCAATGAGAAATTTAAATTTATGAGTAAAATTTGAAAATGACCTTAAATTGATATGAATATTAGCCTTTATTTCAGTAAGATATTTCCTTTCCTTGAAGCTGTTTATGTCCTTTCATTGTTCTGCTCAAAATTATAACCTCACAATGTCATCTAATATGTACCTTACCCCCAATGAATTTCTGATTACAAGGAAATCCTTTGCTTTGAATCTCATTTCATGTGAAGCAAAAAATGTGTTCTTTTGAATTTCAATTTTATTTATTTTTCCCTTTGCTTTATATATATATATATATATAACGTTAAGTCAAGTGATGCACATAGTTGCAAGCTCTAGTGCAAAAAATTAAATAATAATTTATAAGTGTAAAATTAAGTTGTATATATTTCATGTTTATTGTTCATTTGCTTCTTAAATAATGTACAGTTTATGAAAAGTGCCATTTGTATATATAATTATGCAAATATTTGAAAGAATATTTCTTTTCAATTCATCTGTTTTATTGTATCATCTTGTTATGTTCTATATATTTCTAAAGTTTATGTAAAAATTACATAATTTTGTTATTTCTTATGAAGGGTTGCAGGCAATCATCATTTGCATTTTATAGTGATTTTGCTTTTTCAACATTATTTTTATTTTGAAGCTTTATTTTTTTTTTCATTTCTTGTTGCAATTATACAATTAATTATGAAGCATTTATTTCATAACCCTTTGCAGACTGATTAAGCTTAAATTATCTCTACAGTAGCCTAAGTGTGGGGAATATTATCTGTAAAATATCTAGTGGTGTTGAGAGAAGCCTGGCTCTAAAACATTTGTTATAGAGGTAGAGAAAATCCTCTCTGAAGCAGATATTGTCTGTAAAACAGACATACGGTTACTAGAGAAAATCATCCCTCAAAAAGCCCCTGTTTGAGGTAATTGTAGGAGAAAATGATGTTTAAACATCATTTTCTCCTGTCACATTGTGTCACATCGGGGCTGTCACATTGTATAAATTCGAATATAAGTAAATACTGAATATATTTGAAATCTGCTAAACATTTTAGTGCTTGCAATGCATTAGTTTAATTGTATAACTTTAAAAATAGGGTATTTCTTCCATGATCATTGAATTTTAGCGTAAATAACAGTATATCTTGAATTTTTTTTTCTTATTTAAAACTTATTTAAAGAATATTTATTTACTGACTGGTCAGATTGCTGGAGGGCACTTTACAAGTAATATTAATATTAGAAATCATAATAACAAAACAATGATAGTTTTAATCTTGAAAATCTAAAAACTGAAATCAAGTGTGACTGTAGTTGATATTAACATGCTAAGATTAAAAAAGATTATTTATTAATTTAATTGTCAAAACTTATTTTAAAAATCTTTATTTACTGACTAGTCAGATTGCCAGAGGACATTTTACCTATAATATTAATATTAGAAATCATAATAATAACAGTGATAATTTTAATTTTGAAGATCTGAAAACTGGAATCAAGCGAGTGTGAATTTAGTTGATTTTAACAAACTGACATTAAGAAAAGGTTATTTATTAATTTAATGGTCCAAAGTCATTTAAAAAATATTTATTTATTGACTGATCAGATTGCTGGAGGGCACTTTATCTGTAGAAAATAATTTATTACTACTTTTTTAATGCAATTTTTTTGGTCCGCAAAGGGTTACGTTTAGGTAATATGAATGTTCTTAATTTAATGCTTTCAAATTAATATCCAGAGTGAATTTCACGTAGTTGCTTGAAAGTTACTTTAATTCAACTTGAAAATTAATTACCAAATATTATATTTCTCTAAAATCCTGTAATATCAAAACTGAAAACTTTTTAATATTGGTATATTTTCCAAATTCATTTTTTTTTCTCATGAATTATCCCAACATGCCGAAAGTGCGACTTCATCATGAATTTAAAATCATTCAAAACTATTGCTTATTTCTGTAAAAAATTTTAAATCAAGTGCTTGACAATGGCAAAATTAATTCAAGAAAAATTGCTCAAAAAAATTTACGCAAGCATATCACGATACGGAGTAGCATTGAAAGTGTAATGTAGGACTAATAATTATGCTAGTAATATATTACAGTACTTTTCCAAGAAATCTTCATACTTTCTGTTACATGTATGAAAAATTTTACGAGTAAAAGCAAAGACTGAATATTACGATATTAAATGTGTCTTATATTAAAAATATCTACTTCCTATTCTCCTTCTACTAAAATTTAATTTCTGAATTAAATTTTTAATTGATGTATTTGGTGTTAAGACCATACATCTTATGTGTATCAAGCATAATTTATTGAGAATTTTACGATATCATACTAAATAAATAAAATATTTATTGTAAGATGTGCATTTATAATGCATTTAAAAAAATTTTCATAATAAAATATTTTGTATTCCTTTAGCATGTGTATACAAAATTGCTATATATAGCATCAATAGTTTAATATAGATTAACAATTATTTTTCAAAAGGTTCCTTGAATTTTAGAAATAGGCATTTTAAAATATTTATAATTATTGAGTTTTTAAAAATATATTTCTATACCTTAAATATATAGAATGCCAGCTTCGATTTTATTTCATGCAATGCAAAGCTAAAATTTTCACTTAGTGTTTTTATTATAGAATTTGCAATATAATGGAAGTATGCACATCATAACATAAAGTTACAATCCTGAGTAATCTTAATATATTAGCATATACACACCCATTCATGTTTCTAAACTTATTAGTGGCTTAAATTCCAGATAAAATATACTGTCCTTATACTGAATTAACATACGACACTAATAAAATGAAATTTTGATCAGTTCTGTGAATGTGTGTGTATATGTATGCATTCAAATGTATTATTCATAGTACTTAGTTACTAAGTAGCTATTAAAACATGAAGACATATTTGTGTAACCGATAAATTTGTATAGCTGATATTTTTTAACTTAGAGGATTTAACATATCAGTTTCTAATGACCTTTTATATTTAAGACAAAAAATATTTTCAGTTTTACAGTTAAGAAATTTTGTAACTGTGTTCCTGTAGTTCGAAATTATTTCAATAAATTACGAGTGATCATGTTCATTTATCTGTGGAACACATTCTCTAGCAAAGCTAAAATAAAAAGGTTCAAGACTGGTTTTACTTTTATTATTGGTACTGGATTTCAGAGTATGTAATAAAATACATTGAAATTGAATAATGTCGTTACTTATATTTCAACACCAAAAATGCATAAACATATAAGAGGAAAGACATATACATCAGCGATTCTCAACCTTTTCATATCTTCAAAGTCCTTTTCATGTTATAAATCTTAAAAGATTCTTCCATTCATATTTAACTTCAATTTTGTCATAGACATAATGTAATACTGAGCTGACTTGAATTCCCTCCTAGTGTTTAAAGCAGTAATTCTCAACCTTTTTATGTCTAGGCCCCTCCTTTGAATGATCTTCAGACCCTATACCCCCCTAAGCCTAAAAATTAGTGGTTTAAATTTCATTAACACTGGTAAAATATGTTCTACACATATTTTTAATAAACCATAATGCCCCCCCCCCCCTTCCTCTGAATATCACTCGTGCCTCTCTAACACTTGTACAAATAATACCATCTCTGTACCTCCTAATTACACAATTACTCATAAAACAGTACAAATCACACTGGGTACTTAATTTTAGAAAACTAACCACTTATAACTGCTGGGTGGGTTTTTTTGTTTTTGTTTTTTTAAGGTTAAAGAAATAAAGTGTTTTGCTTTTTTCATCATTATATGCAAGTGTAATATAAATTAAAGTAGTTTTACTACGTTCTTTACAAATACCTTATCATAAATTACCTTTTGAAGATTATGAAGCTAAAATATTCCAATAATTTTCTTTTTTACTATCATAAAAAGGCAGGGAAAAAATCATACCATTAATGGTATATAAGAATTATATTTATGGGTGAGAAAATATCACACAAGAAAAAATGCCTTCCTTAACAGTCCAATCACAAAGTAACAAGCGAACACATTTCAGGTATTGTAAAATTTTACCAGGCCATTTGTTTGAGCTGTGTTTGGACAAATCAGTTAAGTGGGTTCTCACTAGAACTTGAACTAAACACTAGAGGTTTATTTTACTCAATTTTTTTAGAAATGAAACAGGGTTCCCACATAAATCTTGCACTAAGGACTTTTTATAGCTACTTCTAACTTCTTTGAGGCGGTAGAGCTGATGGGTACATATTTAATAAGAGAATAAATAGTAACAACATAATATGTAATGAACGCTTCTTAAATTCCACGATTAAGTGTTCATTACATATTTGTTATCCACAAGTTTACTGTAAGTAACAATATAAATGTTAACATTATTTTATTCCAGCCATTAAGAGTGTGCTTACTGCTTCTAAATTATTCTTCTTACACAGTAAAAAATAAATTTTCATAAGCTCACCTGAACAAATAAGGTGAAATGATCTAATAAGTGAGGTGACCTCACATACGAGGCAAATAATGACCAAGTTTAAGATAATATTTATGCAACAACAGTACTTAGAGAGGATGAATATAAAATGAAAATTCATGATTCA
Source organism: Dolomedes plantarius (assembly GCA_907164885.2). Taxonomy (NCBI): domain Eukaryota; kingdom Metazoa; phylum Arthropoda; class Arachnida; order Araneae; family Dolomedidae; genus Dolomedes; species Dolomedes plantarius. The sequence goes on along the minus strand of OU015503.1, from coordinate 50,583,349 downwards.
AAATCTGATGTATTAATAATGTATCTAAGCATCACAAAAGTGAAATGTTAAGACTTCAATGCAAAATGTCCTAAATAATTTAAACTTGGCTCATAAGCAAAGAATTGTAACATATTTCTCTCAGAAGAAGAACTAAAAATCTGTATAGATTTTATTACTATGATTAACCAAGTTCATTTAAAAACCCTCAATAGTTCATTTTTTACAGTGCATATGATCATTCCTGGGGTTACCTTTTAACTCATGTGGAGTCATATTTATGAGCATAGTTTTAATTTCAGATAAAATTTACCGGTTAAAATATTCAATTTTTATTAAATACCAACCATTCACTATTACAAAAATTTGTGATCACTATTTGTGCATTACATATCATTAATATATTTATTTTGTTTATATGTTGGTGGAAATGATGAGAGAAACTATAACTAATCATAACTATGACAACTCTACTACTCTCACTTTTTTCTTTCACCTAAACACAACTGGGGAGCTCAGGAAAACTGATTAACTTCCTGCTTGCCAGACAGGTATGCTGACCATTACACCATCTCAAGCCATGTAATGATCATAAACAAACCTCTCCTTACCTGAGAGCCATCAATCTCTGTTCGAAATCACCATTTATGTTAAGGCTAACAATATTGTTTACTATCCAGCAGCCTTAAGTGGGTCTATAGCATTAAGTCCTAACCTTTTGTTGATCAGGGACCAATAGCCTGCCCCCCCCCCCTCCCCGAAAAAAAAAAAAATATTCGGAGGGACCCTCTTCCAACCAATCCATTTACTGGCAAAAATGGGTTTTATTTTCTGAATAAACAAACTATTTGTGATAAACAACTTTAATAGGGTTACAAATAAACTTAATAACAAGAACAAATTTAATGTAAAAGTAAACCTAATAGCAAACAACGAAAACTTAACGAGATTTTTCAGCTTGCATTTGCTTCACTAGCTGTAAAATTGTTGTGATGCTGGGAAATGGCTATGACGCAGCGTTTCTGTGTCACAGAAAATATATTAGAAATTTTTAAGCAAAACAGGGATATTTTTCATACTAGAAACGTCAGAAAGCAGAAGAAATACAGGAATTTTTAGAATTTGAACAGAAGATTGGAAACTTTTTTTTTTCTTCTCCCAGTTTTAAAAAATTGTTTAAATTCACAGTCGTTTTCAAATGATGAGACCAATTTTTGTTTTATCACTCCTGACCTTGCGGACCACCAGTTAGGTACCACTACACTAGAGGACTTAAGAGGGAATTGCTAAAATGAGTTTTGTGTGATTAATGCGAGACTTGTGATGGATGCTTAGAGAATAAATGTTTAATATTAGGCCTAACAGTTATGAGCATGAGGGTGACTAATTCATCCTCAGGAACTAGTGCATCGATTTGTCAGTCTGTCAGGCACGAGAGTCATCAATTCAAGTTAAAATTTATTTTAAAGGGGCCCTACTCATATTTCTTTTTTTGGTTATCCCCAAAAAAATCTCGTGGCACCCTAAAATGTCACACCACTTAGGAATCACTGCCTTAAGATACCCTTACATGTACAGAAAATCCTTGAGGCTTTGACTGGTCAATTCAAACCTTGAGAATTTCTCCATCATGTGTACACCTTGAGTCTGCTGGCAGACTGTACAGTGCCCAAAATTCCGATTGAAAAATATTTCACGTGTGTATGCGATGGTTCAGTCAAGCACATAGCAGACATTTTCCTTGAGGATTTTTTGCAAGTGTGTCTTCTTTAGCCCTTGCATAGCAAAAGCTGACCGTAGTGCTCTAAACTAAATATCCTTATTAAGTCTGTTGTGTACTAACCCTATTGGATTCGCTCACCTCAATGTTAGATGTTCTCAATGCCTATAGAGAAAATGGGTAAGGATTGCAGACTTGGATTGAAAGTTTCCCCCCCCCCCCAAATTTCACTCTGTTATAGAGAAATTTTACACCTTGGGGCATTTTTCGTTTTTTTTAATTGCAAATATTTTAAATTTTGAATCATTCAGAGGGAAAAAAAAATCTAGTATAGTGTGTTTCAAACACTTATCAATTCCCTTAATGGACGAAATTTACAAAATAAATCTTGTTGCAAGGTGCAGAAAAGTTCAGGCTATTTGAAAGTACCATTTTTATTGGATTATCAGCATTTATATAGCTGTCAATAGTAGACACATTTTCTCCATAGGTTAACATTGAGGTGAGCAAATCCAATACAGTTAGTACACAGCAGCCTTAAACCTCACAAACTTATGTCTTTGAGAGAAGGAAAGTACAAATATGTTTATATAGCTGGTGCAAATATGTTTATATAGTGGTTTAAGATTTGAAAAATAAACACACAACAGCCATAAATTTCTTGTCAGAATAATAATTTTAAAAAATTGGGGTTGAAAAATCATAAAAAAATAGATTTTTAATATAAAAGTATCAGAAAGTCAACAAATAAGAGCTACTAATAAAGCCACAATCTATTATTTCTGTTGGAAAAATTTACGGATTACTTCAAATAAATTGCAATTGATTATATATTATACAGCTGATTGGGTGTTCTACGGTCATCTTATGCTACAAAAGGGTTAAATAGACTGAATGGCTGATTCCAAATTGCGATAAATAATGTCATCATCAGCAGGGCATTCAGGACTACAGATTTTGGCAGGGAATGCATGTACTCTAGCCACTCAGTCATAGTCTGACTGAATTTCATATTGCTACAAGAATTAACATCCATTTCAAATCCTAAGAAAAATTGTTTACATTTATCTGGATTAAAATGCACGCCAAATATAAGTGTAACAACTTGACTTAACCCATTAATGCCTATTTGTACGAAAACATACCAGCTTAAGAATATTTTTTTTTCTCTGCACTAAATGTGTCTAGTTGTCCAATATTGTTCATGTGCTTCAAGAATAGTTCACTGATAGCGGGAAAAATAGATTTTCTGCCATTTGCTCTCAAGTTCTTGTTGTTATTTTACGTTATGCTCAGGTGAAAGCGTCGTGAAACAAGATCCCTCTGACATCACATAGAAAATAGTAAGTTTAGAGTTTTGGATTTATCTCAAAATTATATATTGACTATTAATCACTGTTTTAAAAGTGTATTTTATAAATTCATGCCACTCGAAATTCATGTTTTGCTTTGTATTATAAAATATAAAAACTTATATATCGTTGGTACGAAACCGTACCAACCAGCTAATGTATAGTCAAGTTTGAATTAAAATCGGAAATCTTTCACGTTTGAATTAGAATTTTTTTAAATAATATTTTGACTTTTAAATCATTGTTATAAAAGTGTATTTTATAAATTGTTGCCCCTTGAAAGTCATGCTTTTATGCTGTTGGTATAAAATTTTGAGTGTAGATGAGTCTATAATTCCATATTTTTGGCACCACGGACTAAAACAATTCATAATTGGTAAGCCAATACGTTTTGCCTTCAAACTTTGGACTATGAGTTCTTCTAATGATCTTTTATTGCATGATGAACCTTATTGTGGAGCATCTACAAAATTATCAAAATCTGATTTAAGCCAAGGTGTTGATGTTGTTCTTGGGTTACTAGACAAATGCGAGATCCCACCTGGGACACATGTTGTCATGGACAACTTATTTACTAACATTACCTTGCTGGAAGACTTATCGAAAATAGGCATAGCAGGAACCGGGACATTGAGAGAAAACAGGCTGAAAAGTGCCTCTTTATCATCCAAAGAAATCTTGAAAAAGTCGGCAAGGGGGACATATGAATACATATGTCATGAAGATATCAGTATCGTCAAATGGAATGACAATAAAGTTGTTACTGTTGCAAGTAACAAAGTTTCTACAAAATCTATTGCATCTGCTACTCGATGGAGGGCCGCAGAAAAAAAGAAAATGAATGTTTCCATGCCACAACAGCTAAAAATTTATAATAAGCATATGGGTGGTGTCGACCTTGTTGATCAAGCTGTGGCAAATTATCGCGTAAGAATTAGTTCTAAAAAGTGGTGGTGACCATTGTTTTACTTAGTGCCAGTGTTATAAATGGATGGAAATTGTATAAAATGAAAAATGATATTGATGAAATCCCACTTCTTGAGTTAGTATGACAATGCACATAGGAACTGTTAGACACTTATGGAACAATGCCTAGAGGGCCAGGTAAGCCAATTTAATTTAGGTATAAAGCGACCTCACAAATAAGATTTGACAAGAATAGTCACTGGTGAATCAGATCAGATCAAGAACATGCCCGTTGCAAGAACTGTTCCGGTAGAAGCAGCTAAAAGTGCGAAAAGTGTAATGTGCCACTGCATCCTGAGTGCCATAAAAACTATCATGTTTGCACTCAATAGACATTTATTGTTTTATTCTGTCAGAAAATCATCTAACGTGCTTTTCATTTAATTGTGGTATTCCCGATTTTGTTATTTTCATTAATAAATAAATTTAATATTAGCTTTTATTCTCGATGTGTACTACACACGAACGCCGATTGGTACGAAAACGTACCAGTAAAAAAAACATAGTTAAAGTGCCACTAAAATATAATTTTAGTATAATACACATTAATAGACTTAAAACATACAAATATGAGAGAAGTAGCAAAAATGGTTAAAGAAAACGAAGTCGGCATTAATGGGTTAAGGCTGTTGGATAATGACCCTACTGGGTTTGCACAACTCAATGTTTTTGATCCATACTAGAGAAAGAAATTTTTTACGAGTATCATTTTCATTCTTTAAAATAAACGCAATTATATTTTTAAATTTGAATTATTCTGGAAAAAAATATGGTATAGTGTTTTAAATGCATATAATTTCCTTTGGTGGACGAAATTTCTAAAATGAATAAGACAGCAAAGTCAAATATCTCTTTCTCTATTGCAGAGTATAATTTTAAAATAATTATATATATATATATATATATGTGTGTGTGTTTGTTTTAATCAAAGTCAACAATCATGGGAATAATTTTCACCATAGGCGAACATCCAGCCCATTAGATACACTGGGCTCCATAGGTGAGCCCAGCGTATCTAATATGTCTACTATACAGCAGCCTTAAATTCTAAAAAAATATGAAAATTTGTATACTTAACTCTAAATAAAACAGTTTGTGTTACAGGTTTGTTGAAATTTTCTGAAAAGCACAATGAACGTTTAACTTATATGTCTTATTAGTCGTTTTTATGGGCTCTTTCAAAAAAATTCTTTAAGATAGCGTTTAAAATGGAAAATGCACCTCTAAAACTAAGTCGCTACACAGCTAGTAAGATTTCTTCCTCTTTAATACTGATCTCCAATTTTTCAAGAGTTGTAATTCCTCAGTGGAGTTCACTATTAATTAATTTAATTATTCCTCAGAGGAGATCACCATATAATTAATTTAATTATTCCTCAGGTGTTCACCATATAATTAATTTTGTAATTATTCCTCAGTGGAGTTCACCATACCACCAGTGATCCCACATTAAATACTGGTTTTAGATTTTGAAAATATTTTATTTTGGGTATTTAAGCCCTTTATATAACCCCCTTTCAATTTTTTTAAAGCTTTCTTAGTGAGCACCAAGGGCCTTACAAGAACCAGTATGCAAAATTTCAGCTTCCTAGCCCTTACGGTATCCAGAGACAGTGATCAATCAGCGAGTTTTATTTGGAGAGGGGGGGGGGGGGGTAAGCCCTTTTACAACCCTTTAAAGTTTGATTTTTTTTAACCCTTCAGCAGACACGCCAATTTTTGGAACACCAGCATGCATGCGTGGCACAAAGTGCAACATCTCTTTCAACCTTGATTATTCCTTTTGTAATAAACTCTTCTTTTTCAAATTGAAAATAATAATTCTGTTTTATGACAAGATATAAAATGTTGATAATATTGAGATATATTTATAATTAAAGACCAAAGAATGCAGATAGAATCGCCTTATTTCAAAACTGTCCAGTTTATTTTATCTAACGACAACTTGCGAATGGATTCCTATTATGTCCAAAAACCTAAGAAAACAAAAAGATTGTCCGCTTTTGTGATATGCGGGATACCGTGTAATATCTGCACATTTGATCGACTACAACTCCTGCTTTTGTAGTATTGTAATCCAGTATAATCATTGGTTTACCACAGTTAAATCATGACTAACAATGAATGGAAGGGAATACAAGGGTCAGAAAATGAGACCTGCATTAAAAAGGGTGTAGCTATAAATAGAAACTGCTTAGAACATTCAAACCTTACATGTAAAAACAAACTATTCAAAATTATGAAAGTGTTGCACTTTGTACACGGGTACGCCTGCTGAAGGGTTAAAAAAAGATTTCTCAAGGAGAACCTAGACCTAAGAGGAACCACCATGCAAAATTTCAGCTTCCTAGGACTTATGGTTCCAGAGACAGTGATAAGTCAGTGGAGTGGTATTTGACTTGATATATTTCCAGATGAAAAATGCCCGTTTAAAAAGGGACAGTCGAGTTGAAACCAGCTAATAACACTGAATTTTTTTTCTATATGGCATTGTTTTGATAAAAATTTACTGTATATTATTTAAAGGATACTTTTCCATTTACAGTTAACTTACAGTAAAGAATTAATTAAACAAAATTTTGGTACAAAGACCCCAGTCTGTTGCCAGATGATTGTTGATGATACTCATTTTATAACCAATTCCTTATAAAATTCTATAGGACATTAGACTTTTCAGCATTTCTTATATCACTTCAAAATATGCTGTTTATGTCAAGACCTTTAGTACCACAAACATATTCTTGTAGAACAAAAGACATTCCAAAGAAATTAAGGGTTTTATACGATATTTCCACCTTTTCTCCATACAGAAAATATTCATAATAATGGTAAATACTTTCCTTAAATTATTTACAGAGACCTAATACAATGTCTTATGACAGACATTTTTTTTTTCTCCTAAAGATAAAATAAGCTAACAAATGTTAATTTAGTCAATTAAAGGGCATATACTCTGGCAAATTGAAATAGCTTGAAAATTATTTGTACCCAAAATTTTAGCACCTACTATTATGGCATGCAAA